>JAABNY020000101.1:724484-746667 GCA_015164015.2 Brevimyrus niger | reverse complement strand
GATATTCAAGGTCAAACTAGCCCCGATTGTGACTATCCGGCTGTAAAGCTTTCGGTCCGAGGGGCCACGGAGCGCGCTCAGAAGCTGCGGCCGCAGAGCTCATCCTCCACAAAGTGCCCGGGACACTTGCCTTGATGAGGGGGGTGTTGGATCGCGATCCCGACACGGGCGCGCAGTGAGGGCCGTCCGCCAGGTTGAGGAGGACCTCCTCGTGGTGCAACGGCCCCTGAGGCCCCCCGGGCTCCTGCAGGGAGATGACGATGGCGCTGGTGTTGTCGGCGCGGAGCATGCGCTGCCGCCATCGCAGGAGGGCGTGGCTGACCAGCTGCTGGGCGCTCGACACCCCACACTGCGCCTGGGGGGAACGGGCAGCCAGGAGACGCACTGCGTAAATCATTGTTATGATGGCCTCAAAACTCCAACCCCCAAAACAACAACAACGACGGCAACTGACTATTCACTACTCCTGGGGAGTTTTCCCACAAACCAGTATTTCTTGCTTAGCCGGATAACTTGTCGGATTTAAGGGAGTCTGCGCTAAATGTAAGAGAAGGAAGATCAAGCCCATCTAACACAGACTACCTTAAATCCAAGTTATCAGGATAAGCGAGAAGTCCTGCTTCGTGGAGCAACCCCCAGGTCGCTCGAAGGTACAACACCTTGTCCCTTCCGGAAATAAAAAAAAAAATCACCAACATAAACCAAGGCTTAAATTGCCATTTGCACAAGTACGAGCCCAGGTTCATCATAATTCTCGCTCTCCTTTGAGACACACGCACAAATACGACCCCTGAGAGGGAAGCTTGGGGTGAAAGCACATGGTCGGGCCACGTCCCCTTATCCAGCATGTGGGTTAAGGGCCCAACAGACGTGTGACCATTCTGCCGTGGATGGAATTCGAACCGGCGACCTTCTGACGAGACAGGGTGACCCTAACCCACAGAGCCACACACCCTCCTGGGGGAAGTGGCACCATGCCTTCAGGCCCCCCCACCCGCTCCGGCGCTCACCATGGCCTCATCATTATCCTGACACATGGACACGGCGTCCTGAGGCGGGACCATGTTCCAGAGCCCGTCGCTCCCCAGGATGATGTAGCGGTGCCGCAGGGGGTCCAGTGTCAGCACGCTGGTGTCAGGCTCCGGCGACACCACAAACTCCCCGCTGTAGAAGTCGTAGCTCCACAGGTCTCCTGCAGAGACAATGGGACCGATGTTGGACGCCCACTGCCTCAGATGGGCCAATAAGTCAAGTTCAACAGACAAAAATAGGACCAAAAAAAAACTAACCATTTAATAAGGAAAACTATTTCAGATTTCAAAACAAATTAGTATTCAGATACTAAAAATCAACTGTGACTACATAGAACCTACAATCAGCGACCAGACTAAAAAAAAAAAACATCAAACACTACACTTGTGTAATATTTATTGGCATCAGTGTTTTTGCGCTGCCTGTTTTGTATTTCACTCATACAATTTATTCTCTAAGCACTGCTGTTAATTTATCATTGGGAACAATAAAGAACACATGACTGTACATTACCATACACTTTCAATTCATATCAAGTCCAGAAGGGGGAGTGTGTGTGTAGTAACCTTTACTGCCCACAAGATGGACCTCTTTCAAATACCAGTTTAAACATCCAAGCAAAGCTGTTTTTAATAAAAGTTTACCTAACAAAAAGGAAGAACGTTTCTCTTCATTTTTGTCTTACCCAAAGCTCGGGCCACAGCGAGGAACGGGATCTGATCGATGACCGTGCTCCTCCGGACCGGACCGTTGTGACTCAACCTGGGCCTTTTCCACACCACACGATTCACCCCGGATTTCTTAATCACGCTACAGGGAAACCGGAGTCAGCAGGAGGCAGAGCAGAGCATGGCCAACTTCATCAAGCCACTTCCCATTTTAACCCTGTGACTGACAACAATATACTGGTTCCCGTCGACAACGGATAAAACTCTTGAGACACAATGGGGGGGGGGGGGTAAGTTAACCAACATATCAACACTAACAACCCATGCATCTGTTCAAGTGACATTTTGACTATTAACTTTTGCTAGTTGTGTAGTTATCTCAGTTTAGAGTGAAGGGTGGGTGGATACATCTGTCTTATAGTACAAATGGGTGGGTGTTGCACTCCATGACTAATTTCGGCATCAGAGGTCATCCTCTGCACCCCCAGTGTACGATCCCGTTATTCACCAGAGGGAAACACGTCCTTGTTCACGGGTACAGACACTGAGATGCCCATGACCGTTTCAGGAACGTGACCACGGACCTTACAACCGAGACTTGTATTCGTCACGGAAGATGGGAGCAGACGCAGAAAGGAACCCCCCCCCCCCCCCCCCCCTCAGAGTGAGTGTGGTGATCGTGCGCTGCTGATCACCATTGGACTCGGCCTGATTTTCACAAACACGTCAAGTCACTGTGAAAGTAAGTAGCCAACGCCCATCGCGGCTCTCGAAAGACTCAAATGCAGAACAGCCGGCATATACATCTCGTCAAGGGGGCGATGGTAATTGCAAAGAGAAATCTGTCACTACTTAAAACTACTGCCTTGCAGCACTGACTGGAAAACAAATCATCAGCCTCAATTACAAAAGAATTAAAGTTGTGAATGTGATATCTGAATATAGATTTGAGTAACTCTAGTATAACTACATTCACAACATATTATTCAATTTAATTTCTCATATCGCTACATCTTTCAGTGTTGTCACATAGGGCTGTACATTTAAAGGGGCAGTCCACCCCATATCTTTTTCAGCTTTGTTTCAGAGAGGCTTTAGTTCTGTCTATCTAGGTTGTTCTGCTGGGAGTTGCCTACTTTTATAGGCTGTAGAACCGTCAGTCATTTATTGAATATAATGGGACTGAATGGAATTCTTTCTGTGGTGTCAAAAGCATCAAAAAAATTCATTTGAAAATTTCAACAGTAAGGTCTTACTGAATCCCACACCCCGCCTGCATCAGTGTCGGCCGACTTGCGCTCACATCTCCTGCGCAGTGGTACGACTGGTGTGTGGAGTTCCACAGAAGAAAATGGTCCCTGCATTAAACCAACATTTCTACTGCCGATACCTCCAAAACTGGCCAACTCCCAGGTGAACAACATATCTTTACGGTTCTGCGTGAACCGCCCCTTTAACGTCATTTATCTGATCCATTCACAATAGAAGGGTTACAAATAATGCGTGTTGCCTGGGATTCGAACTGACAACCTTCCCGTCGTCAGTGCAATGCTCTACTTGTCAAGCTACAGGAGATCACCTATACTTCTGCTTCTCTTGTACCTTTTCCTTGCATATCTAGGAAGTCAGCCCCCTCCCCGGTTGGAAGCCCAGGTCGCACCTGCCTCCCAGGCCCTCGATTCGCTCCCGCTCCTTGGGCAGCTCCGGCTTGTGGTCCTGGGTCACCTCCACGGCGCGGACAAACTGGTCGGAGGGGTGGTCACGCAGCCCCAGCACCACGCCCGAGTCGCCCACATGAGCCACGTACATGCGGTCGCCCCGGATGACCACCACGCTGGCGGTGGTGCCCGAGGTGCTGGGCAGCCCCGTCGGGGTCTTTGGCCATTCCGCTGCAGGGGGACAGAGGGGAGCCTTCAGCTGGGGTCTCCATGCCGCATCATCGCGAGCTTTTATTAGCGAGAGTATTAAAATGCGACTGAACGTCAGCAAATGCGACAATGTGTGTGACTAAGTGGTCTGTCATCCACATTAGCTAGATCATTTTAAGATGATTGCACTGGAGATTGAAGATACAAAAAAATTTTTTTTAAAACTTTCAAGTTATGATGTAAACTGCAACCCAGTATAAGGATGGTGATGAAACATAACATGTGATTCACTGTTAGAATCTGTAACATGTGGATTACAAAAAATACATGAATTAATTTCTATTCCTCTGCACTAAAATATACTCTGACTAATGTGTTTTGTTGGAACAGGAGTCCACTTGAGGCATCAGGACAGAGAACATGGCTGTGTGGAGAAAACCTCCACTAGAGCGACACGGATTCTGCAAGAACAATCGAGCTTAGTTAGAAGAATGGTGAAATCAGTGATGCTTTAGGAGAGATTGATGGGAGAGTGCCAAAGAAATTGGCAGTTTACCAATGAATAACTCGTCTTGAGAATGGATGCAATGATGTTGAAGATGGATGCTCAGTGGCAAACCATCCACTTTGGCTTGTGAGGAAAAACGTCGTGGTGTCCTTGATCCAACTGGGAAGGACCAACGATTAACAGCAGAAACAACAGCCGACGCCCTAAACGTACAAGCTGGTTCAAGCTTAGACAATTCTCACAGAAAAATTGCGATTGAGCAAACTTTCCACTTCGTGGGTCCCAGAACTGTTGTTCTCAGATCAGCTGCAGACAAGAGCAGATCTTTCGATGAAAATTTGAAATACATGGGATCAAGTTCCTGAAGCATTTCTTTTGAAGACTTGTCACAGGAGATGAAACATGGCTTTACCAGTATGATCCTGAAGACAGGAGAAGACAAAGCAATGCCTACGAAGCGGTCCAGTCAAAGCAAAAAGTGCTCTGGCCAAGAGCAATGGTGACGGCATCTGTTTTTTTGGGGATCCCCTGGGCATGTCGCTCGTTGATTTCTGGAGGGCCAAAGAACTCCAGCATCTGCTTATCATGAGAGTGTTTTGAAAAAGCTGGCCAAAGGTTTAGCGCAAAAACACCTGGGAAAACTTCACCAGAGACTCCACCACAGCAACACTTCAGCTCGTTCCTCTCAAACGAGAGAAGTTGTACAAGTTTTGATGGAAAATGATTAGGCATCCATCCCACAGTTCTGATATGGCTCCTTCAGACTACTTTTTGTTTGCTAATCTTAAAAGAAAAAAAATCGTTAAAGGGCAGCCAGCTTTTTTTCTTTTTCAGTTGATGATATATGGAAAAAAGACTACATTGACATGGTTAAAGTCCCTTGACCCTCAATTCTGTAGGAATGGACTAAATGGCTGGTATCATCTCTTACAAAAGTGTTCTGACCTTGATGGAACTATAAAAATATAGTGTATATCTCCCACTGTTCTTCTGCGATGCCATTTTTCCATGAACTTTTTGAAGCCCCTTCGTACTTAATGCTTCATAAATGGCAAATTCCAGAACTGAGACACATAGTAGACTTCAGTTTCAGTATAAACTGATTGAATGAACCGGCGGCAGGCAACAACCTTTGACAGGACAGTTTATCAGAGCTGTGGGGTGACCTTTGGAGGCTCGTTCGCTACGCAAGAACCTAGTCAAGGCAAGTCTGGGCATGAACAGGGAGGGACCGTGGGAGATGGTCTGCAGCAATCAGCTGAAACGACTGCGATCACCGATACCCTATGATTACAGTCAGCGTTCAGCGTCTGGGAATCAACAGATGCTAGATATGCAGTCACCAAACAACCGCCTGTACCGATACTGAAGGGCGGCTTTACGCAACCCGGGAAGCGACGCACGTCGACGGGTTTGCGAAGGCGTGCCGCGCCAGACAAAACGCGGCCGGCAAAACCGGTTAAATGCAATGCAGGTGAGCGCCTACATCAAAACCACCGACAGGAAACCGAACCAAACCATGCCACCACTGATTATACATTTAGCTATAGAAAGTGGGCTGACTCCTGGAGGTTTGGACTATTTAATAAATGAGTGTCCAGAGAAGGTTATACACGTATTAAACGCCACTACACGAACAAAAATGAAGGTGGCGACATCCATAGCCAACTTAGGCACCCATTCTGGATAGCAACCCAGAACAGACCAGATAGTCGACGCCACATTCTAGAAAGTACTATATCGCTAGCTGTTCAGCGCAGCCGATTGGTGGTGATCCTCTACGCATTTGTAACGAGACGTCCCATTGGCCCGGCAAGATGTTCGTCAATTTGAAACCAACAGGAACGTCTCTGCGCTAGGTTTGGATGCATGACTACAATTAATCCGTTTTAGTGAGTGTAGCTAGTTATACATTTTGAGAAGTAACGCAGAGCTAGGCAAATGACCGCATGTACATTGAGCGGGCAAATATGTCACGAAGAATGTCAGCTCATAGCAAGGCAGCTATATGATCTGCTATGGCATAATACATGGGAAAGCCTTTCCGCTTAGCAATAACGAAATTCAACGATTGTTGACTTTAGCGCATGAAGATTTCAAAATACTGCAGTCCCTGTATCCCAGTGTAACCGGTGTTGCTTAAGGGGGGATCACGGGAATTTTTCCGCCCCAGAGTATCATTCATCTGGCGCCCAAGTTTAAAAAGACAAGTTACAGCACAAAAACTTAGCACTTAGGTAAAAGTCCTTTCGCATACACGGCAGGGCATCATGGGACACGATCCCCAGTTTCGTGTTTCGTCTTTTAAACACTTAGACAAATAAACCAAAACGCTATATGGTTGCTAAAACTGCAATTACTTTGGGAATAATCTAGCACATTAAAAGGTACTAGTACAACTGAATCAATCACTGTGTACTCACTAACTGCAAATGTCCTTCGATGAGCTGTGCATCTAACCCAAACATGTCATATATAAACTATGAAGTGTTTTATTATCTTTTAGTTTCTAATTAATTACTCACGTAGCTTCTTCCACATGGCATGGTGGCAAGCGATGAAACCCTTGCGGATCGCCGCGCACACTTCCTCGTCATCCTTCGACCAAAATCCCCGCTGTTTCTTTATAAAATCCCAGAGATGATCTCGTGCAAACTGAGCTGCCTCCCGTCCCCCGTGGCCGTCAAACACAGCGAAAAAAGCCACCGACCGGCGGGGGCGAGCATCGCCAGCCGGCGCCCCGCTCCGTTCCGTTGCCGCTGGAACTGAACAACTTTCAGTATCATCCTGCTTTCTTTGCGTCCATGCATCAACGGTGGGTGCAGATCCGGTTAGAGGTTCGTGAAACGTGCCGATCGAACAGCTCGGCTCTCTTACCGGCGTGCACTCGACAGATGCACAAGTGTTCAGCTTCGCCTCGCCGTGCTCGGCCGAATCAAGCTCATCTTCACCCGGCTCCGGCTCCACTATAACCTCGGTTACATCCTCCATATATTTCCTTCCTCCCTGGTCGGAAAAGACACTCACGCGCACCGAGAATACGTTTTCCATGATTAACGGGATTTCCGCCAATAATTAATGAGACGCAGCAGACGCACAAGATATGTTTGTACTTTATTTTGCTAAGTTTCTAGCGGCTCACAAGCCAATCTCCCCCTCTTGGTCTTTTGTTTATTTTCGACGCTTTGTAGGCATGCTCAGGAACGCACTGACGTCAGAGCGCAAGCAACTAAGCGCGGCCTCGCGCTTTCCCGCCACCTAGCGATGCATGCTGGTACCGATAACGGTTAATTGTGAAGTAAACGTACACATCCAAAATTGTAGCATTTGCTTAAAAAAATAACGCTTTATCATGCAAACGCAAATTGAGAAAAACTTTGTGTGAATGTCAGAATTTTAATATTCTTTTCTCATTATTTGCAGCTTATAAGGCATGACACTGTAAGTACCGTGCCTGTGCATTAATGATTCTTCAGAATGCAAATTAATAATGTACACAATAAAAATAAAATTAAATGAAAAGGCAATTCTGTTCAACATTTTCAATTTTTTTCAATTAAATTACGGATTAGTGACCTAATCCTTCAAAAATTATTACCTGTGCAAAATATCTGATTGAATTGTTACAGTTTATTCAATAAATAAATGTCAGTTAAATTATTATGTAAACTAAATCAGGAATCATTAAAATTATCTGTCAAAGTCACCCATCGAGCTCAGTGGGCGGGCTCTAAACACAACCTAACATCTAATTGGTTAATTGCAAACTAAGTCACAACAGATCGATCTCGCCTAGTCAATTAAATTCTCATTTTTATCTGCGTTTGGTCTGTTCTGTCCTGGGGCTGTTTTACATCCTTACTTCCCAAAATTTTTAATAAATTCTTCTAATTTTAGGATAACATCTAGGCTGATGTAACTTTCACTGGCCAAGACAAAGCGTTAGTTATGGGCTATTGCGTATTTATTCCGTATGGTTGCTCTGTTATTGTTTTTACACAACCAGGGAAATGTATGGAGTCTGGCTCATGACATAATTAAAACGATATATATCGTGGCCACATTTCAATGTATTCTAGGAACGAATTAGTAAAACGTAGCCACGATGTATATGTAGACGGTGTCGTTATCCTGAAGTTAGACGTTTATTTAAGATTTTGGGATGTTATGAAGCTTGTGTAAAGTTAGGACCGACATAATCAAGGACTTTGCTAATTTGGTTGCAAAATTGGTAAGGACCAAATCATCCTAGAACCTCCCGTCCCACTCAACACACATTTCACTCTCACAATATTACTAGGGACATGTTCCCTACCGCCAGTACCCAAATCTGTGCCCTTCAGAACAAAAACTTAAAAACGGTTCATCTATAATGGTTTTATTATAAATCCGGTCCTAACCCTAGTTACCATGGTTGCTAAGCAGGTAAGTTAGGATCTGCAAGTTAGGAAGCTTATGTTATTCAGGGTTCAAGGTTAATTTATTGACATCAGCACCTTTATATATGTTCAAAGTGTGACGAGACAGCGTTTCTCTATGGCCCTGGTACAACATACAGTAACATGTAGTAACACTGAACATCACAACATTGCAAGCTGCAAGCAGACAGAAAGATAAATAGTGCAGAGATTCAACAACAGTAAGAAGGTAATGTGAACTTTCGTATGTTTTGGTATTAAGCAATGAGTAATTGCGCAAGGCAGTTAGCAGCATTTACGCCAACATACGGCAGCATACGACTCAAACAAAGTGCAGGAACAGATTCAATACAATGCAATAAAGTGACAAGACACTAATTGCAGTGAGGGATGTAAACCTTGATGGCTGATATAGCACATATTTATTATATTGCACAGGTCAGTTTTATCATTAAATCTACAGTGAGACAATAGTAAATTTTACAGCTGTAGAATTGAGAATACTGAATTTGATGCCTGATTTGGGTAGTAAACAACAAACAATAAAGTGCAGTTGTAGTTAAATACGGATTAAATAAGTTTAGCTAATAGCCTAACACTATATGGTGGCGAGTGAAAGTTAGATCAGCCTCGCTGATATCTTAAAGTTTAAGAATTTGGGAAGTGGGGACGTAATACGGCCACAGGACGAAACAGAAAAAAATACGGTTATAACTGGGAATTCCACTTGGCTAGATCGATCTGTTGTGACTTAGTTTGCAATGTAACCAATCAGGTGTTAGGTTGTGCTTAGAGCCCGCCCACTGAGTGTGATGGGTGACTGACAGAGAATTTTAATTGTTGCTGGTACAATAATTTAAATGACAATTTAGATGATTTTATTAAACCAATCATTTAATTGGGAGTGAACTATAAAGAATCACATAAATAACATGTTTATTTATTGAATATTGTCAGGAAACTCCCTCCATATAATAGAGGTGTGCAATCAGAATTATACTAGGAAAACTCCCGAAAAATTCTAAAATAATTTTGTCTAATGCCACTGAGTACACATTGAAATGAGAAAGTATTATATGTGGCAGTATAACTAAATGAAATCCAGATGCAAAGCAGCGCTTGGTCTGGCCACGTGACTCTCTCCAAGCGCTTTCACAAGGTGGATCGTATCTGATGCTTTTCATACTAACCATCCACCGAAGGGGGGAAACCCTGGGCCTCGCACGCACCACATTTTAACCGATGCCTTTACATCGTGGACTATGATCAGATATGTACTTGTTGGCTGAATAGGCATTCTTAATCAATACTTTATTAATCCCCGTGCGGAAGTCGTCTTTACACCCCCCCTCAACTTGCTTTTTATGGAGTAAGTTGTCCCTGAAAGGCAGCCACCCGTAGCGGCGCCCAGGAAGTTAAGGGCCTTGCTCAAGGACCCACAGACATACTGAGGCTGGGTTTGGACAAGCAACCTTGTGATTATAAGCACACAGGCTTAGCCCCCTGGGCCACATGCTGTATCTATCAGTGTTTATGAAAGGCAGAGACAATTGACAATTTAGAAGGTATTCTATAGGCCTTTTCTATGGGAGTGAACTGTGTTAGGACCACAGAATACTCAGATAAATATTTCCCCCATATATGTCAATTCATCTATAGTTATAGATTCTACCCACAAAACTGTATACAGGTGTAAAGCATTTCTCATCCATCTTGTCCTCAGATTAACAATACAATGCAATAACAATACATATGTGCTCTGCATGCCTATCACATCTTTTCGTATTTTTAAATAGAAGTTTTAATATGATCTGTCAAACACAGCTGCGTAGACCAATATTGTGCTGCTTTTTATGAGGAAAGCGGAAGATAAATTCACTTTCCATGACCTCCTTAGATCATATCATAAAGTGGCAAATTACATTAGATAATCCTTCGCGCTCCCAACAAAACACTGAAAAAGACCGTCGATCTAAAAACGTCCACTCACTGTACCGCACAGCTCTTAGGCTCTGTTTGCTATGCTGAATCAGGAAGACACAAAGGCAATGAGATGGAAATAACACAGGCTTTACTGATAAGATGGAACGACCCTGTCTCTAGGTCTTCCTGTGCCTTGCACTATGAGCTTCCAATAAATAAACAGTCATAAGGTGAGTTGATGGATAACTGAACTTTAGTTACATATTTTGTTTTTGTACCTGCATTTTACTTGTATTGTATTCCTTATTTTATATTGTACTGTATTGTATTTCTTGTATCATATCGTACTCTTTACATTTGGTAGTTTGGAGCCCTGTTGTTTGTATGGGGATGGATCTGCCTTGGCACAGCAATTTCTCTTGGGATAAATAAAGCTTTACCTTATCCCTTATTTTATTTCAGCCAAATCAGTGACCACTGAAATAGATTTAGGTTTTTACCAGTTTCTTGCTCAGTTATGAACAGTCCACTTGCCAAAGAAAGAATTTAGTAGTCGATTATTATAGGCCTATTTATATTCCAGTACGTACTGTATCATAGACGTACTGCACAGTAGTTGTTCTGAAAGGTTTGTAGCTTTTTAATCGATTAGTGGAGTGGGTTTAGTTTCACTTACAGTGCAGGAGGTATGGATACTCCCTTCGATAATGCATGTATGCAAAATATCACTAAAGAATACATACAGTAGTGGATAAAATGATCTTGCTGTACTGCATACGCCGCAATTGTTAAAGATCCGAGGCGAACCGTAATATTTTCTACGCCCAGGACTGCGTATGGTTTATAACAGGCGCTGCGACACCCAGGTGACACACGGGCTCATTGCGATTCCACCAGAAGCGCTTATTGCCCGTGACCACACACACTACTGGTCCGCGCGGAGGCTTCGGGCAGCGGCGCACTGACGTCATCGCGTCGACTGGCGTTTAGGAATATTGGGGGAAAAGGGAGGGGGGTCGAGAGGAACGACGGTGAGGGCGAGCGATGTGGCTGCGAAAAAGGCTGCTCATGTGCGACTGATAAATGACGCGTTTCCCTCTTCGTCCATGACTCCGAAGCGATTTCGCGTTCTATATGAGGAGTCGTAGCAAGGGCGCTTTCGACTCGGGAAGGTAGGGAAGGCAGTAAAAGGCGGTGGGGGGCTGCTGTTAGGTTAAGAGAAGGAAAACAACATGGCCGCCGTGGAGCTCGAGTGGATCCCGGAGACTCTCTACAACACCGCTATATCGGCCGTGGTGGACAATTACGGCCGATCGCGAAGGGACATCCGCTCCCTCCCGGAAAACATACAGTTCGATGTGTACTACAAGGTAAGAAGGGGGCATGCGATTAAAACGCCTGGTTTTATGCTGTGACAAAGTGCTTGTTATGGCCGTACGCTCGCCTGGTGTCCCGGTGCTGGTTTCACTCCTATTTCCACCCTGGGTATCTGGACTAGCCAGCTAACCGTGTCTGACTGTGACAGGCGATGAAGCGTGTTAGCCGATCCTTAGCTTAAGGACACCGGCCGACTGCTAACAGGCCAGTCGTCCAGTGTCCCGTTGCTTCCCAGTACCGGTAACTAGCTGACTACCTGGTTACCTTTCTAGCTGGTTATCCTGGCTGACCAGAGTAACCGATCGGCCTTTGTGGCCGAGTCTTGCACCGTTTCCCCACGTCCCCATGATTGACACGGCTACGGTCGCGTTGGTATATAAAGGATGACGGTTGGTGACAAAGTGAGGTCATTTAAAGCTCTGGGCCCTTCGGGAATATGGAGCTGTTCTGATGGGAAATGCGAGCTCTGCTTGTTTTATGTTTTAGCGAAGGTTCCCCACCAGCTCCATCTTGCTCACTGACAGCCGTAATTTTTATAAAGAATATATACTACTCCCATGGCCGTATTCTACGTGGATAAATAACTGGCCTTTTAACAAATGTTTTAACTACTGTCATGTTTTTCCCCTCTCCCAGCTTGGCAGAAAAGTTAAATAAGTGTAGTTCCACAAGAATTTAATTCTCTGCCAGTACTGTGCTGTAGGTCATCTGGGTGGTGCTGTGTTTAATTATCGCACAGTGTGGGTTCCGAGTAACATTGTCAAGATGGGCACAATGTGTCAAGGACCCCCACCCCAAACTCCGTGAAAGGCAACACGTGTGATTTGTTTAAACCCCTTTTTTTCGGAGTCACGAGTCATAACGGCCATCCCAGCTCTGTTAATGGATTAAAAACGGAGCTGCTCTTATGGGAGATTATTTACTGGGGCCTAAACTCTTCAACGGTCATGAGCGGCACCGAATATGTAACTTAGGCTCAGCAGACTTGACTAGACGTCAGGCATCAGCGGTTCTCGTTGGAATTTCCTGCAAGCATCGAGCGGAAATTTCACGGACAGACCCATTACTAATCTTCTCAATAGCGATCAGAGGGTTGTCCAATCGCAACAGAGTGATCAAGGCCCCCTTTTTTACCATGATTTCACAAAATATACCACAAAACCCCATTTGTGGTACTGGATTAATATTCAGTGGAAAATCATAAACAGTGTTTAGATTCCAGTCTATGTATTCATAAGCAATTGTAATCATAATTTTGGATTGCATAAATGAGAAAGTGGTTTTATCCCCCCCCAATTAATCAGTTGTTTGACATTGGCCCTGGCCACATTGTACTTGAAAAGATAGACGATAAAGAATAAAAAGATAAAAAGACGTCATTTGGTCAAACATCTGTCAAAGAAGCCGCGAGTTTGTTTTTTGCTGTCGAGTGTCAAACGGAGTTTGTATTCAGCTTTACGCTGTTTTTTTTTTTGCCCATGTAAGCAGGCTAGAAAACCTAAATTGAATGTTTATATTAGAAACATTGCATCAGTCATAGGATCCCTTAAGAGGGTGTCAGAGCGTCGTCGGCACACATGAAGGAGCCCCCCCCCCTGACGGCCTTAACACACAAAGACGGCGATTTATGTTCTTTTGGGACGCTGCGACTTTGTCACCGTGAGACATGCCGTCAGATTATTCCGCACCTGTCCAGTGACATCCATGCCACACCCGCCTGGCCTTACGTGGACGCGTCCCATTTTCTGCAGTTTGTAGCTGTCCTTCTGGCTGCTGTCTCCTCCCCCCCCCCTTTTTTTTTCTTCTTTCCTCCGATTTGATTTTTTGTGTCTTTCAGCTGTACCAGCAGGGGCGGCTGTGCCAACTCGGGGGGGAGTTCTGTGAACTGGAGGTGTTTGCGAAGGTCCTCCGGGCTTCGGATAAAAGGTAGGGGGCACAGGCGGTCCGCCCTCGAGTGGGCGTGGCGGTTCGGCCGCGGCGCCCACAGTTAGACTTCCTGGTGGACGTCGGCTCTCATGTGACGTGTTGGTAATGCCTCCCTCCTGCAGAGGCGTCTTCCTGTGCAGTGGTGTTAAATTTTACTGTCCGCTTTAAGACTGCTCACTTTCCGTTTGCCGTCACCAGCATTGCCTGGTTGACTATAACAGTTTTTCTTTATTAAGCACTTGGCCGGCTCGTAGTTGTAATTGGCGATGTAATTGGGCTTGTAATTGGAGTAGTAGCAGCTGTGACATTCGGTTTCCTTGCTTTTGTAGGCATCTCCTGCACCACTGCTTCCAGGCCCTCATGGACCACGGCGTGAAGGTGGCCTCGGTCCTGGCTAACTCTTTTAGCCGCCGCTGCTCCTATATCTCGGAGTCCGATGCACACGTCAAGGAGAAAGCCATTCAGTTTGGCTTCGTTTTAGGTGAGCTTTGAATGTGTGTATGTTTGGGGGGTGGTGATTGGAGCTCAGATGAGACGGAAGCATTGATCCTGGCAAGTACCCCCCCTGCCCTCTAGGTGGCTTCCTGTCAGATGCGGGCTGGTATGGGGACGCAGAGCGGGTGTTCCTGTCCTGCCTGCAGCTCTGCACCCTGCACGATGAAGTGTTGCACTGGTACCGGGCCGTGGAGTGCTGCGTGAGGTGAGCCCCCATCGCCCTAAACCGAGCCCGTTCTGGGAGCTGCCATTTGGCCAATTGTCCAATACTTCTCATTGGCTGGTGCGAGTATCTGCAGATATAATTGGAAAAGAACATCCGAGGACGTCGTCCAGAGGTTAAGGAGCTGGACTTTGATTAAGTACCATGTTCTAAGATTCACCGGAAAAGCTATTGCTGTCAGAAATTTGAGCCGCAGTCTCGGAGTCTTCAGCCATTTGACGCACCGAAAGTTTAAAGTTGACCCGGTTCTTGCCCCCTAGGTTACTGCACGTCCGCAACGGCAACTGCAGGTACCACCTGGGGGAGGAGACCTTCAAGCTGGCCCAGTCTTATATGGAGAAGCTGGCCAAGCATGGGCACCATGCCAACAAGGCCGCGCTTTATGGGGAGCTCTGTGCCCTGCTCTTCGCAAAGAGCCACTATGACGAGGTACTTGAGTATTTCACAACAAGCCTCGTTTTGACTGAACCCTATTCAGTTTGTACCGTATTTTGTTTTCAAAATGGCATGTAGGGTGATGCAATAACATTTAGTGATATACTTTTATACTGTGTTGAAATTAGGGCTCTATTCAAGATTTTTAGTGTGGACCAATAGTATTCCTTCCTGGCTGTAAATAACACGAGAGCTTTGGTCCTGACGTTAACAATTATTGTCATTTGCAATATTTGTTTTATTTTCTTGAACATTGTAGTGTTTCTAGCTACTGAGAAGAATCAGGGGTTACGTCAAGTTTACCTGGCTTGACTTTTTGTTTTTGAAGGAAGATTGAAAGATTAGATTTTAGGTTTTTTGGTTCCTTGACAATCAACCTTTTTCAAGAGCAATGACTTAAACTGAGGGGGAAAAATGCTTGTGGACATAGTGTAGCAAAACACTTTGTGTAGCTGCTTTATTTGACCCATGCAACACGGATATTGGCATAATTAATTTTTCTATGTTTTGGGATAAAGAAAATGTCTGTCTGTCCTTGTATATCTGCAAACAAGGAAGGAAACCATGTTTTTGCTTTTCATTTTGATCGCACTCTGTTTTAAAGTGTTCCTGACGTCTCCCGCGGTTTTGCCCCGAACCTGAACATTTGGCCCGCTTCCTAGAAGATCTGAGATGTATATTGTGTCGCTATTCCACCCGCAAAATACCGAGATGCGCTTTTTGGTCCGTATCGCCTAACCCTGCAGAGAACCTGTCCCGTTCATTGCCTTTAGGCGTATCGGTGGTGTATAGACGCCATGCGGGAGATCACCGTCGGCCTTCCCGTCAAAGTGGTGGTGGACGTCCTGAGACAAGCCTCTAAGGTAACGCTGCTTCATCCCATCACGGCTCCTAAAGTGTAAAGGGCAGTCGTGGGACCAGAAGCCGAAAGAACACTATGCTTTTGGGCTTTTTTTGCTTGAATGAATGAATCACAGCGGTCGGTTCCATTGAAGTCCAATGTCATCAGAAAAGAGGAGAAGTGGTTTTGCCTGATTGCTGACTGTTTTTTACTGACATGTTTCTTTTTCAAATAAACAAGATTGCCATTGATAAAATTAATGGTTGTTGTGACTCCTTACCATTCTGCAGGCTGTTTTCACATTTTCACATCACAGATATTTATTCTATAACCTTTTGCCGTTATTCGCAATGTAATAGTTCCTAAAATTGCATTTCTGGGAATCTTGCCTCGGTGTCTGTACTCCATGTTGTCCGTGGGGACCGTGTTGCCGTTTCACTGCCTGACCTTCGCTGGCAGTTCGCGTTTGTTTTCACCGACGGCCTGGACTGTGATGGTCGGCCTGCCGTCCGCCTCGCCTCAAAGGCAGCGCATATCGTCCCCGATGGCGAACCAAAGACGATGAGGTCCGATCAGCCCCTCGTGTGTTCCGGGTGTTTCTTGTGACCATTCCCCCTCCCGATCATCTAAGTGTCGGCTCTTAACATCTGTAAATTTTATTATTTTTTTTTACTCCAGGCCTGCGTGGTGAAGCGAGAATTCAGGAAAGCGGAACAGCTGATAAAACACGCCGTGTTTCTGGCGCGGTATGACGAAATTCCTTTTGGTTTTTGTTTTCACTACTGAAACCACCCGCCTGGAAACGCTTACGATTATTCCTCGCTGACCGCAATTCTCCCTCTTGGGTTACAGGGAGCACTTTGGGAACAAACACCCAAAGTATTCGGACACCCTGCTAGATTATGGCTTTTACTTGTTAAACGTAGATAACATCTGTCAGTCCGTGGCCATCTATCAGGTGAGTCTGTGCGAACGCCGCCGCCGCCTCGGCGCTGAACACGTGTAACTGAACGCGGGTCCTGAACTTGCAGACGGCTCTAGATATCCGGCAGTCTGTGTTCGGGGGGAAGAACATCCACGTAGCAACGGCGCACGAGGACCTAGCGTACTCCTCTTATGTGCACCAGTACAGCTCTGGTAAATTCGACAATGCACTGTAAGTACCCCGTTTCTATTCTGGGAGCTGCTGTTTAGATGTGGATTTTTCTAAAAGGTCACATGTCATCCTCAATCTTTGGGCAAAGTTGCCCTTATTTGTTGGCTTGTTTTCTGGGTAAACACGATTAACAATGCTTTGCTTAAACACTGGAATTTACAGTTACTACATTTTCTGAATAAATGCTTGGCTTGCATATTACCCCCCCCCCCCTTCTTAATCTTTGGTCAAGATTGTTCTTTAACTGGGTTGTTTTCTGTGCTGGTTTATAGGAATATTATAAGTTGGGGCTCGGTATGTTAGAGGCCGTCCCTGTTTACGCGACAGCGGTGCTGGTGTCACTCAGCTGCTATGTTCTGGGTCTGTTCCGGCAGATTCCACGCAGAGCGTGCCATAGACATCATCACTCACATCCTGCCCGAAGACCATCTGCTGCTCGCGTCGTCCAAGAGGGTGAAAGGTAGGCAGCGAACGTTGGGCCTCCTCCGCCAGCCCGCCGCTGTATTTATGGCCGCGAGACGCCCTGACGACAGCCGTAGCTGCGGAGGGGGAAGCTGGAAAGGTGGAGGGTGTTTTAATGCGCCTGCTTATGTACTTTTTTTTTTTTTTTTTTTTTTGGTGTGTGTTTATTGCCGCTTCTGGCCTACAGCCAAAGAGCTATTCTGGAAACAGATGGTGGCTGAGGTTGCATGGAGTGGATATGTGGGTGGGTATAATGTGGGGGTTCTAGGTTCTTGGGGATTGACTGTGTGTGTTCCTGCAGCCCTGATCCTGGAAGAGATCGCCATCGACTGCCACAACAAGGAGACGGAGGAGCGGCTGCTCCAGGAGGCCCACGACCTGCACCTCTCCTCTCTGCAGCTGGCCAAAAAGGCTTTCGGGGAGTTCAACGTTCAGACGGCCAAGCACTACGGCAACCTGGGCCGCCTCTACCAGTCCATGCGCAAGTTTAAGGTCAGGCACCCTGCCCCCCCCCAGCCCCCGGAAAATCGCTGCTACCCTTTATTGCCTGGCGCCCAGTCTTGCCATGCCCAGTAAATTCTGCGGTGTGCCTGCGAGGGGCTTGGTTGCCACACGGTGTCATTGCCGAGGTGCTGAATGCACTGAATTTATGCCAGTTGCTTTTCGAGTCCTCACGGTGGCCCCGCCTTCCCCCCCTCCCCCTTGGCCAATTAAATTAAACATTTCGCACGTCGCCAGCTGTTTTGCACCAGACTGGAGGCTAATTTACTTGGCCAGTGGGGAGGGAGGGGTCGGGGGGGGGGCAGAGCTAAATCCCATGGCTTAAACTCCCAGCCGACGGTGACGCGTTTGCCGAAATGCCCAGCGACAGGGCAGCTCTGTGAATCTTGCCCCCCCCCCAGTGCTGTTTTTGCCCCCTCTGATGCCGTCGTCCGTTGGCATTCAGGAAGCCGAGGAGATGCACATCAAGGCCATCCAGATCAAGGAGCAGCTGCTGGGCCAGGAGGACTACGAGGTGGCTCTGTCCGTGGGCCACCTGGCCTCCCTCTACAACTACGACATGAACCAGTACGAGGACGCCGAGAAGCTGTACCTGCGCTCCATCGCCATCGGTAAGTGGGGTGGGTCACCGTGACCGTGCCAGGGATGACGTACGGCCCGTGCTCACTGTCGCCGCCTCCCTTGGGCCACACAGGCAAGAAGCTGTTTGGCGAGGGATACAGCGGCCTGGAATATGACTACAGGGGCCTGATCAAGCTCTACAACTCGGTGGGCAACTACGAGAAGGTTTTTGAGTATCACAACGTGCTGTCCAACTGGAACCGGCTGCGGGACCGGCAGTTTGCGGTCGCGGACGCCTTGGAGGACGTGAACACCAGCCCACAGGCCACACAGGAGGTGGTTCAGGCTTTCCTGCTGGCCCAGAGCCACGGGGCCAGCCGGCCCTGCCTTGGATAACCTCCGTGCGTCTGCATGCGGATTCACATGGTATACGCAAGCACGCGGTCACACACACGAACACACACACACACGAGCGCGCGCACACACACACACACACACACACACTCTCAACACCTGGTACACAGATCTGTGTACGCGGACGTATGGATGGACCCGAACCAGGGATCAAACTGCCCACAGAGCCACCTAGGGTTGGGACTGCCGAAGGGCAGCCCGTTTGGAGGGGTGCCCTGGGCTGCGTAGTAAAGACCTGGATCTGGCGCCTCAATGTCACCAGCAGCTACCCAACCCCTAGCCCCCCCCACCCCAGCCACCTAGGCACGCTAACTGGGGACCGAAGAGAGACACACCAAGGAGCCGAGCAACTCGCCATCGTCAGGACTGTTGCTGTCTGCCTCCGCCTGGACACGCCACAGCGTGCGGCTTCACGGGATCCGGGATCCAGAAACATGTCCGAGCTCCACAAAGTCCTTCAGTTCTCAGAAATGTATGATAACCTCTGTGGGATTTAATTTTTATTTTATTTTTTTCTTCTTCACAACAGTAGTTTTCATTTGCCACAGGAATTCTCTTTGCCCCCACCCTCGCCACCTCTCGCTTACAATGGATTGAGTTATTTAGTGGATGGGCTGCAGCTCCTCTGCCAGGCCGGCTCGAGCTCTCTGGCCACAGAAAGTAGGCGGCTGGGTGGAGCTGGTGAGTGTCCCCTACTGGCTGATCCCTCTGTTCCAGCAGACAAATCATGCACACGCTCAGAGGCCATGCGAGTTTCTCATTGTAGTACACAAACGCATGCTACTAGAGGACTGTGACACATTTTCTTGAACCACCCCAGATCCTGCAGTAAACCCCTCCTCCGGAGGACTTCCTTGTCCTTAGAAAGCAATGGAAAATTTTTGGATCAGACGAGTAGAAAACGGCGAGCAAATCAGACCAGTTTCTTACCTCTTCAAAGGTCAGAAGTTCATCGTTTAAACTGAACATGGAAAGAAGAACCTTACAGCAAACGTCTTTCCTGTGGAGAACGGCCACACCCCAAACATCTTCAGATACAAGTGTGATATGGCGCATTGCTGACAGTATTACGAATGTTCTGTGAGGGAATGTCCTTGGAGCGGTGTGGTCTTGACAGTTAACCCAAGTTCACCCCCATTCTTCATTTGGCTTTGTTGGCTAAAAGTTTGATTGGGTGAGGAGCTCTGCCCATCGCATTAGTGTGTGTCCACGTGTCCTTGCTGGCAGACCCAGCTTGTGATCTCCAGCCTTTTTTTTTCTTCTCATAGTGTCTGCTTACCCATCTGGCCTAGTTTGGAAGCATGTATTCTGAGCAGGTCACCCTCACTGCAGTACTCGGAGGGCCCGGCCAGTGTTGCTGACTGGGGTTCTGGGGTTACCCGGATCCATTTACAGATACACGTTTGATTTCTCTGGTATGGAGTTCCTGGGAGGGCGGGCTCTTGGAATGGTGAGGCGCTGAACTCGTTTCCAAATTTGGAACATTCCATATGTTTAGCTGGCATAAATCCCCTGTTTTTGCCACAGGTTACTCCCCTCCTCCCTTCTGCTGGAGCAGCCTATTGTTTTTTTTGTGGCCTAAGTGGTTCACGCTTGTGTAGGCTGCAGCACACTGAGGGTTAGCTGTTCCTAATCCAATCCTGGCGGTTGTTACGGACTTGAGTTTTTGTCATCGGGCGTCTTTGTGCGAGTTTAATTATAGGCCCGTGTTTGGCTGCCATCCAGGCCCGAGGCCTTAAAGAGACACGCGGACTTGGCGCTCTGGTTCTGTCCAGCATTCGCTGATCACCTGAACCGCCCAACTGCGGGCAGGCAGGCCCTGAAAGAGAGCCCGGTCCCGCCCGGGTGGCCCAAGGCGGCCGCACACCGCAGATGCGGTTTCTGGCTGCACGACCTGCACGAGGTGACTTACTGAAGACCGATAACATCCATGTTAGGTGAGAGGGGGGTTAGGATGTGTCCCTGCGGTCCTTGCTCTAGTTGTCATGTTGTTTTCTCCATACAGAATGAGGGGGTTGACAGGGTCAGTGGGTAAAACCCTTGCAATAGAAGCAAGAAGGTACATTTCTGTTTATCCGACTGTCAGATGGAACTTGAGTTGGATATTTATACGTGAGAACAGACTGCTTTCATTTCTTCCCCTCCTTAAATGTTATGTCGTCAAGTTCCTGATGATTATTGCACGCTACACTGCAGCGGTCTTGCCGATTTTTTTTATTTTTATTTTTTTCCCTTATCGTCATGTTCAGTCGCCATATTGGCCACATTCTTTCACCTCATTCACTCGTTTAGCAGTAGCAAACTTTGAAGGTTCACAGAGGCAGTATTTCTTGGAAAGAAGGTGCAGTATGAAACCTCTGCAATTACGTATTGCATTGCAGCATTTTTACATGAGCTATTTATTACAGTGCGAGTAACGTTACTTCGGTTGGGTCCCAGTGAATGTTAAGTTAAGGGTGTGTATTCTTCTGAAGTGGTATTCTTTAAATGTTGTACTTGGTTGAAATGTGGATGGAGTATATTTGTGTGTGTGTGTGTGTATGTGTGTGTGCTTCTGTTACTGCTGCGTCATTCAAATTGGATACGTAAAAGATAGGACATTACATAGTCACGTGTAATCAGTCACTCCTCTGTCAGTTTGGTGGAGGTCAGGCTGTGTGAGATGGCCCCACATGAGTCTAATTCATTGACACTCTCTCAGCCTGATACAGGGGGGGTCTTGTCCTTTTTTTGTTCTTATTTGTTCCTGTTTTATTGCCAGTTTGGTGTATTTTAGGTGAAGAAGTACAGCTGACGTTGTGCAGTGTAGGTGTTGCACCCGAACAGGTGGTCAATGTCAAGGTCAAAGTCGTCGCCCCTAGATGTGACCTTTTTGTGAGCGCGCGTGTCGTACACGAGGAAATTTTGTATCGATGAGTTTCGAAGACTAAATACAAAAGTGCGACCCAGCAGCGAAAAGCTAACTGTCCTAATGTTCCATAACGTGGAAGAACAAGCGAGAATGCAGAGGGACTTGCTAGGTGTGCCTCTTGAAATTGGGGGGGGGGATTAAGACCCGTGGACTCTCGACCTTTGTCGTGGGCGGTTGTTCGGTTTTCAGACTAATTTGCTGGAAGGCCGAGGAGTGATGCTGCGGCTTGAGCCAAGAGCATGTAGACGGCCTGTTAGACCTGTGGGCGGGGCTCAGACAGGCTTAGGGTGCATTTAAAGGCACCACACCTTTACCTCCTGGGAGAGCAAGCTGGGTGTTTGAATGTGCCCCCCCCCCCCCCCCCCCCCCCCCCCCCC
Source organism: Brevimyrus niger (assembly GCA_015164015.2). NCBI lineage: Eukaryota > Metazoa > Chordata > Actinopteri > Osteoglossiformes > Mormyridae > Brevimyrus > Brevimyrus niger. The sequence goes on along the minus strand of JAABNY020000101.1, from coordinate 724,571 downwards.
CCCCCGCCTCCCGTCCCTGCGCTTATCCGCGCCCTCCCGTTGCCGGCGGGTCTGCAGCCTCTTTTGCGTGCTGTTTTTTTTTTTTTT
>JAABNY020000101.1:707427-717608 GCA_015164015.2 Brevimyrus niger | reverse complement strand
TGGGTCGCATATATATATATCTATTTTGTGTGTGTGTGTGTATATATATATATATATATATATATATATATATTGTCAAGTAAAGGTAGAAGTGAAATTAAAAGCTCTGAATCTGTATAGTATTGTTGTATGTAATATTTGTTTAAATTTAGTCTCTCTTTCTCCATCAAAGGGTTATTTAATCATAAAACGTGTCAAGTAACTAAATGTGCAACAGAAAAAGTAAAATATTATGCAAATAAGGTGAAGGGGGATCTTCCTGAAGGGCCAGCAGCTGGTCAAGGGAAACCCCCTTTCCGTCACCTTTAAACATGCCTTTCAGTAGTGGATGGGTACAGTCTTGATTATCATACCAAAATGAATGGGTTTTTTGTGTTGTTTTCTTCCCTTGTTGGTTAATTGCCTTCATTTTGTTTCTGAGGTAGAAAAATATAGGGAGTGTGGGGATGGGGCTGGTATGTGGCTCAGTGGGTTAGTATGCTGTGCCTCTGATCGGGAGGTTGCAAGTTCAAATCCCAGGGTTGTCAGGGTAATGCCATTCATGGGCCCCTGAATAAGGCCCTTAAGCCCAAGTTACTCCAGGTACTGACTGATCCTGCTATTTCAGGTTTATGTTATTAAATAAAAAGTCTCTCTTCCAGGAGCAGAAGGGTATGGACCCCCAGATGCAGAATGGGCCGGCCCTGGTGCACTCCCAGTGGATAGAGAGAAAGGGCGCATGCATTACTGAGGCCATCGCATGGCTTTTGTTTTTTTTTTTACTCCCATTTGTGATGGTTTTCTTTGGAATTTTGAATTTCCACCATGGGGGTGGCCCCCACCTAAACCCGTGACCGCATGGCGAGTCAGGAGCCACTTCCTGGGTGTTGAGCTGAGAGCCCTGCGGCGTCAGCGGCTCTTATCTGTCATCCTTCCCCTGATGACTCGGCCTGTTCTGCTCCTCGCTTTGCATCTGATATGATTGTTTATTTTATCCTCTAGGAAAAATTTATTCCAGGAAACGTTCTAGGAGGGAAGCGGGGAGCTTTTTTTTTTATTATGCGTTGTCGTGTCACGGTTGTCAAAAAAAAATGACACACCCCCCCATCAGCACGTTTATACATTCTTGACAGAAGACTTTGAACAATGACTGACTCTGTTCCACAGGAGTGACGTCTGCGTTCTGTGTGTTTGCTTTGCATCCTTGCTGTGGGTTGATATGATAGGACGCTGTGATCGGAAGGCTGCCGGTTCAGTCCCTCGGTCAGCAGCATGATTTCACCACTGGGCCATTGAACAAGACCCTTAAGCCCCAATTGCTCCAGGGACTGTCTAATTCTGCCTTCTCGGTTGTCTTTCAATGTGGATAATAGCATTTGCAAAATTAGTAAACGTGCGTCATAAATCTGTCTCCTGATGAACTCTGTTTCCGTTACGATAAATCTCAGTGGCGCGAGCTGCCCCCACTTTTGAAGCTCTGAAGCGTGGTTACGGGTGTCGCGTACCTGGCCCCCTGCTCTTTTCTGCCCTGGGTCATTTTTGGATTGTGGCCGGTCTCTGAGACCGCTGCGTGTTTTGGAGGTAGAACACTGGACGTGAGCCCCCAGCACGCCGGGCAGAATCGGGCCCATTGTCTGGCCCGCTTTCCTCGCACGGGGTTATGGCTCATTCTCCGTCATTGTTTCCTGCCGTATTGGAATATAAATATATTACATCACGCTGTCACAGTGCGAGTAGTGTTGACGCTGTGAGAAGCTTTGTCTTTCGTCCTTTGTTCTTTCATCAGTTTGGCTCTGCTGTTGGGTCCTCGCGAGACAGATCTCAGATCATTCTTGAACATCGTCGGCTATAAGCTGTCATGGCAACAAACATGTCAGCGTATTTGGTGGCGAATGTCGCCTCCGACACTTTTCACTGCTGCTTTTAGCTCCCATTAAAATCGGCTTTGAGCTTTTATCATGGTGGTGAACATGTGTGAGACCGGAATGGAATCGCATAGACTGGAAGAGTCACGGGGGAAGTGGATGATAGCTTATGTGTTCAGAAGGGTGCTGTGGTGAGATTTGCTTGGAAACAATGGTGTTAATGTGAAGGACATCAATTCAGTCCTTAAATCCATATTTATTGGATTCTGTGTATTGCTGTGGTCTCCAAGCCAGGGTTCTGCCTAATGGGGCAGTGGTGGCCTAATGGTTAGGGAAGCACATTTGTGATTGAAAGGTTGTTGGTTTGAATCCCTTACCAGCAAGGTGCCAGTGAGATACCCGGAGCGAATTACTGCCCCCTGGGCACTGAATTAGCTGCCCAGTGCCGTGTGACGGCGTCACATATGGGTTAAATGCCGAGGACACTGATGTACGCAGTGCGCTGTGGTGTGTCAGCGGTGACAATTAATCACATTCACCATTCAGTAATGTTAGCTCACGATCTCTATGGCGTGGGGCCGCGTCACTGAGTTGTTAACCGGCCTGTAAACACAGGAGCGCCCCCCTGCTCCGCACTGGGATAGCAGCCTCCTCACCCGATGGCACGGCGGCACCTTGGCCGCTGTCCAGTCCAGTCTTCGGTGGATAGTGGCACCATGGCGGCTGTCTTAGAGGAAGGAAAAGGAAAGAAAATCCAGGAAGTGGCACGAGAGCCCCGCTGGAACCGGCCACCTGACATGCCTCCCCAGCCGTCGCAGTCCCCCCCCCCCATTAAAATGTGCAACAGGTGTATTTTTAGGAGTATTTTTTAGTATTTGTTAGTATTTCCATCCCCTTGGCTCACACCTTTACAGTGCATGTGGTCGTTTCAGTGGGCAATTTATGGTCCTATTGTGCTTTCCAGCGTGCCAGTGAAGACCTAATTTTTATATATATATATATATATTTTTTTTTTTTCCATACCATGCAGTCCGTTAATAGGCAATTTAACAATCACCTTTTCTGCTAAAAGTGACTATAATTATATGATTGTCATTTACACAATGTATGCAGGTGACAGACTTGTTAATTTTTTTCAGGTTAATACATAATCTCACTTGCGACTTCTGTGTGGCAGTTTTGAACCGGCAGCCTTACTGCTCACGGATGGTTTTCATACATTACTGGCTGTACTTGTGTTTGAATGACGGGATGTCATTCAGAAGGTCAGTGGGTGGAGCACCAGTCCAACACATAATTTAATGTCCATCTCTTTAATTAATTAGCACTGTAGTCTTTACGCATTTGGGGATTTATTTTAGTTGTGCCCATTAGCTGCTGAAATGCTTCCCGTGCCTTAATTTCGATGGCATTCTGGGTAGGTCTTTTGATCTACCCGATCTGAGTGCCCCAGTGCAGACCTACTATTCGACATGCCTCTCCCTTAAAATGTAAATCCAACCTGCCAGATTGCCCCCTGGTGCCTGGGGGGTGCTGTCACATCTGGGGGCTTCCATGTGCCCCCGTATCACAGTGAGGCCTGTGGGTTTACTCATCCAGTTGGAGCGGCTGCCCCATTATTGAGTTACCATTGGCTGCTTGGGCAGGGGGCGGGCCCTCTGTAACTGTCGTGCCGTGATTTGCTGCCCTGAATTCTAGAGCCTCCTCCTCTGGGAAACAAACCGCTCATGGCTGCCTGACGGCCCGGCTCTCCATGAGCGGCTCCCTAGCCTGTCTTCCTGGCCTTGCGGTGCTCAGAGACGTGTGTATGATGTCGTACGCGTGCCTCAGCTTCCTCTGCATTACCTCTACGCCTTAGGAAAGCCCCCCCCCCCCTTCACTCCCCCGCCAGGCTGCCTGTCACTCTCTCACGTAAAGCCGCACGCCTCTTCCTGCAGGCTGCCTAACGTTCTGGCGCCCCAGGTTCTGCCTCCCCCCCCCCCCTCCCAGCCAGACCGGAGCGCCTCGCCCCGTCTCCAAAAACACGCAGCGCCGGTGTGACCTGTGTGCCCCTGTTTCACATATTTGCATCTGCTTCTCATCCCCTCCCTGCCAGAAATAGTCTACAAAGGCCCACTTGGTGTGTCTGTCTCGCAGTGGCTTTGAGCGCTTGACTGCCAGTGCCGTCAGGAGGCGCGGTGGTCTTTGTGGTGAGGAGTGAGCTGGAATGGTGATGGTTTTCGGAGACACTTGCCTGTCCCGCTTCTCCGATTCAGTTCTCACTATTCCTTGTGCATGATCTACTGGCCCATGATGAAATGTCCCCTCCGCCGGCCAATATCGGCCCAAGATGGTTCCGAGTGCAGAAGTACAGGCGTGTCGGCATCCCCAGGCTCACCTTAATGGCACCAACCTTTCACCGTATGTGTTGTATACTATAATAATGCCCGACTGTACAGAGAACACTGCACTGATAGCTTATCATCTGCGGCCTGTTGTATAATGGGGACACACAAAGGTGAGGCACGCTGAATGCTTAGATACGGGTGGCCCTCCAGGTTTTACCGATGTGGAAGGGTCTATTCAGTCTTCCCCAAGTCCCCTGCACCATGATGTCTGGACCTGCACTTTGCCCAGCAGAAGCAGTATGATGGCTGCTCGCTGGATCTCGACTCGGACGGACCGGGGATTTGCCCTTTGAAAGCATTTGATGCCATCGCTTCTTCCCGTTTCCGGCTTGCCCTGGATCCATTGTCTACTGCTTTTTGACTGCCCTGTAACGCTCATTCATCCTGGAACCGTTAAAAGCAACCTCGGTCACTATCGAGGGACAATCCGTTGTTAGGGGGTGGAGTCAGGCTGCTCCCAGATTCAGGGTTCCAGTTACAGTGACACAAGGGATGCAGTTGGGTTCAGGTCAGGTTGGTGAGGAGGAGCAGGGTGTGCTGATGGGGGTAGCAGTCTCGGAGTTGATTATGCAACACAGAACACTTCTGTTCAGATATTTTTAAGTTGCTTAGCAAGCACTGTACGAGATACTTGCACAGTTTATACTTTTATAATTTAGTATGTATCTGTGTAGCTTAATGTTTTATTTTTTAACTGTGCACCACTGAGGATTGTAACAGGTGAATTTCTGATGTCTTTAACCGATATGCCCCCTACTGGCACTACAATGAATTAGCTTTGAGTGCTACTTCCCTGCGTCCTGTGAGTAACCGTGGCCCCTCTGTCGCCCGCAGTCACCGACGTTGAGCTGAAGCGGCTGAAGGATGCCTTCAAGAGAACTAGCGGGCTCTCCTACTATATGAACCAGCAGTGTTTCTACAAGGAGGTGCTCGGAGATGGGGTCCCGCCCAAAGTCGCAGAGGTGAGTCTGGTTTCACAATCGGGGCCGTGCCCACGGGGCCCTCCGGAATCCCTCGTCGTCCGCAGCGCCCTTCCCATTCCCTCCTGGCTCGGAGCGGAGCACCGAGAATATGCCCGTTCATGTAGAAGCACATGACCTCCTCAGCCGGTGGAGAAACCAGGTGCAGCGGTGAAGTGTGTAACAAACAGGAACTTTTTTGGGGGGGGGGGGGGGGGTTTAGTAGCCTCACTAAGAAACCACATTCAGTCTCTTGAAATCCGCGAAACTCCTGCCTCCTGCGCCTGCCTTCCTAAGCGCCGCGGCGATCTTGCAGGAATGCTGGGAAATTCCACAGGGCCTAAGTCATGCACGCTGGTGCTGAGCACATGGGCCGAGTGGAGTGGTTTCCAGCGAGTCCAGTGTGCGCCTCCGCGTCGTTTGCGCGGCGCCGCAGAGCCCGTGGCTCATGGCCTCCCAGGGGCCCATGTGGTCTTGCATTTACAGTTACAGTACTATATGCGTGTCAGTGTGATGGTTAGTTAGTATTCCCGCAAGAAGATCCCGCAGCCAGAAGCACAGATGTAATAGTTTACTGACATTGTGAACGGTGAACTCGATATGTTCCAATCGTGGTTGGGAGAACATGGCTCATGACTTCTGATACGTAAGCGTTTGCCTTAAACAGAAGGATCGTTTTCATATTTTTTTTGTCTCCGCTCTGTAATCATGACCTTCAGGAGATGGGTGTATGCGTGTGTTTGTGTGCGTGGGATGTTCCTCCTGGAAATGCTACAGCTTGGAAATTAAGGGTGGACAATGACGGGGATTGTGAGGGGGGCTGGCCGCCACTCCCTCTAGTAAAGTCAGAAATAAAACGGGGAAAACGTATGAAAAAGAGCTGATTAAAAATGGAAACAAAAAGAGCCAAAGGAGGAGTGACAAAGAGGCTTTGTTATTGCAGGGATTGTTTCAGAGAAGCAGGTGACTGTGAGAATGAAGGACGTGTTTGAGTTGATATTATGAGGGAGGGAGCAGACATGCATCTGTGTGGTTGTGTTTCAGGCTTTATGTGCTTAATGTCCCATCATGATTAGTGGTTTGCTTTTATACGCTCATACTCGGTGTGTAAAAAGGGCAGCAGGCTCCGTTGCCTGTTCTGTTAGATGACGAGGCCCCAGCGATGTTGCCAGGAGGTCCGTCGATGGAGCCCGCAGCTGGCTGATCGCCCGTGGACGGGCCGATTAATGGCCGCCGGTGTGGACGTGTGCTGAGGGATAGGCGTCATCTGCCGTGGGGTCCAACCTGACATCTGTGTCCGGCTGATTTAATCTCAGGCATGAATGGGGGGGGCGGCGGAGCTCTGGTTGACGTCTCAGAGCAACACCCTGGTCTGGTCGCAGTCCCTGAACCCCTTATTATGCCTAAAAATACTTTTTTTTTGTGAGAATAGAATTTGGCAGCGGGAGCGGCAGCAGCTGAGTGCGATAGCTAGGGCCCCGGGCGGTCGGCGACCCGAGTCGGGCGGTTCCCTCGGTGGTGTCTGTAGCTGGCATGGCGTGGGGGGGTCACTGAACCGCACAGAGGGCGAAGGTGAATGTCGTGAGGAGGGATCCCATTCACCCAGAGCTGAAATGTTTCCGTCTCAAATGGGGCAAAATCCTCCCCTCCTCACGGGACACCAGTCGCCCCAGTCGTTCTGATCGTCAGATAGCCACCCAGTTTATGAAAGTTTCTGAAACAGTGCTGGAAAATGCCTTTTCCAGCAGCATCAATAAAAGGAACGAGCCTCTCAGCCTTTCTGTATGAGTACTACCATGCAGTGTATGGAAAGGTCCGGGTTTATGGGACGGGTCACAGTGGTTCGTCCGTGCACTTCTGCTTTCATTTCATTTTTTTTTAATCACCATGGCACCCAGGGGACACTGATTGCAAAGGTTGATACGTTTAAAGTTTATAGACTTATACGGGATTCAAGCAGCAGGCTCAAGCTCTGCTTAATTTGTCAGAGAGAGCGGACACGCTCCATGGCGTTCTACATTTGGATCTCATTTAGCAGCCGAATCTTGTAGCATTTTCTTTTGAAAGCTAACGGCGGACCTCATTAGCAGCGCGGGTTAGCGTCCCCGAGTGATGCAAAGGCTCCGTACACATGGCACCCGCTGTCCTGTTCGGCCACGCCTGGCGTAAACATTCGATCTCGGCAGCTCGACACTAGATCTGAAAATTCCACACATTGTTACAGGGATATCAAGGGAGGAATGAGCCAGAATGAAAAGCTGGAGCCCCGCGCTTCATTTGCTGCAGCTGGGCTAGCGTCCATTTTGCTTTCTTTCAAAGCTGAACCTGACCGTGCCGATTAACAGAGACCGTTCTACTCGGATTCTTTGACACCCCCCACTTGCTGTACAGGGGTAGCTTTGGAGTTGCTCCAATCGAAGTCATTAAAACAAAACAATGTTTTTCTGCACATGTTGGTCTCCGGACGGAACCGCACCTCTGACTCGACACTGGTTTGCCTTTCTCGCAGTTTGTGTTTCTGGTTGGATCAGTATTTCTTAAGTCCTTTTGGATTTCTGCTGTAGTTATAAGGAGTATAAAATATAATTGATCTAATTTGCATGATTTTACTTTGTGCCAGACTGTCGTGTGTATTCTGCTGCTGATATGCATGGGCTGCCTTGGGTGGAATTATAATAAACTTTAATATATTTTATTATTATTATATTTTACCATCTTTAAATTTTAATCCTTGCCAGAAGGATTACTAACAATAAGAAAAGGAGCAAACAGCGCTGAAAATCAGATCGGCCTGCACTGTAAATGTGTGTCCACACGCTTGGGTATATATATAAACTCAAAAAAACGTATGAGTGTGGAGGGAAGGTGTGCTGTCTCGGAACGCAAGGTGAACGCCTGTTTGTTTTCGGTCCAGACGTCCGCTAAAATAGGCCGTAATAAAATGGGAAACGCTGTCTCTACTGGAATTAAAACGCCCTTTGTGCTGCGTACATAGGACACTTGGCCCCCGCGGAGAAGGAACGCAGAAGGGCAGCTAGGCGGAGAGTGATTTTTTTTTCGACCGCCGGTTCCCAGCGACGTTCTGTGACCGCGAGCCGAGGTTCCATCGCGTCCCGAGGTTCCCTTGGCGACGGCACTGGGAGGACCAAGAGCGCACTGCGGTCACTGCACTGCCTGAACTCCGCCTGTATGGGTTGTGGATGGAGCACAACGCTCTCGTGTCGGTGCTAGAGGGTGCCAGGCGTGGCCCGCAGCCATGTCACGTGTACGTAGGTGCAAGGGGTCACGCGGGTCTTGTGTGTTTGTCGGGTGCAAAGTACCTGTCTCCACGCACGCGTGAAACACGGCGGCATACGGACGTGCTCTGACACGCACAGACTGTAACACACACTTGCTCTACCTACTAGGGTGTCTCTCTCACGCACACGCGCAGGTTTTGAATGTCTGTCAATCAGCATGTGTGCCCTGGCAGGAACGAACAGACCGGCATGCCCTGTCAGAGGCCGTCGCGCTCGCGGCCCCCTAGGCTGTCAATCCTGAGCCTGACGGTGCCGTCTCATACTCCTGCTGTCCATGGGCCGGCGCAGCTGGTTCCTCCCGGTTGGCCCAGCCGGACTGATCCACTTGCCTAATGCAGATGCAAAACCCTGGAATCTGAATCAAACCCACAACCCTGGAAGTGTGAGGCTACGATACCAACCGCAGGCTTTCACTGCTAAATGCCACTGTTGGTGATTTACACTGGGAAGTGACTGCTCATTTGGTTATTTTTACCTCTACCCTGGGCAGTAAAGCATTTCCCGCAGTTAAACCACGCTTCTCTCATGTTGAACTGCATCTCCATTTTATTTTCCTGGAGCCTGCAGCTTCCTGCCTCCATTCAGATCAGTCTTGGTTTATTTTTACATTGCGCCCTCCTCAGGATGGGAGGTTCCGGGGGCGTTGAACAGCTCCGTAATAAATAGAGTGAAAAACCTATTAAAGTCGTGTGATTTCTGAAGCTGTGGGGCGACAGGAAGGATAGGGGAGCTCCGTGAGACGTGGATCCTATCCAGCCCATTCCATACATTCCTACCGCTCCTTTACCGTCCGGCATGTAACTCGACCGCCCTCTTCTAGAACCCAAGGCGGCAGGGGGCCCAGGGGCCAGCACAGAAGCTCTACCATGGGCAGTAAATCGTCCGTATCCTTCCAGGCGTATCTTTCTGTCTGACGGGCTTTTGACACTTGGATTGATAGTCGCAGATAATGCTTTTCGCAGATGACCTCCAGGCTGGTTGCGCTGGTGTCGGCACGTAACGGAGATCAGCCACACGCATGCCAACATGTCGGAGCAGGATTTCAGCACTGGGGGGCGTGTTTTGGTCAAGCCCAAATGGACACAGGGACTAAGGTCCTGGATGGGCGAGTGGGGGAACTCGCCTCGTCACGCCTTCATAAGACACCTCCGTTACCTCACACTCTTTTCGGCATGCGAGGTACGGCCTCCTCATTCCTGCCCTCTCCTTCCCATTCCCCCCCACGCGACCCCCCCCCCTCCCCCACCCGGACGATGGAGCCTCTCGCTTTCAAACCGCCATCTGGCTCCGTGCCATATTTAAGGAGGCAAGGGTGCGGAGTGGTCCTGTTAGCGGAGTCGGCGGGGGAAAACAAAACCCTTATCAGGCGTGACCAGGCGTGGAAGGCGGGAGAGGGAGGCCTCCGACGGGCGGCAATTAGGGGATTCGTCCAAGCGCCACCTGGCTCCCTGGTCCGTAACACGAGGCCATTATAAGCACCTACGCCGAGATAAGCAGCCCCCCCCTTCTCTATCAGTAACATTTGAATAAACAATTGCCTTTTTTATTTTAAATAATGCCCCTTTCTTTCAAGCTCGACACCTCGGCGCTGCCACACTCTTTGCCAACCCCCCCCCCCCCCCCCCCCCCCCCCCCCCCCCCCCCCCCCCCCCCCCCCCCCTCGCTCCCCGTCCTTCTCGGCGTACCCCCCAA
>JAABNY020000101.1:593372-604059 GCA_015164015.2 Brevimyrus niger | reverse complement strand
CCGAGACACAGCAGCGGCACACGAGGGCCAAGGGGGGGGGGGAGGCCGGGGGAGGGGATGGAGATACCAAAACCAATCCAACATGCAACTTCTTCAACTTCAACAGAATTTCAATAAAAGCAGTTAATTAATTATCACCTTAACAAAAAACAAAAAAACACAGAGCGTGCGCCCGACGAGTGATGAGTACGTCTGATACGCTCTTACACATGATGGAACGGCAGCAGTGACAGGCACGGGTGACTGGAATTTTCTATTTTTCCACAGGAGAACGTGCAGCTCTTATCAGCCTGGAGAGGAGCTGTGATGTGGGTGAAACCAAGCCAGCCTGAGTGAGATCATCTTAACGCTCTGATAACCTGCACTTGGCGCACAACCAAATCTCTCTCTCTCTCTCTCCCGTCACGTTTGTACGGCGGCGAGAAGCTTGAACTTCCGCTCCCGCCTGCAGTCCCAGACGGACACAATGATACAAACAATGAATTAAAAATTGAAAGGTCAGTCTGTCGTCAGCCCATTTTGACATAATGGGATAGTGGTATAAGTAGTCAGAGTGGGACACTGGGGGTTCGCCCATGATGGCCTGCATCATCGCCACTGCCCCTTCTTTGCCAATCAGTTGCTCATGAGCAGCTGTCTTGCCTTGGATCTGAACCAATCAACATTCCCCCCCACCCCCCCCCACCCCCACCCCCCCCCCCCCCCCCCCCAAGAGATTTTGGCTAAACCTCCTCTCTAACTGGATAAAAGGTGCCCGTTATCCCGGCTCTTCTAATTCACGGCACGCGAAAATATGAGACCTTAGCTTTGAATTGCACTGAAATATAGCTACCATTTGCACGGGTGTGGAAACACAGGTACAATGGAGTTCTTGCACCAAACTATGACGAGCGTAAATAATTAGATAGACGTATAGATGAAAGCATGCTTGAGTGACAGAGAGGGGTGTCAGAGGTAGTTGGCGAGAGTGTGGTGCAAGAGTCTGCGCTTTACACCAACAAGCTGGGACAAACTGCTCCCCTCCACACAGCATGTGCAGATCAGGGCGGGGCACAAACGCCGTTTCTCCGCGGCAGCCCAAAGAAAACCTACACCGGTGTACGGCGGAAGAATGGTGCTGAACGGACAGCTCCCAGTTAGAACAAACACAGGACCCGGGGTACACAAACCGCGTGGAAAAAAAGCTGCGGTTTAAAGAAGCGCAGACAGCCAGTCTCCAGAGCAAAATAATCAACCCAATATTACTCAACATCATAAGAAATAAACAGCAGAGATCAGCAGCCTTGAAATTTTAATGACACTGAAAACTCAATAAGTTTTGATGTAAACAATAAAAATCATTAAAGAGTCATTGTTTTATTGACATGGATATCCAGCAGTCAGATGTTACCCACAAGGGCCCGCCGGTAAGCACAATACTATGAACCAAATGTATGATTGATAATCTTATTTCCTGTATCTGTGAAATGACTTCCTGCTAAATGTAGTTTTATCCACAGATAATGTATTAAACTAAGCTGGGAGGGTAGGGCTTTTTTTAGAGGGCCATCCCCGCTGTGTCAGCGAGACAATGCTGACCAACAATAAAAGGATCATTAAATATGTACCTGTAAATATAATGCAACCCCCCCCTGTGGTAAAGGCTATTTATACCATGTGACCGTAAGTCTTCCGCCTAGTATGTGATGCTGTCTCTTTCCTCCCCGTTGTTTCCCTCTATAAGACTCTCCAGGACTGCACTGAGCACTGAGGACCCTACAGCATCGAGGTCTCAGATTTAACGGCTATTTTTAGCGCCACATCGGTTGACAATAGCTAGCGAATGGGGGGATAGAGATGAAAATCAGGTGACCTGAGCTGCAGTCAGGCTAGTTTGCCATCTAAGGATTGCGGGGGTGGAGCCGATGCTTGCTAATCCCTCCTGATCCAGTCCTGCCCAGTGATTGGGCAGTCCCGCTCTGGTTCGTCCACTCTGCTGCTCATGGGTCCGCCTCCGGCTGACACGATTGGACGATCCTTGCTTATCATATGCATGCTGTGAATACTTGCTCATTCACGCTGCCAAATGAAGCACAGAGGCAAGAAATGAGGTCCCAGAATAAGGGAGACAGATGCTGGGCTTTAAACCTTGACCCTCTTTCCATTAGACCCGATGCAGCCCTGTTTGAAACACTGTGTGCTGGTCTGAGTGCCCCCCCCCCCCCACCACCACAGATCTGGAAAGCCAAACAGAAGGGCTCCGGAATACCCTGGGAATGAGTAAGCTGGTTGCACACAGGACGATACTGTACAAACTAAACCAGCATAGATGCATATTTACAGAATTAGACCCTGTCACCGCAACCTTTCCAGAGCTCAGGGACATGCTGGAAAAAGTAAAAAGCACGAACAAAAGGACTGACTCACAAGCCGTACAGGCGGATGAGCACAAACTGTAGACGAGGTCCTGGCACAACCCTGTACCTTGTAATCAAGCTGGTACACCGGCCATGAAGAAAGGAGCTTTTTATAAATCACATTTCTGGAGGAGAGGAGAGTGTAGTTATTCATCTGCCTCGTCAGGACGCCCCTCCCCAGCTTGAATTTTTCACTTGACGATTCCCCCGTGACCCATTTACACCAGTACTTTTTGTCTTTTTTTTTTTTTTTTGCAGCAAAAACCCTTTATCTCACTTAACAAATGTGACACGTGCACAATCCTAATTTGTGAGCAACTGCAAAATTGTCGCATCCGGGTCAGACTTTTCCTCCCCACTCAGGTAACTGTGGTGTATTATGGGATTTCAACGCCTTCAAAGCGCTATGGATCATGGGAGATATGTAGGACCTGTTACAGTACAGACGACTCTGGAAGTCCTCCCATTAGACCCACATGGTAAGCCCCACCCTGACATGGTCAGCACATCTAGAAAGATACTTCCACACCAAGGTTAACATATCTGCTCACAAAGTTAACAGTCACTGTTTTCTCAAAGCTGGCCTCCACTAAATTCATGTACAAGATGCCATGCAACAAATACATTATATACACTACTGACTGCTTTTCAGATTCTAGGTATCGCTGGGAACACACACACACACACACACACACACACACACACACACACACACAAATATAGGTTTTTAATTATGTTTTTATTTCTATGGGAAAAACTCTAATCACAACATTATGACCTTAACCCCTACCCAGCCCTAACCCTAACCGTAAATAACCAAACAAAATACAAGTCCTTTGTCATTTTACGTTTTTTGATTGCAGTCACAGATTTCAACAGTGCTATTTTTTTTATAAATTTCCCCACGTCTGGACTGAAAAAAATGGTCCCAACAATGTCAAAACTACAAGTTCTTATCAAATTGTGGGGACGATTGGTCCCCACAATGTATGGCCCCCACAATGTAAGGTAAATCATGTGTATCACTCACACACACAGACACACACAAATATAAATAAAATAAAAGGAGTGCCCACATATTAAAAGCAGTCTCTAAAACACACAAGTTCTCTGCAGAAGTAAACAGGACAAACACGGACAAGGACTTCAACACCCAATGGTATAACACGAGGGCGAAAAAAAGAAAATTAAAAATCCGATGTTCATTCACATTATTAGCATATGCAGAACAAGGCCGGAAATTAATCTCGGTGTTATTTCTCAGCTGGTGGAGATGAGCCGATTCACATTTTTTCCCTTCCGATTGTGATACCAGATTCTGCTGATACTGATACGGACTCCAATACAGGGACACTTTTTACTTTAATATTTCAATAATAAAAACATAAATATTTATACTTTATATATATTCTTAATATTTTTAACCTAGTAAAAACAAATTTAAAAACATAAGGCAAAAATGCTACTGGTAACATGCATAAGAAACTGTCCCAGGAACTTGCAGGAACTTGCAGTTTAGTTTCAATATCTTCCAAAAAGGTGAACGCAAGTGGCGAACGCTTAAAATGCCCCATAAATATCTGCCACCGGCGACAGCGTCACTTACACTTTTTTGCGATAGCAGCGCTTCGTGTATCACAAGCTGCAGCTAGTAGGCAAAATGGTGCAAACCATACTGATAGCCAATATATTTTCGTCTGATGCAGATAACATATTACAGAGCAGATTACCAGTCCAGATAACCAATACGGATAAACCGTGAGCTCTTCTGCTTTAATGGGATCCTCTCAGCCCAGAAAAGGTGCGTGAAGCTTTTCCTTCTGGAGAGCCAAACACCCATCGCCAGACACAGAAACCATCCCCCCCACCCATCCCCATCTTCAAATCAGCTGAACTGACCAGCTGATCAAAAAAGCCTTGCATCAGCTTCCAAATTCTGAAAACTCGTTTTGTGAGATCTGTTCCCAGACAACTCCTGCCCATGACTCGATAAAACAAAAGTTGAAGTTTTGGGCAGCCTTTCTTCTGGGGTGTCTCAGCCATACCCAGAAGGGATATGACACCTAAATGCCTGCTGACCCACAGACCAACTGCATGTCACATAACACTGAGCAAGTCCTTCCTCGCCTCGTACCACAACCCGGGGAGCCGCGGAGACTAATAAGACCCATCGTTTCCAAAGTTAGATGTATTTTTCTGTTTCTTCCATGAAAGCCACATGAGGAATCCCCCCCCCATAACGACACCCTTGCTTGTGGGTGGCCGTTGCTAACATTAACCAAAAAAGCACCCCCGCTGATCAAACAAACTGCTCTTTCTTGCTTTTAATAGTTTCACACATGGCTACATGTTGATTTTAAGTTACATAAATATCACTAAACTTTAGTAGGAAGTTATATAGTGCAAGAGACTTAAAAAATACTTTTAAAAATACGTACAAATATTGAGATGGTACAGTGGGTAGCAGTCATCCCACGCCTCTAGAATGGGGGGGTTCGAATTCAAACCCTACTCTATGTGTGGGGTTTGTATGACAGTCCCAAAGAGGGTGTCACTCTTGCACCTTATATTCCTGAACAGATTTCAGGCCCTCATGACTAGAAGACGGATGATGCCCATGAAAACTGACAGTATATCTACAATTATCCAAACCAAAACGATCAGACCACTGTGTACCGTGGTCGCTAACTCAGAAGGACAGGTGGGGGGGGACTCTGTGCTTACAGGTGATCGGAGGCAAAAGGTGCACCGGGCAATTCTGACGAGGTGCCGAGTCACCCGCTCCGGTAACACGAGCCGGAAAAACGGTTCTGCTCCCTGAGCCTGTGAAACAGGAGCTGAAGGAGCACGTGGCTTTGCGTGGAAGGGATCTGTCAGCGCAGAGTACTCCCTCTTGTGGCAGCTCTCAGTATCCTATCAAATCAATTTTGACCACAGTGGCCTAAATTTTACCCATTCCTACAAATAATATAAGTAGAGTCAAACCTCCCTTATCTGGACCTCCAATATACGGGCACCTCCCTCTGCCAGACAGCCCATGCGAGCATCTCTTACGGGCACCCCTCGGTCCCATTCTGCCCGGATAAGGGAGGTCTGACTGCATACCTCAAGTAACCTGAGCAAACAGCCGTCATGAGCCCCCGCTTGTAAATCTAGGTGAACGCATAGCAGACAGAACTACCACAAAAATAACCATGTTTCATAGTTCTGTTCATGCAGAATAATGAGCAAGTGCTGCCTTATCCCTCCCGCATTCTTTTAGCTGTGTTCAGTACGACATTTGGACTTCCGGTTCCTTTCCATCAAAGACAGCACAGGCAGTGAATCGAATTTAAATGGCGCCACAGCTTCACCTGCCCAGTGAGTCCCCCATCACCCCCACCCCCCCAAGCTGAAGAGTGTCATCATGCCCCAGGATGGCCACCGACCTGCACCAACAGACCAGGTCAGGCATGAAATCTCAGTATGGCTGAGAAGCCCAGTGACAAAATTCTCGCTCTTCCTTCTTCGCTGTGGACTCCTGTAGCCGAGCCGCCCTGCTGTGCTTCCCGCAGCGGCAGGCCAGCAGAGCGGCAGGCCAGCAGAGCGGCCCGAAAAAAAGCGAACCCAAAAAAAAAATCATCGTTCCCAGAGATTTTACATTTAATTAGCCCTGGGAAAAAAAAGCATTTGGTTCCACATGGCCGCATCTCGAAAGGTGGGAGTAAAATCCCCCATCATTCGACCCTGTGTATCATCTTATTTCAAGAGATTCTCGGATGTCACAGTATGCATTGAAAGCAGGATCATGAAGTGAACTAGAAAACTCAAAATGCCTCGTTAATTAAATTATTCCACCCCCACAAACCCGCTGGCATTACTGTCAACTTTTTTTTAAGGTTATTTGCAAAACAGGTAAATATTCAAAAAACATTCTCACATCTGTCCACCGCCAACAAGAAGCTACCCAATTAGTGTAACGTACAAACACTGCACTCAACGAACCATCATCATACCAGAATCCTGCAACAGCTCTACCATTAGCGTCTCACCCTCTGAACAGTGTTACACATTTTCCCCACACCGTGGGCATCATTTTTTCCCCCAACATGTGACCAGTTCTTAGCTACACCTTAAAGGAAAAGGAAAGCTAAAACTGCCTGGGGACCATAGCCATGACATGGCAACGCCAACAAGCCATCTGTCCGGAACCCAAGTCACCACAACGAACCCCCCCCCCCCCAGCCGGTAGTGTCCCAAAGCCATCGGGCTCACTCTCTCACCTTTGAGGTCTCCATATCAGTTTCTTCCACTTCCTCTGCTTGTCCTACAGAAGAGGGTCCAGAGACGTGTCACTCGAGCTGCCGATGCTCGTGCAGCTGCTTCAACCGAAAGGTGGTCAAGGTTGGGAGTTAAGATGCTGTGTGGGACATTAGCCTAACGAATGTGCCCTACGGGAGGCCGCAGAAGGGCTGACCACAATCTGACCACTCCCTGTCCTCTGTGGGGCCACAACTGCAGTAGTGTTAACTGAAGCTGATGAGCTACACAAAGATATTCCACCTTAAAGGACAGAAACGTAAGCCAAGTTTAACCATGTTTTACGCACGACCGTGCTCTCATTAAGTTGACATCAAATGTGCGGCCTGTCAGTGTTGAGTCTCTTGCAGATCTCCTGGGCTCAGAAATGGACCGATAGGGGGAGTGGGGGCAAACAGACGGTCTTCTGTCATTGATACTAGCAAAAAAAAATAAATGAGCCAATAAATAACAGGAAGGAGCCCAGCAGTAAAACTATTACGGTTCATAGACTCCCACATGCTCTGCTGCTGTTTACAAACAGCCCTGGGAATTCAAATTAAAGACGCTCACATCAAGAGCAGATGCAAGGACTCACTAATAACTATCAATGAGGCAACTTAGACCAACCCAGGTGACAGGAAATGGCTCACTGCAGTGATCATGTATTTGCTTCCGTGGAAAGGAAACTTTGTAGGATAGTGGACAGGTGTCAAATACTGAGACTAAATTGCTATTATTGTAACAAGGTGCTAATATTAGGTGGCCTCTCCTTTGAAACGCAAGCTACTCAGTAGACACTGCAATCTTTATTTGCTTTACCGATAACAGGTTTCCAAGCTGCCAAAAAGCCTACTTTCCCTTTGTCCTCTCCTTGCCATCTCCTCATTCAATGCACCCATACAGTATTTCATTTAGAACCTCACTCAGTTTTCAATCTTCTTTTTCCCCCAAATCCAGAATCGTTTCCAGAATCGGGCTGATAAATTGTCTTCACCGGCCTCAGGTCCTCACTGGAATCTTAGATGTGACGTCCCCCCCCCCCTGACTGAGCTAAGGAAAAACAAATGACGTTGGTGGTGTCTGTGGAATTCAGGATGTTCTTGGGGCTCCTTCTTCACCGCCAAAAAAATCTGGGTACCACTCCTGGATAGGATGGGGCCACACCTAACCAAACCACCTCTCTGTGCGAACTTCCTAACCATCCTGTTGTGACGATGCTAAGAAGATTCCGTGCCAACTGCATCGGCGACTGTGATGTCAGGGTCGTCAGGGTGTCGTCGGGGAGATGACAGATGCGGTAATGACGTAGGGGAACAGGACGGGAACAGGCCCGGACGGTTGCCCATGGTGGTCTAATGAATCACTCCCAGCATGGCACATACGCTTAGTCACCCCTGGGATGCTCTGAGGAAAGCAATCTGACGGCCAACCTCTTCCAAACAAAAGGGCACGAACTCGAACAGAAGATGAAGGAAGCGTCCAGGCACTTCCCCAAATCCTCCAGTCCTTCACCGGTGCTGTAAAGAACTCTAAAACATAACAGCGCTGGAGGCTTAGCGCAATCCACAACTGAAACTGCATCCACCCATGGCTGGCTGGAAACGACATTCATCTCACCCCCCCCCCCCCCACCGCATACATATAGAGAAGATAATGAGTCCTGTGAAATACTTCGATTTCAGCAAATATATCTGCTTGCTTCGAGAAATCAGGTGGATATTTGCGGACATCAGCTGCTTTCTGCAAGGTGACCTCACTGTATCGCTGTTCTCCAGGAAAATACCGAGAAGAAGTGGCCGCGTCGCGTTCTGGATGCTCTTTGCAACAAAACAGCGTCCAGTCTTGGCACTACTATCAAAAGTCACTCATGATGCCCTGCATGGGTGGGTGTAAGACACCTGGCTTTAGGTGACACAACCTGAGTACAGAACTCAAGTATCATCAATTAGCTGGATGCTGCAAATCCCAGCCCACAACTCTGACAAGAGCCTTTGTTAGCCAAACCCAGGGAGAGGTCGAAGAACCGAGGACCGCATGTGTGTTTTTGTTGGGTACAGGGGGAAAAAATGACTGCGGCTAATTTAGCTCACTCTATTTCTGTTTCTGTGTCCATTTCAAATGTTCAATGTGCAATTCAGTTACCGTTATTGCAGAATGAATGTGATCGGTGTGTTGATGATGTCTTTATGCTGAGTAATTGTCCAGCAGAGTTCAGCACTTTGTAAAACAGTAAGACACAAATTTAAATGAAGACGAAGTGGCGGAAGTTAGCCTACAGTCCCACACATGTAGCACACAACATCAGATACATGTGACACAACAGTATGCATTATGGACTTTTTTTCAAAACAGAAACATAACCAAAAGTCAAAAGAAACTTGGATCGAATGAAGATTCGGTGGATAGACAGAGGAATAACCAATAAGAGTAAAGGCAAAACATCGACAGATCGAACACCTGACCTTGTGTTGGTGCATTGTGAACAGAAAGAGACCATCCTGTCTTCCTGGACGACTCTCATGACCAGAGCCCAGTGACCCGCTGGTTCGCTTCCAATGTCTCTTGAAAGCAGGCTTGCTAGGTTACGCCGGCCTGGGGTACACAGCCTCCTGCCAGCAGGAAGCGCAAGTTCGCAGAAGGGGGCGCCGTCTGCTGAGCCCCGCACCTCAAATAGCTCTTCTGGCCGGTTAGCAATGGCGAGTACCAATGGTTGGTGTGTGTTTATATGAATGCGTGTGAGTGAGCACGATCCCTCGGCAGGGTAACGGTGCTGAGCTTCACTCCGCGACCTCCCTCTCCACAACGCTGTCCCCCCCGGCCACGCTCCTTGGCCTGGGTCCCTCTGCTGCCAGCAAGTGCCCTGCGGAGGCGACTCCTCTTCAGCCGCACCAGGGAGGGGAAGCGCTGACCGTCTCCACCCCAGAGCCTCTGTGCGTGCGTCGCTACCTGGGCTTCCGCAAACGGTCAGCCTCCTTCGGGAGAAACTCCTGCATAAACTCCGTGAACCGCCATCAATAAGAATCCCTCGCTGGAGGTCGACCCGCAAGTCCCACGGTGGAATTTAGTCGGTGTGACGCGGCGACTAACACCATACCACTCTGGCAGAGCGCCGGCTCGGCCGGTGACACGCTGTAGATCGGACGACTTTTCGATCGATCAAGTCGAACGTTGGGCGCCTCAGGTGAACAGATCAGATGGATACTTGCCGAAGGACGGCGGACATCAGCAAGTGAGGTGTGCCAAGCAGGCGTCCGTGTGATGCGGAGGGGTAGCAGAGAGCCATCACCACTGCCTCCGGCTCCGGCTCCAGCTCGGTCCAACACTCAGATCGGGATCCGGCAAACTCCCGGTCGGCTCTTCCAGCTCCGGTCTTCAGCGGTTCGCAAAAAGACGATCCGCGACGGGACCATCTGAGCTGAGCGAGGGCTCCCTTTTTTTTCAGTCCTCCTCCAGCTCTCTCTCTTTCACTCTCTCACTTTTTCCCTCTCTCTCATTGCCCCCCTCCCACCTTTCCTGCCTCAGTCTGCTGTTTCTGCAGCTCGACACAGGAGCCTTTCTGCCGCTCCTCTCTCAGGCGATTCAGCACTTCTCCAAGTCGAACGTGCATGTGCATACCGTGTGTTTGACGCTTCCCTGCCACCTCTCGCCCCCCCGGCCCTTGGCCCCGATCCCCCACCCTTCCATCAACTCTGTTACCACCATCACCGTCATAATCATCACGATCGTCATCTCCACTGAATATTATTTTGCAATCGCAGTCGTTCCGACACATACACCCCCCCATTTACACAAGCAGCGAAAACAGGGTGGAAACACGAGAATATATGGAGGTGAAGGGCAATGACAAAAGGAGAACCATGCAAGTGCACAGAGACCAAGACCTGAACCGAGTCCTCACCTTGCTGATCCTCCCAGTCTGATCGGAGCAGTGGCTCAAAACTGAGACTCGGGCACACTGCTGGTGGGCGATTTGGGGGGGGAGGGGGGGCTCAGGTTTCCCCCGCCTGTCC
>JAABNY020000101.1:546767-566885 GCA_015164015.2 Brevimyrus niger | reverse complement strand
GGGGGGAGGGGGGCTCGGCGAGTGTCTTGTTTTGCTCCGACTCTGAAAGCAAATTTCACAGCTTATTCTGCATGTTTAACACTTGTGTTTGTGTTTACTTTTAACGGTCTGTTTTGCCTCTACACTGTGGGAAAAAAACTGTTAATGGAACACAGCATCAGCTGTAACAGGGAGTATGGTTTCAGCAGGTGTTACTGCACAGTGCAGCGCTGCTAAAATTCGGTGCAACAATGTTTCCAAACGTTAGATACGTAAACAAACGAGATACAAAAGGGTTTAATTTAGGATGTTGCCTTTCTTACGACCGTCTTATTTTTTCAAGAATTTCCCCCCTGGGGTGGATAAAGTTTGTCTTATCTTGTCTTGGTAGCATATCCGTTTCTCTGCAACTGTAGAGCAGCGTGTGATTTGTGTACGTTAAGAAATTATAAATACCAGAGTAGCTCTCCTACCGTATAACCGCACCTATTTTATTGGCTGCAAGGCACCTGGGTATTGACTCACATATTGTTTTATTGGTAGATTTTCCGTATGATCTGTCCAAAGAGTAAACAGTGTATCACTAAATGCTTTGCCAACTGTAGCAAATCACATTTCAGGTGTTTTGCATATATAAGATGGTATAATAATGAGGGTATAAGACACATTTAAAAAATCTGATAAACTGGGTATTTATAATGACAACTGAAGATAGAATTCCCGAAACTCGATGAATTTTGCTCCTCAATTATAAGCAAGCCAAGGCAGTGTTTCCTTCATGGAGGGAGTGTTGTAATCAGATGGGTGAAGCAAATTGGAATCGTCTTGCGATGCAGCGACCAGACGAGCTGGAAAGTATGAATAATGTTGATCAATCCTGGCTTTTTCCACGGCCGGGCCGCGGCGCTGACACGGCGCTGGAAGGCCGCCAGCTGTCCCAGTGTTTATTTCTGCTCCATCTCACGGCTGCTCTTCCCGGCCGCGTTTTAGCTTTCCCGGCAGGTGAGAGCTGAAGGCTCGTACACACCGCTGTCGGTGGATGGAGACACGCGCCCCTCTGGAGCCCTGCGGTGGATGCAGGTGTCCCAGCAGGTGACTGGCCTTTCCGACGGACGCTGCATGCCGGGATGACCTGAATCGCTAATGTAGCCGTTCTGATACACAGATCTGCAATTTAATTCTAATAATTAAGTATAATAATTTCCAGCCTTCCCATGTTGATGAGTAAGGTCAGTACCCAGAGAAAACCTATTCGACAAGGGGAGAACAAGCAGGCTCCATAGACACTGGCCAGGGTCAGGATTCGAACCCCTAACCCTGAAGATATGACTTTACCATGCCCCCCTCCTCGCTCCCTATGTCGCCTGTGTCAGAGCTACTCAAGTAGTTGTGCTCAAGGTCCAAGCACTATTAATTTTCCTTTAACTGGGAGCCAGGTGTGAAGCTGCTGTGACCAATCAGAATCATTAATTATTAATCCGTCTACCGGGGCCAACTGAAAACAAGACCTGGATTTGGAATGGAGGGCCAGATTTGAAGAGCCCTGGCCTATGTATGGAAAGGGACCTTCTGCTTTTGCCTTTGGATGCTGTACGACGGGCTTGATGGGCCTAACTAATGACAGCAGCTCTATAATATATTCCACCGCAAGCATGCCGTCCCTCCGGTGTCACCGCCTTGTCACAAGCTTTTCAGCCCCAGTTAGGTCACGGCCTCACCCCCGGTCACTTTTCTGGCAGTTCTCACAGAGACCCTCTGCGGGAGCCTAATTCCTCGGCCGTGCTATTAACAGTGGCGAAAATATCCAACCTTCTGACGTGTTTACACTGAGGGTGCATATCTCCAAGGAGACAGCAAGTGGTTTCCATAACTGAACACCCAACAATCTGAGCTGAGGCACGTCTCCCCCAGCAATAAACCCTCCAGACTCTGAACACATAGTAGGTTTGCCAATACCTGCTTTCTAATGGCTTTGAGTTATAAGTCTTAAAATTAATAGATGTGTCTTTTTAGGTATTGACCAAGGATCCCAGAACACCCTAGAGGCTATGGGGAGTATTACACCTACATGTTTTTCATTTCCATTTGTTGAGGGTAACCTCACGCACTCTTGGTTCCTACAATATTGCCATCAGTGCTGAAATATGCTGCTGGATGGGTGCCGTGAGACTTTGCCAGCCTAAATTCAGGCTGCTGGATTAAACTAAAAAAGAATAATAATAAAAAGATGAACAAGCAAGAGCTCAAACAGTCAAGAACCTTTGGAATGAAATTCAGCCATAGGATAAATGGTATTTGCAAACTACAGCATATTTTCACCTCAGCTGGTGGGTGTGTTGATTTCCGTTCCTGAAGCATGAGGGTGACTGATATCCTGGTTTCTGGACATAATTAATTGTTGATAAATAGGAGATGCTGTATATGTGTTTGTAGCGTGGGACACTAAAGCAATGATTTCTAACCTCATTTCCAAAGAAACGGCCGTTATCTCTGCATATCACCTTCTTGTTTTCATCTTCCATCTCCGTGGAGAAAGACGCAGTTAGCATGTAATACGCTACAAAGGTAGTGCTGTCACAGAAACCAGCTTTGCTGGTTAGAGTTTCCCCACACTGGAGCAGGCTTGACCATTACACCTCATTTCGACGCCCTGCCCTGCTGATCGAGCGTTTCCGCTCCCTCACACGAGTACGACAGCCGAAAACTAATTCACATGCTTACTGTACACACGGTGTAATTTACACTCGGTACACCCAAGTCAACCTCAGTAGCCGGGGGACAGATTGCGTGCGGCTTCATGTGGGTGTGTGCCTGTACAGGTTTTTGCAGTCTTCCTGGGGGCGACTGCTTTGAGAAGAATGGCGTTTCAGAAAGCGTCAGAATGTTTTAATCAATTTTGAACACAAACACAAGGCCCCGAAGTGAATGTGTGTCAGTTTTCGTAATTGAGTGGAGGCACAATATAAAAACAACTGATCATCTTGAGCAGGGGTCCCCAAACTACGGCCCGTGGACCGCCCCCACATTTGGACCGGCCCTCTGAACATTGCCAGAGACATATTTTGTCATTTTAAAATGTAATTTTAAATACACTTGTCTGTATTTGATAACAAAGGTTGGCTGTCAAACTAAAATTTCCATTAGTTATTAACGTAGCCTAATTAATTTTATAAATCACATAGCGACAAAATGGTACGTTCGACGTAACGTGCCATTGCAATCGAACAGATGATGCGCGAGCTCAAAAAGAAGATATATTTTAAAAGCACCCTCAGAAACCTTGGACAGTCTACTTTTCAAATATATATAGGTAGAAACTAAATATATTTTTACGGCATCGTGATACGAATATAAAGAATAAGAGTGACTGACTTAAGTGTCTGGGTCTCGAAGCAGTTCTGATCGCCTTCCCACTTGCAAATCGCTTTTCGCATGATAATAACGTGATAATCCGACAGACAGAAAAGTATATGTTTAAAGTTGATTTTAACAAAAAAACAGAATAACATTCTAAGTGGTCTCATATTACAGATGCCAAGCTTGTGCTGAATAAAAGAACATGCAACGCTTTGGGATAAATGCTTTTCTACATAGGTGAAATATTTAAAAATGCCAAGGCATGTCAGACTACCCCAAAGGTGGCTGAGAGGGTTAAAATCATAAAATCTCCACAATAGTACAAGTAGTCACTCGAATGTAATTTTCTGCTATAAACCAACCTGGCCCCCCATTAAAGCAGGAAAAAGTTATGTGGCCCTCGGAGAAAAAAGTTTGTGGACCCCTGATCTAGAGCGTTCCGTCATTTAGAGCGTTCCGTCATCTAGAGCGTTCTGTCAGGAGGCCACTGATGCTTTTACTGTGTAGAACATCCACTATCATCCCAGGTCCAAAGCTTCTCAGAAGACAGAGTGGCTTTCTGTCTTTCTTATGGAATGTCACTAGTACCAGATTTTATCAATGGGGGGTATTTCATCAGACTGAAAGTAGCACCTGGGACTGGCAGACATAACCATCAACCTACCAGCAACCCTACTTACTGCACAGGGTGGGCCAAGCTGAGGCGAGAGCACATGCCTAGCACCACCCCCCCCTGAAAAAATATCTTTCTTTGTTTTTAAATGGCAAATGGGGATAACACATGGAAAACTTGTCCAGCTAGGGGGGATGGGAATTATTTAAATATCACTCATACTCAAGGGGCAGATTCGGGAATGAGCGACTGATGGTACCAATTCACCAGCACAGCCAGCAGAATCCTCCTCCTGTGACAGCCCCCCCCCCCTTTACCCCCCCTTTAAGTCACTGACTGTGTGGAGCAGAGTTCAGGCCGTTCATCAAGTTTCTCCATTGTGATTCATCTTCTGTGACAGTTTCAGTCAAGCATGTCCAACCTTGGATTCCGAACCAAAGGTCTACGCTGCAAGTCTGCAAGTTTTTTTCAGCACCCTACTGTACATCTTAGCATCTTTGGTTAGACGTCAGGCAGAGAACTCTGAGATCGATGAACGAGAGAACGATGACATGACCTGCATGGCCGCACGAGATCCACGGAGTCAAGGCTACACAGCTAACCAGCGCATACGTCCCCGGTGGTGGTGGAGAGAATGACAGAATGCAAAGAGGTTATTCGGCTGTAATGACTAGCTATGTTTCTATTACATATGTGGTGTTTTTTTTAATTTGGTTAATTTTTTGTTTTATTTGTTGCACTGAATAAACTGTAATGAAATTTAAGAAGCAAACACAAGAGACGTGACACGACCATAACTACCATCTCCCAGCTTCGCCGCAACTGCAGACATATTTTTTATTTTAGCTCAGAACGTTCCCGAATATTCTCGAATGTTCTCAGCCAAAAGATTTTAGTTGCAGCAGTATTGAAATGGGGGGGGGGGGGGGGTGTGAATGTTGCTAAATGGTCTTTAGGGGGGGAGTCAGCTAAAATTTCACCTGTGCGTGCAGGACCTTTTCATGGCCTATTAGGGCATCACACTGAGGAACCGGAGTTTGAGGCGGAGGTGCTGTAAATACATGATGCGGAGTATTTTTACAAACTGACTGAGGCAGATTAGTAGCTTGAGGGCAGCTATAATAGTGCAAGGACTTATTTAAAAACGTAACGTTTTTTTTCCCCCCGAATGGACTGTTACTAAAGCAACTCCAGTTACCATCTCAAGGGTCTCCCCTTTCTATAAGCTGACATTTTTATTTATTTAGTGAAGCTGTTTATGCAAAGCAACATGCAGGTGATGATCAGAGAGAGGGGTCCGCCAGTGTCCCCAGATCAACTGGGATTAAGGGTCTTCCTCCAGCACCCCAAAGTGACATCACACCCCGTCTTCCAGAAAGTCTGCAAGCTGTGGACTGGTAGGCCTCAGTCATCATTGACATCTTTCCGTCCATCTAAAAAGCTCGCTGCTCCATTCTTCTTCCCATTATCTTTGCCTTGGGTATTGTAACATGATTATCTCAATGAAACCCCAAGAGACCCACTGTATTTCAGGTCAATAAAGCAAATCAATGGACCCTTCTCATTTAGGGTGATCCTTTAAATATATACCAGCCCTTTAAATACATCACAGTGAAGTGATGTTGAGTGTTGTCGTAGATGACAAATGTAACATCGAGTGAATCTGATTTTTATCTATTTATTTTTGCAGAAATAAAAAAAAAATGTGTTAAGTTTATTAATGGAGCTCTCTGTTCCAGTGGGGTAAAAAAAAAGGATTACAACTACCGGTAAATAACAATTAGTTTGCATTATTTACAATCCCTTTGTCTACATAGTGGAATAAGGCTAGAATATGATATGGTATATTAGAGGGAAAAGCAAAACTTAGCTTGTCTTCCATCCTGCTGTGACCTGCATCGTATGAAGGTCGGCTCATATTTCTAATTCTATGCTCTTGAGTAACACAGTCCCCCATACCGAATTTCTTGTCCCCGTGACTCATTGAAATATTAACATGGTTTGAATACTTGCAGGTCTTTAGCCAAGCCGCTAAGTGTTTTTTTTAAGCAATTCCTGACTGCTCATTGGTGCCTCCTTGTGGCCAGTTCAATTTATGCATTAGGGTACGTTCCTAAATTTATCATGTGACACCTTTGGCCTTCAAACAGTGAGAGTCTAAGGGCTGAATAAACGGTACTTAATTCTGCATATCTGTTGGGTAAAGTACAGTACAACTATCACATATAATCTTTTTATATAGAAATGGCATTTGGCGCTGACCAAGTTCAACCAGTATACTGGAATGATTGCTTATTCAGCTACTCAGTATGAAGAATAACTACCAGTATACAAATAAATAAATAGATGTGCGACAGGGAAGTGAAAACGAAGTAACATTTAGACATCACCTTCACATGATATCCATAATAGGCGATGATAACGTGACTGGCTAAAGCAGGAATCTGTTCTTTAATTTGGCCGTTTGCGTTCTTATGGTATAAAACCTCCTACCAGGGGTGAGAAACAACTGAAATTTGTTCAAAATGTTCTAGGAGAATGAACATCCATAGATTTTATTTACACTCTTTTTCTCGGCAGGCTGTTTTACCTATGATGTGTAAAAGCACCCAGTATATGTCTAGGAGTCTAGATGTGTACAAAATAAAGCAAAAATGAGCACCTTGTCCACAGGGACTTAAACAGAAAATCCCAAAGCAGGAAACCAAACCTGTCTGTTCTCTGGCTAGCTGCTTAATGTAGATTAACAACATTAATTGTAAGTCTGTGTATGAACAGGACCTGATAGCATTAATGATGTTTTAATTATTTTTCATTTTAGTAAAAACCGAGCCAATATGATTTTGAATCACTGCACCCTGGTAACAGGACACATTGGAGAAAATAGGTAATAGGGGAAATCCCATCATTTATCGACATTATGTAGCCTTTTACTGGGCGAAAAATTGTTATGTACAAAATAAATGCTTCCAGGTAATTACAGCGATGGTAATTGGTGGATGGAAGGATGAGAAAATGTGGTAAGTATGTGGCAGTTAGTGATCCTGGGGCAGCTAGCATCCTGATAGGTCTTCGGTTGCTAAGTGGGGGGGGGGGGGGGGGGGGTTGGTTGCCTCCCCCCCCGTTCTGCTTCACGATATGGGTACTGGGGATTTAACGAGGGAAGAGGTTCCTTCTGACAACATTCCACAGCGTGTTGATCCATATCTGGGTCTCCTAATATGCACAAAGTAAAAATGAAATGATCGATTTTTGAAGACAGCAAAATAAATGCGGATCAGCGCTCAGGAAACCAGGCAAGGGCAGATGATGCAGTGACCGCTGTCTGCTACCTGCCTCTTTTTCAGTGGAGCAGGACTGTATGAATAAGCTGCAATTCATATTTGTTCTAACTAATTTTCTCCAGGAGTTAAAACCTTCACTCCCGCTGAACAGGGAGACAGTCTGAGACCTGTTGGGTGGGGGGTGGGGGGGGGGAGTCACCACCTGCCCCATAGTATCATAATTAGTCCAAAACTAACAGATCAGGTGGCTGGGTTCACTCCAAAACCTGCGTCAGCTTCCCACTGAGAAAAGCACTTTTTGATTAATTATCCTTCCTGGGGAGAGAGAGGCGACATTAATTCTTGCCTAGATTTAATGAATATGCATGGTAATTTGATTGGATAACGCCCGACTTTACAGTTATTGGTTTTTAATCAGATCTATAGAATTAGCACGTCTGAAGAATTTAAGTTTGGTTTGGAAGGATTAAGGTTTAACCAAATAAAAACAGCCCTCACTGCGAGTGATGAGGTATCACACCCCTGTGAGGTACGGCTGCTGTGACATTGTGACCTATAAGGAAGTGTGTGTTCATTGGATAAGCTCCACAGGTGGGGGCTGAGGGTGACAGCATGCGTGGAGGAAGGAGTGGATGGTGTTTAAATAGCTCTGAGCCTGAAGACCCTTCACCCCAAATCGCAAGTCTCACACCCAGTCAGGTAATGCAGCCATTCTGGTGCATAAAACAGCCCGACGTCGCCCCCTTTCAACTTTCGGCCTTAACGCATCGATAGCTACGGTTCCTGTTTGTCAAAGGTGGAGGTCTGTAAAGACAGCGGGCAGGAGGGAAGCTGCGTGTTAATATTCTTTAAAGGTCACAACAGCCACGCTTATCCCAGAGAGCGGGGTTGACCACTGCACAAACGCACTAGCCCTCTGTTCCATAATTTATACATGAATTGATCCTGGTTGGCAACCTGCCAGGACAACACACGGTCCAGTCCCACCCTCTGGACATGGGGTCCAGTCCCACCCCCTGGACATGGCCGTCTCTCGGCCAGCCAGGTGTTACGTGGGTGTCCCCCCCGGCCTGGTCCAGCAGCTCGGCTTCTCAGCAATGAAGATCCTGTGAGCCGGATCACCTTCAGGGAAACAACGTCACATGACCGTAGTGCCGTAACTGATGCTCCCTCACAGTGTGGGTAATGTGCCTTAAACCAGCGGTACCCAAGGATTCTCTGAAGAAACACAGCACCAAAGCAATCCAGTCAGGTCACCGGATGGCGTCCATGTCTCACGGCCATACGGCAAAACAGGGAGCACCAGGATTCTAAAGACTTGGACCTTCCTCTTCTTACAGATATTGAGAGCACCACACACCCCGTTCCAGTGAACTCATGACCCTCCATGCTCTCCTAATCTGTCTATTGACTTCACAGGGAGAGTCACCAGAGACATGAATGCCGCTGCTGAGGGAAGTGAACCTCTCAACACGGTCGACGTTCTCGCTGCAGACAGACCCACCGTTGATGGCTAACCCAAGAGGTCATTTAAGGCCCAGCTTTTGGTTTTTATCCAGGACACTCACAAGCCCAGACACTCAGACTCTTCACTTGAACTCTCAAGAGCCCCAATCAGAGCCTCCATTGACTCCGCAAAGATAATGAGGAAGATAATAAAAGGAACATCCACATAAAAAATAAACCCGATAGATCATTATAAGCCTCTTCAGAGTTTTCATTTCAATTTGGTCTTTGCTATGAGGAAAGTTCACTTTCCAGAATAGCAGAATAGGTAAAGTCAGGTGTGTTACAAGTTATGGGTGAATATTACACCCACTTCTCTATTCAGCCAATACAATAAGCCAAATGAGTACACAGAACCATCTGGAACTGTAAAACTGTCATCTTCCACACCTCCTGGAATACCAAGAACTGGAATCATTGTTCACTTTTAATGTAGCCAAAACTGACTTCAAAACAATAGATTCTCATGACATTTTCCTACTTCTTCGCTGCAGTGGGTGCAGTGTATTGTAAATGGGCAGAAAGAAAAGTTCTCAAGCTCCAAAGTGGTTGTCGTCGTGTTTCCACTGGGCCCTTGAGCAAGACTCGGTTCCAGCTGCTCATTGGAAGCTGCATAACTCTGCACCCAGACCTGAAGTTTCTCCCATGTTTGCATCTCTTTGGACAAAAGCGCCTCCTACTGTAAGTGAAGAAATGTAATACAGATCACCGTTTACTGGCTCTTAATTAACATAACAATGGATACAGAATACTGCATAAGTGTAACATGTAGCTCTCAAGGAATGCAGGGTAAGTATACTGCTGTTGTTATGGAAACAGTGTTTCCCTGAATGGCTGATGACAGAGGCAATGGAAATAACATGCAGTCTTTTGATTTCTCTGAAGCTGCCTGCTCTGCAGCAGTGAAGCAGCATCGCGTTCTGCCTTAAAATGTGACGTTTACTCGCCACTGAACAGCCAAGTCAATTCAAGGCTACGTTCAATCTCCACCTTACTTGACGGGTCACGTTCAGTATTGAGAAGATCAAAAGTCGTCGCTTGTTTTTTTTTTACCGTCTTTCGAAGGTACTTAGCTAATATATCTGTCCAAAAACAGACAAACGAAAATAAACATTGTAAGATTCCATCCGTCATCGACGTCAGTGACTGCAGGATTGCCGACGCGCGTCCTTGCATTTTTTTAAGGTCCTTATCACCCTGCTGTCTCAGTAATGGGACACGGTACGAACCCCTCCAAACATTCCCCTGAAATCACAGCCCTCACCTGCCAAAGATGGGCTCTGCCAGGCAGCTTGGAACAGAGCCCAGAAAATGATAAATAAAACAGCCTGTGGTGTATAGCAGTCTCTATACTTTTACAGTAAGCCCAGTCAGTCTACCTATTTGGGGCTGACAGTGCTATCCTGCTAATCCTAGACCTTTAAGGGATACAAAACCTTGCGATGCTGCAGTACCAACCAAGAGACATGCCACAAATTAGTTACAGCGAGGATCCAGACAAGGCTGAAGCACAGATCTTTCATCCCGTGTGACAACACTGATGTCAGTCCCCGTAGACACAAGCTCGACCTTACGTGGGCTCAGTGAATCATCTTGTCATACGTATTTTTTTTTCCCCCCCGGAGGTCATGCGGCATGTGGATCGTGAGTCTATGCCGTTTTGTGCCCAAACTTCGGATAATAAAAAAAAAAAAATCCCTTATTTAACACTCTAACGATGGCAATACTCAAATGAGAGTCATGATACCCATTAAGTCAATAAATGAAAGTCAGCCGGCGGGGGTTAATGAGTGAAAATCTTTCACAATTATGTTAACGAGATCTTATCCTCTGCTGAAGGCCTGGCCTTATTACAATCTGTGTACAGCGTCCAGGGGTCTTGCTTTTCCTTATACCACATCGGTGCTCAGTTATGAATGACTGGGTTTAGCCGCTGACAGTATGCGGGTCGGGGTGCAGCTCTAACCCACCATCCGAACACATGCTCCCTTCTTCGACATCTTCCAACCTGGGGCCCCATAAAGGACACTAACATGAAAATCTATCCATATACCCCCCCCCCAACCCCAATAAAATGTTTGTTTCACTCCATAATCTAATTTCCGTGTCACCGCGCCAATAAGATCCAATGAAAAGATATGTAAGTGTACATTCCATTCATTTTTTATCACAACGACGACTGAATTATTAAAAACCAATTTTAAGGGAATCCTATACAAATTTAAAGCTTTGATATACGGGGGTACATAAGCAACTGTTTCCTGGAAGGGAGAACGATTTTTTTCTGTTATATAGTTAAGTAAAATTTAGTAGTAATCCTACTTGACCTTGTTTTAAGAGGAACTTTTAACACACAGTGGT
Organism: Brevimyrus niger; assembly: GCA_015164015.2. NCBI lineage: Eukaryota > Metazoa > Chordata > Actinopteri > Osteoglossiformes > Mormyridae > Brevimyrus > Brevimyrus niger. Next base: position 555,785 of record JAABNY020000101.1, on the reverse strand, counting down.
TACAATGGGACCCAACGAATAATAAAAATCAATTGCAGTGGTTGAATGTGGGCACTCATCTGGGAGAGCCTACAGTGTTCTGAATCTTGGTTCTCTAATTTACATCACTGTAAATTCCACTGGGTGTTGTTAAATAAAGCCAGTGTAAATGCACTTCTATGGCGGGAAATGATGCTATATAATGTGATTCTTGCATACGCCGATAGCCGTATCATGATTAGCACCGATACCGGGGATATTAATGCACAGAAGGAGACAGGGATGGTTGGGGGGGGGCTATTAAAGTCTTGGGGAAAGGCACTTAGGGGGAGTGTTAATGAAGGCGAACTCAAGCCCCCTCCTGCTCCCCATTTTCATGCTTCTTTGGAAGTGACAATGAGGGAGGCAGCCCGCACCTGTGTTTTTTCCCCCCCGAATGTGACAATGTCGTCAGAGGGTGACTGGAAAACACCATGTTATTGCTTGGAGTGCGTTTTCCCACTGGCAGGATTACATAATTAACATACTCAGATGAAGGGGAACAAACAGTAAAGTCCAATTGTACAACCGGAGGAGTGTAATTTCCGAAATGGCCCGGCCTCCGCCTTTGTGTACCTAATGAGAGCCGTCTAACAAGAGCGGGCATGATATTTTGCATCCAAAGAGGTCAAATCGACCATACACTGATGAAAAAAGCAAACTTCGTAGCACAAAGCCAATCACACCTACATGTGAATGCCACATACACTATAGCATTAGGATCAATGGGGAATACTGGGAATACGGGAAACAATAGCATTATCTCCTGCAATGGTGCATCCCAGGCGTCAAATGTCTTTCTGCAAAGCACTGAGATGGACAGCAAACACTGACGTGGCAAACAGCCTTTGACCTTTGACCTGTGTTTGAGCCTTGAGTCAGATTGTCACAGACATGGAAGATGCCACAAAAAAACAACTGAAATGGAAAATATTGCAAAATATCGGCTTCCTGCAACTGTCCATACAGACGCGTCTCCCTCTGGTGCCTGTCCGGAGACCCGCTGTACCCCTACTCCGCTGTACCCCTACTCCTACATCATACACCTCAGTGCCGTCGTCTTGCATGCACAAATATACATTCATTACCCTGTTCACATTTATTCATTTGAAATACGTATGAAGAATATTGGGGCACATTAAGCAGCCTGAGAACTCAGTCATAAGCACAACCGCAGTGTGAGAGGGCAACCAACATTATTTAGGCACCTTTTCCAAGGGTTTTTGCACAGTCCTTGATTGGGCCTATTTGTGATGAATTTGGAATATCAGGCATCATGAAAATGAGTATGAGTGTTAGCTTGAGAAGAGCTGAGCTCCCACAGAGGTGTACAATTCTATCATTTCATCATGTGTAAAAAAATATAGATTTTTTTTGGTCAAGAGGCTGTCAAAGTGATGAAACGAATTAGAGGTTCCAGGGATGCGTTGCTGATTGCTTTTACTCTTTTTTGTAGCCCTGAAGACAGCAGAGCTAACTGACAATTTTACAACAGACCCCAGGATTATGATCCATCCAAACAGCCCTGCCAAGCACTGCAATTAGAGGGAAGCAAAAATGAGCCTCAAGACTGGGAGAGCAACCTGTCATTTTCCCCCAGAAAAGCAACCCTTAGGGTTAATTTTTCAGGCATTACCCGTGTGTAGGGATGAAATTCTGGGCCCCTACTATGGTGGATTTTGGTACAGTACTGGGGGCCCCTGAATCTCTCAGGACATCCCTCCAACCCCCCTTGCACACGTATAACAAAACCCTGATCCTGCTGACAGATGCGGTTTGTGGCCAGGAAGAGCGATGACCATTGGAAGAGAGTCTTTTGCTTTTTTAGTGTAGCGGAAGGAATGAGTCTCCAGTCAGATGCCGTTCATTGTTCATCTAAGGCCTGTTATATTAGCGTCTCTATGCGGAGAGCCCACTGATTGGTGCCCGAACAGAAAATCCTGTCTGAAAGCAGAAAAGAATAAAAATTGCTTTGCACCTGCGTGATTTTGCGGAGAGTCTGCATACTGCCACTGCCTGCTGATTGCTGGCCGGAATTCTCCGGAATTCTCCTGACGCAGATTCCGACCTCCGCGATTTATCACCGTCCTTGTCACTTACAGACAAGTACACAGCTCCGGGGTTTAACCATTCTGAAGTACGGAACCTGGACATAATTGTCGATGGCGGTTTTAAAACTACAGTACGCCGCTCCCAAAATTAGTTTAAAGTGTGGATGGCTGAGATCACACAGGAGGTGATTTAAGTAATGAACTCGGCAAGCTGCCTGTTTCATCGCCAATATAAGCTGTAATTTAGTTTTGTTTATTTTTTAATTGCCCCGGAATATCCTTCAGGTTGACGGCACCCTGGCTATTTATAATGCTCCTTTAAGGCACCTCAGGAGTTCCTTAATGTGCAGAAGTCTGCTCAGCACTAAGCGTATTCTGCCGCAGCTCATCACTGCCGGCATCATGACGTGTGAGAAGAGATGTTCCTTAAAAAAAAAAAACCTTGCACATGTTTTTAATTTCAGCCGAAAGGTAATTCAGCGCATTTCTTGCTGGAACTTGCCTATTAAATGGCTTCTGTCATCCATTTTTCTCCCATCTTCTTATTCAGATTTATTGGGGGGGGGGGGGGTTGAGTTTATTCTGGGTTTCAGGAAAACGGGGGTGCAGTTCACATGCAGTGCCAGTCCAGTGCGGGGGCACATGCACAAGCTTAAAAATGCAATTAGAAACTGCAGGCAATTTTAGGGAAGCTGACGTCGGGAGAAAACCGCAGCACAGGGAGAATGTGCAAGCTAAATACATGAGGCAGTCAGTGGGATTCGAACCCCCGACCCCAGAGGTACGAGGCAGCAGTGCCAAATATCGATAACCACTGTAGGCATAAGGTCAAAAGTCCATTGCAACAAAAGTAACAAGAAAAGCAATCATTAAATTAATTTAAGAACCAAAAACATAATTAGATGGCTGATGCATTCTGCATTAAAACACATGCCATGGAAATTCAGGGGGTGTTCGGTTCTTCATGAGATTCCCAGCCCAAGATGATGTAGATTTTATAGCTTTAATATGCACCAAGGACCTAGACGGACCATCACTGAACGACAGCGTCGGTTCTCAACCGGACTCGCTGAGGAAAATGTGCTGATGTTCAGCTGCAATCGATTTTCCTGGCTCAGATGCGTCGTGCTGTCGCCAGTGCCTGGTGTAATAAGCCCGTACTGTACATCACTTCCCCGGTAACCCAATCGCCGTCACCTCACGCTGGCTGGGGCTGCCGGCGTGAATGCTGAAGATCTCCCCGCTGCGGCGACCCCACGTCTCCTGGTACCCCCCCCTCGAGAGCTTCCAGTCACGTGAGTGCGCGACCGTTTGGTTTTTCAATGCGGAGGCTGCTGGTAAATGCGAGAACCAAACAGGTGTTGTTGTTCTAGTCATAGGAAGGAAATAGGAGGCTAAAATTAAGGCGAATGCTGCACCTTGTTTACGGGGACTCCTCTACTACAAAGCAGTTGATTGTCAATTAACCTCAAAGATTATTTAAAAAAATAGCATGGCCTAGCTTTTGCATTTCAGGACGTAGAATGTGTCAACCCAGATTCAACAACATTCTTCCCCTTTTCCTTTACTTTATCTGACCATGAAGAAAGGGTTTTGAAGGGCACAGAATCCCCCCTAAACAGCACTGACTGCTGTTTCAACACAACCCCTCATCGGGCAGAACCCATTAAAGCAACATGTACCACATAACAGGCCCATTATCTAAAGCCTGTGACATTTCACTTCCTGCGAGCTCGAGATTTTCCCCGCTGCTTCCATTGAGAGGTTCATCCAGAGCCCTGAGGGGTGCTTCTCAACATGGAAGAGAAGATGGATGGAGCTGTGGTAGGGTTATTTAGAGGGGGCCTTCCAGTTGGGGGGGGGGGGCGGGGGGGTGGGGGGGGCGCCGCGCGGGGGGGGGGGGGGGGGGGGGGGGGGGGGGGGGGGTCGGGGGGGGGGGCGGGGGGGGGGGGGGGGGGGGGGGGGGGGGGGTGGTTTGAACTTGAAGCTATGCCTTCTACATTAAACCCCTCCACAGATCACTGATTGATGAACAAGCCACAAACAGGCTGCCACAATCATGTCAGCTGCACTAACAGTAGGTAAAATCGTTTTGGTCGGAGATGCCTGCACTCATTTAAACGGACGCTTCTTAAATTCCCCCTCCATTGTGTCTTATTACAAGTGGGTGTGCTTACTGCCTCGCAAGAATGCCTTTCATTATTTATACAAGAGTGGAAAATACCTTTCAGATTCCACACTCTCAAGCCACTTTGCAAATGATAATCTGTTGCTTTATTGGAAGCATTAGTATGTGGGTTAAGGAGATTAGGACAGGATCAAATAAACAAACCCAGACTGTTGCAAGTAATAAAGCAGGGTTAATTTTTGATTTGGAAGGGGGCAGAGGATTGCTACTGGGTAGGGCAGGAGGGATTATACAAACAAAAGGCTTTATTTAACACAAACACAAGCAGGGACGCGACAGCCATGTCGACATTGTAACCCAGCGATCAGAAGACCAGCACAACCTGACAATATCACAGCTTTGCCCGTCCCTACAACAATACGCTTCCTTACTCACCCAGCTGGCCCTCTCAGTAACACTAAGAGATATTTAGTCTCACAAGGGCAAGTTGGATCTCACCAGCTAGGTCACCCCGTAGGTGCCGGGTTGCTGTTCGTTCGGCACAGCAACATGACCAGCCCCAGAGCCTGAACAATACTTAAGCCTTTAAGAATTACGTGATTTCGCTGTACGGTGCAGAAAATACCTGTGGACTTTCGGGAAATTCAATATGACACTAATGTCAGCAGGTACAAAGACCATCTAGTAACTGAAAGAACAATGCAGGATTGAATAAAACATATCAAGGATGGACCAAGGTACAGTATGTATACAAGTACAAACCAGGGGTTAGTGATAAGTGAGCAGCATGGACATCTACAGAGAAATCTGAATACTGAGAGCCTGTACAAGACCGGGTCTTTCTAGAAGAAAGTCTTGTTGTTCCTGCAAACCGGTAAAGGAACAAAACATGGAAGTAAGAGGTCAGTAAACCCAAAATTAACAAAATGCATAGCAAAGTGATAGTGGCGTACCCGACAGGCTACACCACCTCAGATTCCAGGATCAGAACCCACAAAAAGCCCGGGCTGGATTTTTAATGAGCTCCTCAAATCGGCTTCTGGCGTCGGGTGACAAAAGGAAAGCTGAGCGAGGTCCCCTGCATTTTCATCTCAAGCATTTGCCCTGCATTGTAAAGCCGTACCTCCCTATAAATAAAAGCATATTTTTGGCGGAACGCCTCTATGCGTTTGCAAGAAAGCAAAAGTCAGGTTGTGGAGATGACATCAGATTCCACGTACATTCCTAAAAAAAATTTTAATAAAAATGTTTGTTGTGTCTATGACAACACGTTGGCACGGAGCCGGGGGATTCACGAGGGAGCTTTCTGGACGGGAGCGGCGAGTGGCGTCTAGAGAGGCAGCCGGGGGAGATGCCCGTGGTGTAAAGCAAGCGCTCTGAAGTTCCCGTGCTTCAGCTGTAATTACTGTACGATGATACATTCAGATTTAAATAAATAAAAAAACAGAGCCACATGGGACTTTGAGTCCTGGAACATATTCCGAATCATCATGTGACCAATCGCAGAGCAACAAATAAAAGCCTTTTGCGTGCTGTTCCGTGAACCGGAGCTAAGGGTTTGCTCTGCTCATCCGGAGAATGGATTTTCATTTCTTCAGAAGGGCTCAGGGAGGTTCTGATTGATGAGGACTTCGTGGCGATATATTGATGTACACACTGCCTGCCTTTCCACCCTGCAACCCCCCCCTCAAACAAAGAAAAAAAAAGAAAACTAAAAGAAAAATCGTCCTCTTCAAAAATACAATTATGCGGCCGCTTGCTCGCTGGAAACCCAATGTTACGCCGCGAGAGGAAAAGCGTGTGAAAGCTTGTCGTGACGGCAGAGAGGGAAACAGACGGGATTCTGGGAGTCATCTGGGACCATCTCTTCGCCCTATCCGCAGCCGTGACTGACCTTTGCAGTGGGTGTTTAGTTAGAAATAATTTTCGGGGGTGGAGGGGTGTCTCGTTAAGCATATTTCGCCGACTACGAGTCGTAATTTTTCTTACTGGCTATGTGCCTGATTGGCAGCTCAAACTCCAACACAAATACTTCAGCGCCAAGAAAAAATAATGCTCCAATAATACTGATAATCATCTTCATCACAACCATCATCCTCCATCCCCCTTCTATACCTATTACTGGATCACAGTGAGCACAGAACCTATCCCTGGAAGCAGAGAGCACAAGCCAGGGGAGACCCTGTCTCGTCTGCTATTATCATTACGATATGCACACTTTTTTAGAAAGCAACTAAGAGTCTACGTTTGCAAGATAATTTGTACAGCTGTGTATTTTAGACATAATTTAGACTAAATACTGTACAACGACAGGGATCCCACTGGGATCTAAAGCCACAAATAGCAGTCAGCTATGGAATGTAACATTTCTGTTCCAGCTCGTTAACGGCAACACGGTGGCACGTGGGAGCAGTCTAAGTCCTTCCTAAAAACATTGTCCACGTATTGTTTTATTCAATTGATGAATAATTCAATACTTTACAGCTTCTCTGAGCAATTTCTGTACTTAAAGGCTTTTATGTCATGATGAAAAGTAGTCCTAGGGGTATTTTATGTGATATGGGTTAGATCTTTGCCCTATATAGTACAGCTGTATAATTTAGACAACTCCAGCTAAGTGCCTTATTTAAGGTACCATCAATACGGACTCTGCTGGGATTTGAACCTACAACCTTCTGGTTGAATGTCTAGTTAAACAAATTGACTATCTAGCAAAAGTGTAAAGAAATCCAGGAAAGATGATCAAAAGAAAGGGGCCCCAATTATTGAAAGCAAATGTCCTTAAAAAGTTGCACGTCACATGCTTGGTGACCTCACCAGGCTTAAGGAGCCCAGAATAAAGTAAGATAATTCATCAGCAATTTTCATGTGCGTCATGCCTACCAGGATGCAGGAGTGCCGAGGGGCTGTGAACAGGACACTGGTTAATCCCTCTGCCAAAGGTGAACCAGAGCTATTAGCTTTATTATCATTTATTTTAAAAAACCAAACCATGAGGAGAGGATGGGGTGAAGCTAATTAGCGGCAGGGACTTACTTGGGACCGGTGTGGCTCAGCTGGTTAGGAGGCTATAGCCATGAAGTCACCGGTTCAAATCCTAGGCTTGACAGAGGGATTTCGCCACCGGGCCCTTAAGCAAGGCCCAAGCTGCAATGGCTAAACTGTTCCAAAGATTGCCTGCTTTCTCAACAGTATTTCAGATTAAATAGCTGCTAAATAACAGAAAAAAAAGTATTCTTGTGCAACACTCATTTTGTTTGGGAGTACATTCAACAGATTTCACACCGGCCTGGAGTGACGGAGGAGAGTGGTGCTTAAAGGGCCTGGTGACAGAGCATCTCCAGACAGGAGCTGATGGGTGGGTGAGAGACTGGGAATAACAGCCATGCACTATCTGCCCTGGACCAGCTGCACTCTTGGGAAAACCACTGTAATAAACACATGCTAAGTAATAAATTTTACCTGGGGGGGGGGGTGGGCGGGGGCACTATGATACACTGACCTTATAAATCTGTTAATCCAATAAACAAAAAGACGTTGTTCCATTTCAGAAAACAGGCACTCAGCCATCTGTCTTTGTTCATAAAGCGCCATAAAAACAATGCTGAGTGTCTATATGGTGTTATCACTTGGGGACAAACCACAGTAATTTAATAAACTGAACTACATCATGTTTTTTCCGCTATAGGACTGTGTAGCAGTTTCCAGGGAATGTAATGTTGCTGAACCCTACAAACGGAGGGAGGAGTGGCTGAATGAGCTAATTATATTTGCAAAGCTTTGCATATCTTTAAACAATTAACCTGGGTGAAGAAGGGCCTCATCAATGGCGGCTCGCTGGCGAATGATCCGCTCCTGGGGTTAAAACCCTCGAGGCTGCAGGTTCAAAGCCCAGAAGAGGTCAAAGTGGCATCAAGCCGGGCAGGAGCATTTACCCCGTGTGAGCTTCAGTGAAAGGTCAGGGCAGGTGTGTATGGTGCCTTTCAAAGAACCTGGAGCCAAACATTCCTCTAACTGATGAGAAGACACCTTCTGAAAACATGATGAAACCTTTCCTTAGCCTGAAAGTTCTCCGTGGTGCTGCCTCCACAATTTCTTAGATTCCTGAATGACGTTTCTATGCAGTTTTTCTCTGTTACAGAAGCAGGACTGAAATGAATGAATTTGTAAACTGCACGGCTCACCGGATACACTTCAGAACCTTGGGCTCATTTTAGTACGTGAATTTAAAAATAAGTGGGAAAATCTTTTTTATTTATTTATTTTTTTATCTCGTTTTCGAAGGCCCATAACGCATGGACTGTAAGCTTAAATTCCATGCAGAGGCAAGGTGCCACGTGCCTTAAGATCCAATATTCAACGGAGACCATGGTGAGAGCTAACCATCTCAAAGCGAGCGGAGATGTCACTCGCTGACTTGTGAGCAGTGAGCTTGCAGCAATGACTCGTCTTGTATAGTACAGAGTGTTTTCAGCTTTTTTGGATTTATCATTAATTATTTAAAAGTTAATTTGCAGTGAAAAGGTCTGCAGTAAACAGTGAGGGAACTTTATAAGAGGATGAATGGAGCTGTATATCAAGAAGCCCACCAATACTCTGGGGTGGGATGGGGGGGTGACCTGTGTGCCAGAGAGGAACCCTGATTCATCCTGGCCTTCCCTTGAAACCGAGGCCACAGTTACATCCACAGTTACGGGAACAAGATCCTACCCACTGCCCCCCCCCCCCCCCCCCCCCCCCCCCCCCCCCCCCCCACCCCCACCCCCCAAACCCCCCACACACCCCCCCCCCGCCGCCCCCGCCCCCCCCCCCCCCCCCGGG
>JAABNY020000101.1:508703-521158 GCA_015164015.2 Brevimyrus niger | reverse complement strand
AGCATTGAGGCAAAAAATCCCTTTATATAATTATGTGTAGCATGCAGACTGTCCTATCATCCCAGTTTCCTTGTTTGAGGTGAATTTCCCCTTGCTTTGTACATAGTGCTACATAGTGACTACGCAGTGTCAGAGACGAGGTAGCCGATCCGTGGTCAAGTCGCTGGTGAAGGCGTCTGCAAGGACATAGACGTAGCGGCATGGATCTGACGTAAAATTTCTTCAGTCCGGAGCAGGGCTGTTCTGAAACCCAACCTCAGATGCGGAACCCTGTTCAGTCAGAGGACTTCCAAGCAAAAAAAGGCATTTTAAAGATCACTAATATGTTTTTTCCTAAGTTTTATTATTTTTTTAGTAGGAAAAAAAGCTGCCAGATGCTGTTACCGGCTCTGAGGAAAAGCAGTGTAGTGGAAGATTTTTAAAATTGGTGGGTTTCCCTTTTCTGCCGTCGGAGAGAGTGCCAAGGTACAGCGTAGCGTGGAATTGGATGGAAGTGGATCTATTGTTCCGTGTTTTTTTTTCCTCTTCAAAGGCCAGTTAATGGAAGGGGGAGGGGGGGGATTCAAAAAGTCTTAAGGTAGCCAGCCGCTTCCGCTTAATAATACCCCTCCTATCTCTGGCCACCCTTTTCAGCTTCACAAAACTCGCCGGCGAATCAGTTTGGAAAATCTGTCATCCGTATTCAGCTGTTTTCAAAGTGACCTGTGATTTATTCAATCTGTCTGTGACATTTTCCCATTGCCAGTTGGGTTAACCTACACGCTCTAGGCAATCGCGGCAGGGCCGTTGCCGGTATTTGACCCCGCAGACCTTTGGGGCATAGGGAAGCCGTGCCTAATCGCTTTGTCATTCATTGCCCTGCATCTCCTTGGAAATTATCTTCGTCTGGGCTTGTCCTGCTGTCACTCATGGAGAGAGCCTGGCAGGGATGTATATTCAGGGAGGCGGGGCCACAGGTCACACCAGAAAGCTGATTCGTCCCTGGAGTGCCCCAGCCCTTTTACTCACAGATTCTAAACATATCATTGGCTAATGATGAGCTCGGCCCCTTTAAATAAATTATGCCTCCCACCTTAAAAAAAAAATCATAGAATTACCCTTAGAGCCACTTTTGCTGGAGTTTTTCTGACAGATACCTCGCACTCTTCTGAACTGTGATGCCATCCGATGCTCTAAACTTCACTAGTGTTCTGTTTGTCCTGGGTGCTAATTGGGCGGATTTAGCTTCCGAAGGCCCGTGAGACCAGCCCGCGGAAAAGCACAGGATGTGTGACACGTCCCCCCACCCCCTTCCTCTGTTCTGTCACCCTCCTGCATCTCCTTGACCTCATTCAAGAGCCATGCCGCCCTCACGTGCGCGATTCCCGTCTGCGAAACTGAATCGATTTTTTTTTTTCCCCAAAAAAAGGCACATTAGACAGAAAAAGGAAAACAGACGGGCCAAACATCGGCTGCCTTGCCATTTCGTAAAGGTTACACCTGGACGTTTTGTTTGCTTTCGTCCGCAGGGAAGGTGCCTTGACGGGTGGGAGTGTTGACATAGCCTGAAAGTGCTAATGCCGTAAAAGCAATATTGGTCTTCTAGGCCATAAAACCAACTCTTTCACTGTACATTGGCTCCATAATCCCTCTGCTACCCCTCCTCTTATGCTAAAAGACAGGATTTCAGTATGCCTAGCCTTATGTACAGTATAAACAATGCTAACTACATAATACAGATTTTCCCTGACAGGGTTATTGCATGGATACTCAATCCATCTATCTACGACTTTTCTATTTACAGAGGCCCAGCTTTGCTCCTGGGGCTCTTCAGGTGTTATTTTTGGAATAAAAGCTCCCAAAGACCTTTTTTTGTTTGTTTGTTTCCATTGCCGGGCACGGAAAGGGATCCGTCGAAAGAAAGAGGGACACCAAAGGCACGCTATATGGCCGGTTCTTCCTCGCTTATCGCTCGCACCCACGCTGCTCGCGCTCAGCCCGGGTGAGAAAAACGGGAAAGTGTTTAAAAAAAAAAAAAAACAGGATGAGGAAGAAGTCAACATGACACAGAATCGACGAGCACAGAATTACGGAAGGAATCTGCTCCGGGATTCCCATGCGAGTCAATGTTGTACACCTTTGTTTGTCTCCGGATGGTCTAGGTGATCAGTTTTGAATAGCTATTCAGTCCCGGTTTAAAATGACTGTCCTCCTTTTTCCCCACGTACAGTCAAAGCTTTTTGACACAATTTGGTTTCGATAAAATTACATAAAGAAAAACAGGAAAAGAAAGAAACAAAGTCAACACTGGGCCAACTACAATCTCGAGGGTCTTCCCTGGGCGGTTGAAGTGACTTCACCACATTCTGCGGCCTAGTTTCAAACAAAACGAAGAAAAACAACAAAGCTCAATAAAAGCAATATAAAGCTCCTGGTTAATTTGATGTTTCCTCGTTAAGGGCGATCCACCCTTGGCTTCTCAAATGGCATTTTTATGGTGTCTTCTGACGACCAGGTGAGCCGAAGACAGGTTTCCGGAACATTCGGCAGTGACATCTGGGAGTAGAGGGACGTCCGTCGAGGGGCCATCGCGAGGCCTGTCACTGAAGCTTCCATCTCTCCATTGCTGGAGAAACTGTCCTCATGGGTGAAATTCCAACGTCAGCTGTGAGTCACCCGCTTCCGACGTTGGCGTGATTCCTCGCGTATGGGGGCCCTGCAGCCGCCGCCAAGTCTCCGCGGGACACGCGATGCGGCGCCATGCAGCTCGGCTACCGCGGCATGCGAGGCGGCATCTCCTCCAGGACTCCGTTTTCTGCATAGCAACTCCCTGCTGCCCCCCCCCCCCCGACAACTCTTTGATGCGATGCAATGTGGCATCTGTGGTGCATGCTGGGAACGGCCGATTGGGTGTGTGGGTGAGAGCGTGGCTGCGGATGACAGAGGATCGCGGTGTACCTTCCCCCCCCCCCAGCAGGTCCCTCGCTGGTCAGTGTGAGTGTGACTTCACCCCCGCCACCTCCTCGTCCCGCTTCCCAGAATCCCGATTTCGACCCTTCCGGTGGGTTCTGTGTGGATGATTCGCTCAAATCTCCGAGTCTCTTTTCTTAAAAACAAAAAAAAAAAACCTTGACACTTCCACCTCCCTGTACACTGAACACTCCATGCCTTCAGAATTAAAATTAGAAAAACACGTGGCCTTCGAACGGACATAAACAGATGCATTCATCCATTCCTCTGTTTGTACTTTTTCTTTTTTTATTTCACTTAAGAGGGGCAAGCACTTCATAGTTATTTCGTTAAGGTAAGCATTCACTAAAACATTTATTAATTTGTTTACTTAAACGGTATCTGTTTTTTTTTCTTCGTTGCATTCAGTTGTTTCTGAAGAGAAAGTATTTTTTCCTGGTTTTCGGAGTATACTGGGTGCAAGGTGGCGCCGTGGAGCTGTGGGGCTTCTCGAGTGCCGCGGCCGCTGATGTCACTTCCTCCTACACAGTCTGGAAGGCCTTGCTTTGGCCGGGGATCATGACTGGGGTGACGCTCAGGTTCCTGGAGGTGAACTTGGGGGTGTCGGGCTCCAGAGTCTTGGTCTCCACCTGTGTGTATGCGGGGGGGGGCTGGCTGAAGCCGGGGGGCTGTCCGTTCTCCTTCAAGGCCGCCACGGCTGGGGGGCGGGGGCGGTGGCCGCGGGGGGCGGCGCTGTGCACCATGGACTGCGTGGAGGAGGCCCCAGAACGGGAGCTTCCCGATCGGGAGGAGGACAGCGAGTTGGGCTTCATCAGCTTGGCCTTGGGCGCCTCAGCGTCCTCCCTGCGTGAGACATGGAGGACGGACCCTCAGTGTCACCCCCTACACTCCCATCTCAAAGCCCCCTCCCCCCAACAAAGTACCCCTGATACCTGAGCTGACGCCCCCCACAAAATTTTTATATATTCAAAACAGGGAAATGCAACTAATCGGTACAAATCTCTAGCTTCCCTTAGTCTGCCTGGTCCTCACTTCGACTAAGCTTCCACGCTTTGTCATAACAGCTGACGAGCGCCGCAGGACTGTGCTTTACTGCCGAGGTGGACCCTGGTCGCGGGTTGGCTTCCCTCTTCCGCTAGATGGAAACCGTAACACTTCCCAGGATTCCTCAGTGCATCGGCCATCGCCGCAGCAACCCACATGACCCTCTAGGCTCGTCTCTTACTTGGCCGACCCGTCTGGCACGCGATCATTCACTTATTTTTTTTCCCCGGTGGTGTCTCGCGGGGTTGCGCCTGCCTTTGGTGGTGAGTAGGTACGTGAACATGCGCCGTACGCGGGAAACAGTGTGCAACGCTCTCAGCCAATTCCCCTAGAATGTCTGCACTATCCAAACTCCGCTGAACCCCAGAGCCCGGATAATTCATCTCAACGCTCACAAACGAGCTGCAGTCCTGCTGCTAAACCGCAACGAAAACTGTCGATGCTGCAACAAGCGTCCCGGCCAGCCTCGCATGCATAATAGAGGAGAGCGCGATCAGCAAAATGGGGAACCTACTGAGAGAGAAGGGAAAAAACCGGGGGATGCAGGGTCTTGTCGGGGGAGGGGGGTGGGGGGTGGCGGGGCTCACCGTATCTCGTTGGGGGTCTCCTCCTCCTCATACTTTCTCTTCTCCTTCTTCCGGAAGACAAGCCAGATGATGAGGATGATGAGCAAGACCCCGAAGGACACGCCCACCACTGCGCCGGCCACCACGCCCATCCCCCGCACATCTGTGGACGTCAGAAATGGGTGATCGGGGGGTGCGAGCGTGCAAGCTCAGGAACCCACCCAGATAACCATAATCCAGGAAGTCAGACACAGCGACACAGGAAGTCAGAAAGTGTGATACAGGAAGTCAGACACAGCGACACAGGAAGTCAGACACTGCGATACAGGAAGTCAGACACAGCGACACAGCAAGTCAGATACTGCAATACAGGAAGTCAGACACAGCGACACAGGAAGTCAGATACTGCAATACAGGAAGTCAGACACAGCGACACAGTAAGTCAGACACAGCGACACAGGAAGTCAGTCGGAGTAACACTGGAAGTCAGATACTGTAATGCAGGAAGTCAGACACAGGAACACGGGAAATCAGACACAGCGGCACAGGAAGGTGGATAAGACCAGCGCTGTATATGGAATGTCCGCTTGTCCAATCACTCTCTCACTATATGGTGTTAAGCACTTAAAGCACTTGCTAGGGCAGACAGCGGCTAATGCATGTCGGACACTAGGCAGATGTTATGCTGCTACATAATTTCGCCTTGCATATTCGTTGTTCGCTGTTTTTGGATAAGTACATGTTGTAATTGTTATGTGTCTTCATAATGTTGCGAAAAAAAAACTTCACAACACAAATCTGTGTGCCCATAAATTTATTTACAGCATATTTTACTGTACTGTATCCACCTATGCATGCATGATGGGGACTTCAGGTGTAACTATGGCGTTATATACTCATCTTCAATATATTGTATAACATTACCAATTTAAAGCAGTCAAACACATTACAATAATCTTTTGTTTTTAAAGTAGTTTTAGATAGTAGTTTAAATTATGAGTAAATCCACTATTTTCTCTGTTACTGTCAGCATTCATAACTTGTCTCATTATATCTCATATTTAGTTAGTTATTTAGTCGTTGTATCAGAAGTTTATTTAGTTTCTTAGATTCACTTTCTTTAGTAGACTTAAAAACAATAAATCTCTGTAGAGGTAATTGAATAGCTGTCCATAAGTGTTTATTTATTCGAACAGGTTTATCTGAGTCAGAGAAAATTAAATTTTTTTTTGGTAATACAAAACCCTGGTGTGTCTGTAACATTTGGCTCCTCATCCGTTTCAAAAAACTCCAGTGAGAAATTAAATATTGCTTTGTTCTGTTTCTCTGGGATTTGTACCATTTGCAAAACGGAGTAATTACACGATAACAAACATGGGATAAAGTTACCGACGCGATTCCTGCGTGTAAAGACACGTGTCTAATGGGCCGTTACCAGACGTTAAACGCTCTTTTGGGCAGCAAGGCGTTGCCGTGGGGAGATGAGCAGGTATCCTTGTGTGTGTGTTTGTGTTAGATCTGCCAATCTCATCCCTGGGCCTTGCTGATCATGTGATCAGGGTGAAGTCTGTGGATAACGGACATCATGGGGGGTGGGGGTTGTCGAGACTCTATCTCTAGCCCCCCAGCGATTGTCTGGATGAGGGCCGACTATACTCACAGTGCATGGTGACCTCAATGATGCAGTTCTCCTCCCCCACGTCATTGTGAGCGGTACATTTGTATACCCCCGTGCTGTCAAGCGTGAGGTTCCTCAAGGTGATGATCTCTGGGTTCTTCAAATCTGCAACAAAAGAAAAAACTCAGGGAATCTAACCAAAAAAAACACAAACACAGCTCTGATTAGGAATGAAAAAAATGGCCATTCTGCTCACTGATTGGAGTCGGTAACGTTTTATCAAGGGCCTGATCATCTGTGAACCCTAGTACTGTCTCTTTTAAACTTTCATAGGATATTCCGTTGGCTCTGAAATCGCCTTTTGCTTGTAGCCTTGTTTTCAGGACTAGATTATAAGTGGTATTCTGGAACGATCCAGCTCAGACTTTCTGTCTTTTGTCATGTGCCCCCCCCCCTCTGCTGGGTTTTCTCAAATTGACATTGATGACTCTAACCTCTCCTTGAATTGCGCCCCTTTCTCCCTGGTATGTCGGCCATGTTATCTGGTGGATGAGGGACCGCATTCCTGCGCCCTGCGACCTGTATTTTAAACGCCACAAAATTACACATCAACTTGATGGCTGGGCAAACATTTCTTGGTCAACACCAGAGGCCCCTTTCCCTGATCCAACCCATGGCATGGAGATGCTATTAAAAATCCTGGCTATTAGTTACTGCAAACAGATCCATTGGGCACAGAAACTAGAGGATGGAATGAGATGAATTTATTTGGCAGGCTTGTGGTTTGAGGGTTAGGCGAAGCAGACATACAGCAAATACACATCTTGCTGTCTAATATAAATGGACAAGATGTAAAATCTAGCGTGATGAAGCTTCTCAACTCTACTCCTTCATAAATGTAATATTCCTTTTTTTTATTACATTTAATATTTTTTTACCAAACATTATTTTTGTGAAAACAGGGTCGCACCGTCCCTGGGGCAATTGGGGTTAAAGGGTGTACTGAGGGGATCAACAGTGAAATTACTCAGCCAATCCTGGGATTTGAACCAGCAACCTTCTGATCTCCCGTACAATGCCACAAACCACTAAGCCACAGAGGTGGGATAAGAGCTTATCCCCAAACTTGCTCTTTTGTCAAAACCCCTCCGAATCCTGGAGCCAAGTGGTTCGCGTCCAAAAGCAGCTTTAAGGAGGGACAAGCTGCCCCCCCTCCCCCCCCCGCACCCCCCCGTGGTTGCAGCCGCACGATGCCGCCCCCGTGCCGTCATAATTAGGGATGAGTGATAAATGACGCCCCCTGATGCTGAGTCGTGCTGGCCCGATGTAAAGGTATTCTCCCGAACGCGTGCACATCTTTGGAGGGTCGTTAATCCCGAATGCCCTCCGTTGGCAATTTGATGGATTCGGAGTGAAGAGGTGCACAGGAAAGGAAGCGGCAGTGTGAGAAGCGGCAGCACTGCGCTCCCACGCACCAGTGCAGGCATCCGAAGGAACTGACACCCCCCATTATAATACCCTCATTTCAGCTTAAGAACGTTAGGAGCCTGGAACCAGATTAAACACTTACCAATGGCAAATTGTGCCGATTACAATTGTGCATATTTTCCCTGGTTATGAGCAGGATATTTTAACCAAGTGATCCTGCTTGAAGTGGGAAGTAAACCAAAGTCATTATGGGACCATAACTACTGTGCCCCCTGGTGGCAGTGCGGGAGTTCTCACCTATGAGGGCCAGAGGCGGCAGCTTCCCCACGCTCTTGCCCTTGTCCAGCACCCTCTCCCACTTGTAGTGGATGGGCTCCGAGCCGTCGGCCGACCTGCAGCCCAGCTTGACGTCACTGCCTTCCAGCAGACGGCCGTCCATCCAGCACTGCGGTTTGGAGGGCTTCACTGTGTAGGAACGAGCAGTGCCCCTCGTTAGTCGCCAGTCCCCCAACGCCCCCTCCCCCCACGCTCATTTTCACCCAGAGCAAATAGCATAACTGGAGTACTTTGCGGGAAGGTCCCCTCCTGGGACTTCAACCATCGACCCCTGAAGCACCTGATGTACTGCGGAAAAAAAAGAGAGACGCGTGGAAAAAAGCCAAAACTATCTAAGCAGCAGCATCCCCCCCCCGGCTGGATAAAAGGCTCCGTGTTGCTCTTTCTGAGCGCTGAGATGCACCCACATCCTGGAAAAAATACCAGAACTAAAACGCCGCCCACATGACTGTTACTCGGCCGTCCCGCATAGCTGTCCTGCTTACTCAGGAACGAGCACGCGCGTTAAATTAAAAGCGCAAAGGGGACCGGGGTGGTTTCGCTGATAACCAGGCAGCTAGTAACCGCGACGACGTGGGTCACACCTTCATACCCCCACCGGCGCTCAGGTACCCACTGCGCTCAGGAAGTTTGAATAGATGGGGCTTAATTTTTACATCTGGTTTCACACATACTGCAATAGGAAACTAACTGTTACAGCTGTCTGCTTTTTTTTTCCTGCACTGCAGAACTGCCAGTCTTAGCATCTCATTACGAGCCCGGTACCCCAGAATCTCACTGCAGAAATATGCATCTCAGAATCTCACTGAGGCAACGTGCATCCCAGAATCTCATTGCAGAGATATGCATCTCAGGATCTCACTGCGGAACCGTGCATCTCGAAAATTTCACTGCAGAACTGTGTAGCTCGGAATCTCACTGCAGGACTGTGTCCCCTAGAAACTTACTGCAGAACTGCGTATCTCAGAATCTCACTGCAGAACTGTCCATCTCAGAATCTCACTGCAAAACTATGACTCTCACATTCTCACTGTAGAAAGATTCAGAAAAGGCTCTGAATATCACTGCAGAACTGCGTATCTCAGAATCTCAGTGCATAAATATGTATATTATAATCTAACTGCAGTGGTGCCCCTCAGAATGTCAGTGCAGAACTGCGTATCTCAGTGGAGAACTACTCATCTCATTATCTCACTGGAGAACCATGCGTCTCGGAATGTTACTGCAGTACTGTGTATCTCAGAAACTCACTGCAAAACTGCGGCTCTCAAGGTCTCACTGTAGAAACATGAGGTTCTGAATACCAGTGCAGTACACTGTGCATCTCATAATCTCACTTTGAAAATCTCACTGTGATCATGTTGCAGTGCCTTCAACAGTGAGGTGAATAAGCTGCTTTAAAAGCCTCTAAAGTGCACCCTGCGGCTCGGGTCCGGAACACGTGTGTCGAGCTGAACTCCCAGCCTCTGGGGCGCCTGCCAAGCCAGTACCCTTACATTGAAAAAGCAGGATGCAAATGCCCAGCACTCAGAATTGAAATTTCACGGTGTTGCAGTGGGCAATTTGTACGATTAAAGGAGCTAACTGGCTGAAGCGTGAGGTGGAAAATAATAAGAGATCGTTCTGCTTTCGGAACTATAACTGCATCACATTGTTCCCACTGCGCTGTCAGCTCAAACGTGTGAGCAGATTTGCAGAATATTCCATTTTTTTTATAATCAACATTTTGCTTATTCTCACAAGTTCAACTGCGCAGAATCTCTATAAACCTGTCTAAGAGGGTAACATGCGTTTGACTTGTACCTATCAAAAGCTGAATGAATATGTCTGTATAAAGCATGTGTTTGGATATAGTAAATGTAAACTAATACTAATACTGCCTTTCTTAATCCACTCCTAGGGGATTCTCAGACAGTCCATATGGGCAGACAGCTCCCTCCCAGTTTGCTCACCTTAATGAGACAATCAAGAGCTGGGTGGGAGCAAAAATGTGGACTGGCTGAGGATCCCAAGGACTGGGTTGAAAAACACAGTTGTAGCATAACAGGAAATCACACTAGTACCAGTAAATGGTAAACTAGCTGTAAAAATGGCTGCGTTTAGATACACTATACGGGCGAAAGAATTGGGGCACCTGGCTGTTATACCCTCAGAACCTTCTACGACATCCCATCCTAAATCCATAGGCATCAGGTCCCCCCTTTGCAGCTATAACAGCTGCTACTCTTCTGGGGAGGCTTTCCACAAGATCTTTTAGTGTGTCTGTGGAAAATTTTTGCCCATTCATACATAAAAGCATTTGTCAGGTCAGGCACTGATACAACTGGACTTGAAGGCCTGGCTCACAATCTCCATTCTATTTCATCACAAAGGTGTTCGATGGAGGTGAGGTCAGGGCTTTGTGTGGGCCAGTCGAGCTCTTACACACCACCAAACTAATAAAACCGAATCTGTACGGGCCTTGCTTTGTGCACTGGGGCACAGTCATGCTGGAACAGAAAAGGGCCTTCCCCAAACTGTTCTCACATTGTTGGATGTATAGAATTGTCCAAAATATCCTGATATGCATACCAAGACATTTTGGACAATTCTAAGCTTGCAATTCAATGGGGACAGTTTGGGGAAGGCCATTTTCAGATAAGAGCTTTTGAAGTAATAAATATTAAAAAAAAATAACTGAAGGGGGGGAAGAACGGCAGCTGTCCCCACAGATCAGATGACCCAAAAGCAGCAATTTAAAGGGCTGGACATAGACCTCAGGGGTGTATGGGGGGTGTGGCCACAGGGACACTGGCTCCCGCTAAAAGCTGATTGGGCCCTGAAGCATCCATTCCCTTGTCCCTCAGATTCAAACCATATCATTGGGTAATAACAAGGTTACCAACCCCCTCCCCCCCCCTCCCATGACCCCCCACCACAAAGGAAAAAAAACATAGACGACGAGCCACAGGACTTACCCAGAACGTCCAGTTTAACTGTGCTCCAGTAATATTTGCCGCCATTCTTGACCTTGCAGGTGTATTCCCCGCTGTCACTGAGAGCCAGGTCGCCGATGAGCAGGGAGGCATCGCCCTTCATGTAGTCCCCCGCGAAGGACCAGCGGCCCTGCTCGTTCTCATTGGGATCGTACACTTTGCCCGCAAAATAGGTGATCACCTGATGGGGGAGGGGCGGAGTTAGAAAGCCCCATTTTGAAGTGCATCACCTGCCTCCTTTTCGATTAGTGGTTTACTGGGGTGAATACAGGGGCAGGACCTCAGGGGCACTGCCCTCAGATGAAAGCCGATTGGCTCGCTGAGTGCCCCCTCCCTTGTCACTCACTATTTCAAAGCTTATCATTGGCTTCTCATCTTACTGGTAGAGACCCAGTGATACTGGGCCCGATGAGACATTACTAAACCCTGAGGTCACAGTGCGTCTGAGGCTGTTCACCTGTCTGCTTCACTGTGCAAACTGCCAGCTGCGCCTGCGCATGTGCCTGCGCATGCCTGTGTTAGCATGCAATAGTTTGTTCATATTCGCCTGTGCATTTACACACAAGTGTTAACAGGTGTACATCTCGGCATAAATGAGATGTAGATCTAAAAGAGAAAGTAAGAAACGAACATAATAGAAACCATCTTCTCCACGAGAAGACTTCTAAAGCATTCGATTCCCCGCCGTCTTTCATGTGTTTTTGTTGCTATGGAGATGGCGGGGCGGAAATCTGAAAGATAACAACATGAGTGTGTGCGCGTGAGTGCGGCCTCATGTGTGTCCGAGCGTGCGATATCCCCAGCAGCCCTCCCACACCTGCTCCTGTCTGACACCTGCAAAGGGCCCCCGTGGGAGAGCGCCCCCCCCCCGGGGGACCTAGCTCCGTTACTGACGCGTATCACGGGGGTTAAGCACCAACAAGCTGTTCCCTTTCTCCTAAACACGGCCTTCCGGAGAACAAGGGCATCATTTTTCACCCCACCGAGGGTTGCCGTCTCGCCCATAATCAGATTTTCAGATGCTTTACTTTAATTAGTAGCGCTTTCGATGTTATCTTCGGTTAAACGAGAAATTTAACACTTTATCAAAAGGATCGGGCAATTAGGTGTTTGTTCTTTTCTTTTCCAACTAGAAAAGAACATCTCTGTGGGATAACAGATCGCCAAGAATAAACCGCTTCCTAAAAAGACACGGAAGGTTACAAGGTTTACTGTGAACTGCAGCTATTTCATCGGGAAAAGAATTGTAAGTGATCTGGAGATTTCAAACTGGAAATTTCGCTGCCATTTTCTAAGTATTAAACTGTGTTTTGTTTTTTTTTTAAAGGGAACCTTTTGCTAGATAAAACAGTATAACTGGCGGAAATAGCATGTACTTTCGACTTTCATTTATGCTGAAGCAGAGGTGGACATTTCAGGTCCAGAAAGTAAAAATCCAAACCAGGCTTTTGTTTCAACCAATCTGTTGACTATAAAGAGTCAGAATCACATTATACTGAACTGGTTGGTTGAAACAAAATCCTGGTTTGGATTTTTACT
>JAABNY020000101.1:459762-478662 GCA_015164015.2 Brevimyrus niger | reverse complement strand
GAGGCCCAAGGCAACATTTGATTTGCAGCCCCTTGCCAGGGGCGGATCAAATTTGCTGAGTGAGGAAGTGGGGGGAGCTATCAATCATTTCCATTTTCCCCTCCCTGACCCCCATTAAGGGCAGCCCTGACACTGGTGCTGAAATTTGAGGAGCGTCTTCCATATTCAGCCGCGATGAAATGTCCCTAAGTGGCCGGGTCTGGCTTACAGGGCAGACAGCTCTAATTCATTATCCAATCTGCCACACAGGTATGCAGGCTAACGGGCCTTTTAAGCAAGCTGGACTCACTTCCTGGAAGCGTCTTTGTCATTCAAATGATTGCCTCAAAGCAATTTGAAAGGGAGAGCATTGATGCTTCTGTTCACTGCAACAAAATCAGAAAACACCAAACTCCACACAGTCTATCCGCATCAAAACAGACATGTGAAAAAAATCGTATAACGGAAAAGACATATTTTATTCCCAGAAATGTGTTATCCGTTCAGAAGCTATTAACTCAATCAGTCCACGGCAATATTTCATATTACTATATTCTTAAACTGTAATTTCTGGAACCATAGAGTCTAGAGTGCAGTAACATCATCGCAAATGTAATTATTTTAAAAGTTTTATTTTTGTCAGCGTCGCTGTTTTCCTCCCACAGCAATACTGGCAGTCAGACAGCAAGCCAAGCCAGAGGCCAGCACTCCACGCTTCCTCTTAAAAAGACACGGGGAAGGCCGCCGTTTGCGCAAGTGAAATCGCAGTCCAAACTCAGCTTTCAGACAGAGGAGATTAAGCGGCGATGGCGTTAAAAGGCAAGAAGTATGATTCACGTCGCAAATACATCAATGCAAATCTCGTATCTTGCCGCCTACGCGTAATCTGCAATAACATGCAAATAATTTAAACCATTGAGTAACGGGAACTTTGCATTTGTAAAGAATGTTGAGCATAGAGTAAGGTATGGTCCGAGTCCAAACTGTAAATAGCAGAACCCGGAGATTAGCAGGATAGTTGGCTTATATGAACATACATTTACATTATTTATTTAGCATACATTTTCATCTAAAGTGGTACACATTTTGCTTTTTTTTTTTGAAAGCAAGGTCAGACAACAGCAAAACCACTCTGTCAACTGCTGTATTCAAACACGCATCCTCCGAACCACGACAACAAGCCACTCCCACCAGCCTGATCGTGATAGGCCATTCGCCTATGTGAAGTTTAAGGGAGGGGACAAAAAAAAAATATATGTATTTGGATGTATGAAATGCAGCTTGCTTGCTTTTGTTTGGGGTAAGATGCCCTTCACATCTAGCCAATCGCATTGGTTGAAACCACAAGACCGGTTCCGCAATGGTGGCCAGTGGTGACCGCAGGATGCTGGATGGCACAGGGGACGAGGCCTGCGTGAGGTAGCCGGTCCGCGTTCTGAGGAGCGTAAGGTTGGGCTGTGGCGTGCCGAGCTCCGACCACACGCCAAGCAGCGGTGGGGAGACTGCGGCCACAGAGGCTCTAATCTGCCAGGCCCGGCCTAGCGGAAAGTCTCGATTCCATCACCGAGCCGAGCCTAACGACTCATAAAAGCCAAGGGCGGCCGTGCCATCTGTTCGCTATCCGCTTCCAGGCCAAAAGCACACAAACTGAGCGGGTTTGAAAAAACAGGGCAATGCTGCATCTACAGCACCGGGTGACGCACCTGAACGGGTCACCTAATCGCTCGTGCGAGCAGGGCTCCCGTGCGAAGCGGCTGCCCACCCGCTCTGCACACTCGGAGCATTAGTGAGTCAACCGCGCTCGGCCTGGCGGTCAGGCAGCAGGCCCTCCTCAGCACTGGCTTTGGTTCATAACGGCACCCGGAGCCGCGGCTCGCTAATGAAGTCGTACATCACTTGTGCCTCAAGTTTAAGTCTGTGGAGGTTGAACATTGCGCTCTCATTTCAGAACCCATAACTGGACCCACACTGCTGAAAAATAAATCTTTTGTTCTCCTCAGAAATAAAACCCCGAAGTACATTCTTCTACAAATGGTTTTTCTTTCCCCATTTACAAAATGTAGTGTTACTGTGCCGCAACTATACTTATAATACTGAGCAGATGTACGTGTTCAAAGTGACAAAAAAAGGAGAATCAGCCAGCATTCAAAAAGCAATTGGGGTTAAGAGTCTTGCTCAAGGGCCCAAACTCTGGCAGCAGGATTTGAACCCACAGCCTTCTGGACACTGTTGCCACTCTCAGATTCGCTGGGCTGCACACCAGCCAGTGAGAAGTGACAGGGATGTTCGCAGGACATCTAAAAAACTTCCCAACTTCAGAGGAAACAGGAGAATACTTGTTAATGTTCATTGGTTTAATAAATACGTCGGAAGCTGGTGGGTTACCAGACGCAGGCTTCGAGAACACCTGCGGCCGGACTGAGACGGGCAGCATGACTCCCCGGC
The DNA here is from genome assembly GCA_015164015.2 of Brevimyrus niger. Classification (NCBI taxonomy): domain Eukaryota; kingdom Metazoa; phylum Chordata; class Actinopteri; order Osteoglossiformes; family Mormyridae; genus Brevimyrus; species Brevimyrus niger. Next base: position 476,238 of record JAABNY020000101.1, on the reverse strand, counting down.
CAGGTTTCCGCGCCTCGTTCATTAAAGTGACAGGCTGGGAAGTGAACGGGCGAGGAGACACATGAGGACAAAGCAGTGCTGCGGCCCGGGATCGACAGGGCTGCCTCGCTGCGCTCCGGCGCCCCCTACGGGTGCTCCACGGGGGGTCATCCAGCTAGAGAATCAACAAATACTTGAACCAATAAGTGACCGGAGTTCACTCTGCTGTACAACCCCCTATCCACCCCCCCCCCCAGTGCCCACTGACTATAAGATAAATGTCAGTGAGACCTATTTGCACTGTAAGTGTATGTGTGGTGGGGGAGGGAGATTTTGGAGTTGGAAATATACTGTAAAGCTGAGAGAATTAATCGGTGTGCCGCTGTTCTGTGGGATGCTTTGAGACACCCAGAGGGTACATCAAATCAAACGGGGGACAAGTTCTGTGGTGACCCAACCCACGCAGTTTGCCACCTGTGGTCCAGCCAAAAGTACATCGGCAACAGGATGGTCAACGACCGCTTCGGGAGCAAGTTTCTACCCCCTGAAGCATGACGGCTCAACACACAGCAATAAAAGTACAACCCTGCAAGAGGCTCACTGCGACACACTGCGAAACACTGCACACTGCGACACACAGCACACTGCACTTTAATTTGCCACATTTCCTATTTCAGCCATTTGTTATGTTTAACTTAATTTTCACATACTTTTCAATCATTTAGCTATATCTTCCCTTACAGCCATATCTTTTTCTTTATTTATTTGGTTAGTACTATTGTCTCACACCTCCGGAACCAGGGTTTGAGTCTCCATCCAGGCTCTAAGTGTGTTGAGCCTGTATGTTCTCCCCATGTCATTGTGGGGTTTCCTCTGCCCCCACCCACAGTCGAAAAACATGCTGAGGTGAATTAGAGTTAGAAATTATCTGAGGGTGTGAATGGTGTCTGTGCTCAGTGATGGGTTGGCACCCCACCCTAGGTTGATCCCTCTCTTGCGCCTGTAGCTTCCAGTATGGGCTCTGGACACCCATGACCCAGTATTGGATAAATGTGTATGTAAAATGGACGGGTGCATTCCGTAAATATGTACCCCTAAGGTATTTAGTCACATGTCTGCTTAGTCACTGTTTCTGAGTGCCTGTTGGATGTTATACGTTACTGACAGTCAGCACAAAAGGCAAATCATGAATCTTGGTGAGAAAAACCTGGCCTCCAGCCTTCTAAAGCAACACCTGGACAATCCGGAACATTCTGATGAATAGAGCAGATGACTTTCTTCAGAAGTAGCTTGGACTGACGGAATCTGCTGACAGCGAAGGTCTCTGCATGGGAAGAACGAGCTGATCCCTTAAGGTCTGGAAAGAGTCGTCAATCCAAGGCCCATACATCTGCAAAACCACGTCACCGATATCGCAAGGCTCGTCTGTCCCACAAAGGCGGACTCCTGTTCCACGCTTCCGACTTCTGGGCCTCATTATTTCCCCCAATGTGCAGCTGTGCTGGGGAGGGACCACTGGCCGTTTCCTCCGGAACAAACGGAAGGCAGCGGTTGACAAGGGGACGCCACCCACCACTTGCGCGCGGGACGCGGAGCTTCTAACAGCTCTGAGCCTTGAGGCATCTTCTCTCCCCACTTACCAGATGATCTCAGCTGCACCCAGGTCGCCCGGGACAGAGGGTTCCGGATGTCAATCCTGCTGCGGCGACTCGACCTTCCCACCGGGTCTCCAGCCGCACGAAATTCTCTACTCTGCTGAACCTGGCACCCGACCCGGGGTGCAGAGAAGCCGAACCTTCTACCCTAGGACTGCGGTGCTGTGTTAGCGAGGCTGCCAAAACACCTCTAGGCTACCGGCATCAGCTCAAGAATGACAGCAGCGGTGCAAATAAAGCAAACCATAATGTAACTGTAAACCGTGGGGAGGTGGACATCAGGAGTAGGGTAACATCAGGTGACCGATACAGTCCTTCACTTCAGCTGCAACCACAAGGCCAACATGCCAGACCCTGACATCCTATGGCAGCGTTTTCCAGTCCATTTTGATGATCAGCCACACTGAATACCTGTTTAAGGCATATTGGGAGCTAGGTAGGGGTAAGGGTTCTGGGGGATCTTGAGGTTTGAGCTGATTCACACTTTCCTACACCTAACCCCTTAGTCTCCTCCTTGAACTAAAGCCTATTTCCTTTTCACTGCGTTTCCCTTGTTTGGACGCCGTTCCGTTAAACCCGTCTCCACTTCTAAATCCAAATGAATCCCCTGTTCCCTCCTCCCATCCCTGTATCACTCGGTTCATTCCCTATCCTGCCCGGAGCGAGTTCTGACACTGTCCATTACAAATATCGAAACAGGCAAACTGGCAGACCGAACCGTCCTAATCACATACAGCTCTCAGGCCTCAAGTCTTTCCAGCGGCACCGAGTCCCGTACATAAATGTGCTGCCGTGGCAACCTGCGTGCTCCGATTGGTGCGACCTGCAAGGCTGTCGTCGCCTCTCTCCCAGGCTCTTGAGATTCCTCATGAACGAACGCCCATTGGAAAAAGTCACGTCATGTTGAGACAGAGCCCTGTTGCAGAGGATTCTGGGAAATAAGTCATCGGCTATCTCCCGTTCACGCCTTGCTCAAATATTGCAGGAATCAATTCGAGGCGACCGCTCCCTTGGATAGTAACAATAATAACAGCTTTATAAAATCCTGTGAGAAGTCCACGTGCTGAATTGTAGTTCATAAAACCCATGATGGGGTAGGGAGAGTCATCTATGCATGACAAATAACTTTTAAAGCAGTATTGTGAATCTTAAACAACGAAAACATGCGCCGCATGTGGTTTTAATTGGCGCTGAAGCCAAACCGCTGCAGCACATCTGTCAAAGGTTAACTGCGAAGTAAAATAGGCAGTTCCTGTTCCACAACAATCTGGGAGTGATTTAATGAGTCACGGCTCGGGTGGGGGCATGCAGGCAGGGGTCCGGGTAACACGGACGCGGCGCGTGGTCAGCGCCGTCGCTGAGAACCAGGTGTGCTGTGTTTCAAAGCCCCAGACGAGGGTCAGCTTGGCACAACACCTGAGAGGATTAAACGAATGCGAAGAAGAACATTCTCAAATTTCCTCAACACCCGTGCGAGCTAAAAACCGAATGCTTAAATAAACTTCGCTCTGACGTCTATTCTTACCAGGGGATTTATATTTGTGTCTGAAAAGCGCGACTGAAAAGTTCTGGCAGGTAAGGAACAAAATAATGCCAAGAAAACCAACAGGGGATGCCAGAATATTCCGTTTCTGTTCTCTGAGCTGACTTTCACTCCATACTGGTTCATTCTGTTTTTTTTTTTTTAATAAATATACTCTTCTTTTCATGGCAGAAATAGTTTGAGGTGAGAGTGAGGTCAAGTATGAAAAGGGCCCTTTTTTTTCCCAAGGGCTTGTTCATAAATCAAAGGGCACCCGTAAAAGCCGACAGTTCTAGGGGCCTTTCCTCACATCAGCGCGTTATGGAAATGCGAATAATCGAGTATAAACAGCGAGGAATAGTGCTGGAAGTGTCACCACCAGTCCCGCCTCGGTTTAAGCCGACATAAGACAGTGGGAAAGTCAGAGTGCCAGCCAGGGGATTCGTGACATCGGTCCGCAGGGACAGCAAACAGCAAGGGCATGAGATGTCCTGCTGTTCAGCTCTGGGGGGGGGGGGGGGCAGTGATTGGGATAGGATGACACAGGTCAGGAACAGACTAGAGGAGGGGGGCGAGGTCACCATGCTTCCTTTGTGTGCCGGCTGATGCGTCCAGCCGCCCCGCTGGCCCAGGGGCCGTGTGGAGCGTCCTCCACGTTAAGTCTCCTGCCTTGCAGTTCATATGGTGACCCGATGCAGGGACGGTCCAGCCCCTATTTGCTGTAGCCATGAGTGAAGGGCATAACCTGCCCTGAGTCTGCTCAGAGAATGGGCCCAGGCATTAGCCAGGCCAGTACTGACCCCTCTGATATACGCATTTTCAGACGTCGACAGTCCAGTAGATTCATCCTACTTAATAACCATTAATTTGACTAATTTCCCGTCAGCCTCTATTACATTAACTAAACAGACACTTCTACCCCAAAAGTGACATATAACTGAAAAAGTATGGTCAAACACTCCCTGAAGAAATTGGGATTATGGGCCTTGCTCTGGGGCCCAACAATAAAGTCACAATGCCAACCAAGGGACATGAACCAACAACCTTCCAATCACAGACACTGAAGTCTAAAATAAACAATCGAGTTTTCTCCTTGAAGGATTCTGCTTAGGCTCTTTAAGGACTTACTGGACACTACCGCCACGATACAAGTTCAATCACAGGAGCTTAACCTCCTGACTTCTTGTTTTGCAAAAGTTTGGAGTTTTGTTTGTTTTGTAGGAGTAGGCAGCAAAGCTTCAACTAAGCACTCCGATCGCACCCACAGGAATTTCCAAATTACCGTCCGGCCGCTCACCCCAACCTCTTTAAATGCCGCGGTCGGGCCTCACGACTCCAAAGCAACCCAAAATGTATCCGGCCCCAAGTGTCAGAGCAGCACGGAAAGACAAACGCTTGGATCCACTTAGTGTTTACACAGATACTCCATTTATGTCCGACTGTTCAAACACTGAACCGAGAAAAGGAATGCAACTTGAAAACACGCCTTTCTGAGTAAGGCAAAATCGTTTTATTTGGAAAGGTAAAAATGTAAACTGCAAATTAACATCAAACGTCAGTCTTTCCCCTTTATGTGGCATATGGGTCTTAAGTTTACATATAATACACTTCATTATGCATAAGCCCACCGATTATGTAAAATCTGTTGTTCCTGATCCAGCGACAATCGAGTTATAAATAAATAAATGAGACTATAAAACTGCTATAAAAGCCAAGGAGGATTATCCCGAGCTATAAAATAAGGGGAACATCTGCGAACACTCGGCCTGCCAGCGTAGACAACAGACCTCGTTAGTGCGATCAGGACAGGCTGGCCATCAGGTGGGCGGCGGTGAATCCGTCTCGAACCCGACCAGGCACCAGCCCGCTGTCTGTTTACCGATCCGCTGTTAGGTAACCTGCAGGAATGTCCCTGAGTGCTCGTTCGCGTTAGGCGTACGGCAATCTTTGCATCTGGGGTCTCCTGTCACATAATAATATATGTAAAAGCACCTGTATACTGTCTTAAAGGGCCTATTGATAGGGAACTCCCCCCAGCACCAAAAATAATAAAATAAAATACATTATCAAATGAAGAGAATTGGTATGAAATAAAAACACAAGTGGGAGACGCACAGAGAAACGCAATTTGTCAATAGAAGGACACCCAGTCTCATGGTGGTCATAACATTCCTGAGCTAAATCCAATAACCTAATGAGACCAGAGATGCACTATTTCACTAGGAGCCCCACCCCCCAGGCTCAGAGGGTTACAGTACCCTCATGATTTCCTGGAGAGTGATTCACAATTTTTATTGCAATTCAACCTCATCGCTCAAGCAATGAAGCCGAGGACTATTCATCAGGAGCGGCATTTAGCAGGCGGCGCTCCGGGGCCACGGCGAACGCGCCCGCGGTCGTCGCGGAATCGGAAGGCGGCTGAAGTACCTGACAATGCCTAATTGCCTCGCTCATTTGTAATGTGAGCGCTGAGTATAATTTCTTTTTTCTCCTCTCGGAAATATGGAAATGTGGACGGCTAGAGACTTCCCGAGTCTTTTAAGAAATGAAGAGGAAATGGCAGTAATTGATCAGATGATGCTACGTTTATAAGTGGCGCGGATCCAAGTTAAATTGAACCTAAATCATTTTTGCTCTATCGTACAAGTGATAGAACTTTTTGCATGTTGTGAAAGTATTTCTGACATTGCCACGACAATAGGCCGACCAATGTATTAAACTCCATGGGATAAAAAATATCATATTGATCAGATTGTTTTGTTCAAAATTAGAATAGGCCAACAGCCTGGCAAAATTCTTAAAAATTACATTAACTTATTGACACATTAAAACCATTAGGCAAATGTTAGATCCACTTCGAAAAAAAACCCGAATGACATTCAAATGATGGTTCTGATGATTTTTGTTTGTTGGCTATGTTATTACGGTCATGTTTAGGTTCATGTCAGCTCCGGTGTGGTTGTAAAGATGGAGCCCCCACGCTACCAGGCCATTTGCGATCGCGAGCTCCCGTAAAATACGCTGGTTTCTGGAGCATCCTGGGTCCTCCGTCAGCCAGCACAGCAAATTCTGAACACCGAGGGCTCCAAACCCAAAACTACTCACGCGGTGTACACTTTAACGCGCACCAAGATGGATGTCTTCATTTCCCGCAGGGCTCCCCATAGGAAAATACTGGAAATAAATCTGTGCCCCTTTCTTGTTTTACTTCAGGGCTGCTGACACACTCCAATGATAGAGTGAGAATTAAAGGAAATTAAAAATGAAATTTAAAAATTCTAAAAATAAGCTGGTTATATGGATCTCAGCTTTTAGAGCTCGTCGTGGAGAGTCTGGAAGAAGGTCACAACACGGCATTTTGAACCCCTTCATGTAGACTACACGTCGTAGACACCATCGCAAAGTTTGCTGCAGTGATTATAATATGTCAGTTTAAAAATCCGGGCACTCACAGCAAACTACAACGACGACCATGCAGAAAAAGGAAAGCAATCCGGAATTAAACTGCGAAAGCGTAAACCTTTTATCCGTCTACCTTCATGTTCGGACCCCGGCTTTACCGGCTCCCTCCTGCAGCACTTAATAACTCCATAATTCCGATTCGTATTTTGCTATTGGGTGTCAAGTTAAAACAAGTAGTTTATTCATATTCATTTTCTTGTGTGATATACAAAAATACACCCCCATACTTCGCACACACCTAAGAATGGACAAAAGAAATTTAAGAATGGACAAAAGAAAAAACAACGCTTACGCTGCCAATTAATGACTAATTAATCTCTTCTCCGTGAACTGCAATCAACATCGGTTTCTCCCTGTTTTGGGCACATACGGACACATCCATGCATCTGTTTTCAATTTGCTTTACAGACGCCTGTTGGAAGAGGTTTGTTTCTAATGGAGTAACTTTCGTAGCCTACTATATATTAATTTATTTTTGAAAACAGAGGTTGCCTTACACCGGGAGCAGAATTAAATATTCTTTCATAAAACGTCATCTTTTAATCACCTAATCGTTTTTTAAAAAACTAATTTTTTGTCTTCGTGAATGACAGCAAGCTAGCGGGCTCTCGTTTAAAACCAACCAACACGATGATGGTGGAGATTTAAACATATTTATAACATTTCTGCAATCAGAAAAAGAACTACAAAATACACAAGCTAATGTACAGATATTTCGTACATAATTAAATACCTGCTTGCGAAATCCGTTACGCGAAACAATAGAAAGTTTGTTTCCCCTTTATTCGCTTCATGCGGAGTGAACTTACCTAGAAACAGCGATCGGATTCTTGCAGGCATCGTGACACGGAGATTTATTGAAAATCCAGCACTGGAGATCTAAAAAGAAGCTATTTTGCCTTCCTTACTAATCATTTGAGTCACCAAAAGGTACAGTCACACAGGAAAAGTCCAGAAGAAATTTTGGAAAAAATGACATACACCTCTATATTTAACTGGGTCCCCAACTTGCATATCTCACACAATTGGAGCGACCGAACCCTCATGGAGAAAAGTGGCGTCTCGTTGCGATCGGTTCAATTCAATCGCCCGGCAGATGGGAGTTTCGCCTCTTTTCAGCGAGGATGCATGATGTAGGTGAATCTGGGCTCCGATCTCTCTTTCTCCACTCCTTGCACACAATGAGACTAGTGAGATAGGTGGATGCTGAAGGATGGAGACCTCTAGAGTCTGAAGTGTTCACATTTCCTTACAGGGATAACAAGAACGACCACGTTTTAATATGAGCCAGGCAGCGGGGCGCAAGGACGTCGGGTTTAGCCTGCGACGATCTCAGGGAAAAAAAAAACGTTGTTGGCCGTTATTATTTCTCGAAGATAGACAAGTAAAATAGCCGAGCTTTGAGAAAGCATACCCAACAGCGTGTTATATTGTAAGCTCCGGGATGCTCTTCATAGAAAACAGAGTCCAATGCAGTAACCTGCCACGCCAACGAGCGACAGTACTGCCTTTACTTCGTTTTATGACATCGTTTTATGGCTGCGCACGTAACGCGGTGATGTAATGAATAATATAGCCTATTCAGGGCACAAAAATACACGACAATTACAGTGATAATAATGGGCGTAGTAATAAGTAGTAGTGATAGTACTTTAGTAAGTTTTAAACATCACTTTAACAATAATATTAACCTTATTTATTACCAGGGATCTTACTCTTTAGCTTGTTGCCGGAGGCTACGACTGGATACAAGGTGGTTTGCGTGTGTAACAGTATACAGACACTGGGGACCAGAGTTGACAAACATTACATAGCTGTAGTTTTGCTAATAATGGTAGTAGCGCTAATATTAATAAAAAATAAGAAATACATTTAAGAAAAAGATCTATCTCACTGAAAGCAACTTCAGTTAACTTAATGGTACAAGCAGTACTTTTGCATTATAATTTTCTTTTTGAAGTAAAGCAGAAGGAGCCTTATAGATATATGCCGTTGCCAACATAAATAGTGCGAAAATCGTCAGATGATACAATGAATGATAAAGTACAAACGCGACACACATGCGATTTACACTTTCATTGTAACTGAACGATGTGTGAAGAACAAAGTCAGCACGTATAACCATCTACTTTTCGAGATTCCTACTGTTTCAGGACTTATGAATATGTAGAGAAATAAACTTTCTTTGGGGCGACGTTCCTGCTTAGTATACACTTACTGTAGATGTCTGAGATGGCTGTTTTAATCTTTTACAACCGACAAACAGCGGCAGATTATGCAACTACAGGCTGCAATGAGCCTAACTTTGCCAAGCATGCAGTAATAGAAGCTTCAAATCACCTTAATTGTTGCGGTTGCCCCTAACATAATTTAACGAAAGGAGGCGGAGATTTACCCCACCGTTCCACCACGATCTATTAGAAACATCAACGGCATCAATAGCGTCTTAATGAAGAGTTTTAGTAAAAACTCGTCTCTGCCACTGTACAGACCCCTATACAACTTGTCTAGCTGACGAAGCTCTTCTATATTGAGTCAATTAAGTTACAAATGAACAAAGTCTCTGATTTAAAAACATCCGACCAGATAACAATTCAGGCCAGCTTAGTATGCTGTCGTTATTAAAGCTCTCTATGCAATTATTAACCTATGCAAGTAATCTTTTATTAAATCCCTTATTTAAACCTATGAGATGTCACACGCGAATCTTTCTGTTCTAAAACAAACGAGTGCAGATCCCCAGGGTTTTTTGTTTGTTTGTTCCCGATTAACATGGCGACAATAACGCGCGACGACCTGTCAGAACGTGACTGATTATGGGAACATGCTTTTTGCTGCAATCGGGGTGCAGCACCGCCACTGAATGCAGACTGGCTGTACGCGAGGCTGGGAAGCAGGGCAAATAACATCTCTCTCTCTCTCTCTCTCTCTCTCTCTCTCTCTCTCTCTCTCTCTCAGGAACTCAGATTTCCCAAAAATATGTTACGTTAATGCTTGCAGTCCCTGTGACACATACTCAGATGTTCCCGATCTGCATTTTACACATGCATACAGCTGTTTGCCTGACATTAGTTTTTTCTATTATTTAGTCAGTCTCTACACGACTTGTATTCATTTGGAACCGTGGTCTGCAGGAAGCAGGCAAGTAAGAATGTCACTATATCACCTGCAAAGTAACATCGGGCGATAAAGACTACACGGTCCACTTTAAGTGGGTGGCGGCCGCCTTAAGGTACTACAGAGCCAAGTCATCCTGCTCAAACGGGGGCGAATCCTGACACAGAGGCGAACCTGCCCAGGTTTCGGGAGACCTGGCCTTACTGTGGATATAATGCCCTGATGCAGATGGTCTCGCAGATGGCTGATATTTATAACGCTGTCCTGAATGCTCCTATATAAGCCTGTGCACTTTACAGTCGGGTACTTGTGTTATCATGCTACGGTCGCTCACAGAATGCGTTTAACTCTTGAGCCCCCTTCACCCCCGCAAAAGACTCGGGATCCTTCGGTAGACCCTCCAGGAGCTGGTCCGCAGCCAGAAGTCCGGCTTTGCTTTGCAGAATGTACAGCTCCCACATTACGTGTGTTTTACCAGGTAGAACCAACTAAAAACAAAACAAAACATGCTGGTCGTGCCTGGGTATTTTCTCGTCGCTCGGAAACGTAATCTTCCTAAGTGCAGGACCCTATGATTTTTTAAAAGCTTCATACCAAGAAACAGCTTCCAATTTCATCCCGAGCAGTTCCAACTGATGCGCTGTAAGCTAATTTGAAATGCAAACGAGAAGGAATGGGCACAGTGTCAAATGACAGAAATCATCCAAACTCCCCTCTCCTCAGCATCGCTTGAGGTGGAAGTCTTGTTCCAAGTGATACAAACGTACATTTGCCCTGCTGGTTCAGATCCCGTCAGTTCGACCTTAGCAAGGCAATTAGATAAATCAATTCTTTAGCAATAAACGGCTGGAAAAAATTAATCCCCCAGATCGGTCTATTTTTAGGTACTGTTGGTATTCTTTACCGTGGTTTGTTTTTACGGCTCATGGATCATCGATGAATTAACGTGAAAGGAAGGGGAGATTTACGGTGGGCGGATCGAGGAAGGGGCGTTGGCCACGTGGTGTATCGATCCGAATCGGATGTTTGTTTATAGGTCATTCAGACAGGTCTTATTTCCTAACACAGAAGGGGGCTATTGGGTAGTCCTTCCAGGGCGAGGGGAGGGGGGGTACTAAAGACAGGTCGTGATTATATGTTCCTCTTGACGGCTAGTCCAATCAGCGTGTAATGCGGACATACAGCTAGACGTGGGATGACACTTGGAAACATTGAGAAGGGTCTGGAAATTATCCAACACCAGCATGGTTCAGAAGACAGATGTGTCCCCCATCCAATGTCACTTGCTCTGTCGCCTCTGTTTCTTTTTTGAAAGCGCGATCATCACAGCTGAATAGAGAAAGTACTTCAAAAACCCTGATCTTCAGATGATTACATTGTGGAGAGAAGCTGGAGTGAAGACAGTCATTTCATATAAACAACAGGCACACATTTATCCCAGGAAATAAGCAGAACAATGGTTTCCTTTTTTTTTATTTTTGGCTATATATATGCATGCATGAACCAGCAGTCCAGTATATGAACAATGCAGGAGTAAATATCATAAAATCATCTTGTTAATATGTAAATTATGTATCTGAAATTGCAGCCTCGTTCGGAAGAATCAGCAAGGCTGCATGGGGACCTCTGAGTGATGTTGAAGGGGTTCATTAGTGCATGTCTGGCAGGCCCTTGGGCTAGGAAGCTCATTGGATCGTGTCTTCTGGGGCAAGTCTGTGCATGACGTTAGCTTAGCGTGATGGAGAAAGGTACCCACAGTGGAGTCAGGAGACGTAAGGGGAGAGATGAGGCTATGGAGAAGTGAGAAGAGAGATTATGCTCCTACTGACCGAAGCCTGCAAAATCTCGCGGCTCAGCTGTGCCACCCTTGTCTACCCAATCATCCACTGTCCCTTCTAGAGACATCTGAGTTTGAGCCCAATAACATTCATTTTCCCAAAAAATAATTTGCTCCGAGCAATTGTCGTGTCGTGTCTTTGCTACTAGCCAATTGAACCGGTTCAGTGAAAAATGCAGTCCAGTATGCAATGTCTTTTCTTACTAGCCAGTGGGATTATGTTGAGTACTCTGCACTTGCCTTTTGTCTAAACTGTTCACCCCAGGAAAGTGGTAGCATGTGGTAGCATAATTTCCATCCTTCTCCATAATTCTTCGTGTTCCTAGTGGTACAAAATTTGGGTCATTTGTGTCACTGTGCTGCTTTACCGATCCATCCAAAGGAAGAAGCCGCTTGCATTATGCCGCAGAATTGCTTTCTGCCAGAAATGTCAGTTCTGTACACTGTCATGTCGTCATGCAATCGACGGCGCACTGGCCCTTTAACATTTTGTTCTCCGGCTGCAGATAAATCGATCAGTTTGAACATATTTCTTGGTACATTAGCACAGTACGCTAGCCCCGGCTCCACACTGTAATGCAACTTGCCTTTGTTTCTGTCTGCTAATTTTAAATTTATGATTTATTAATAGTCTGCTGTGGTACAGTTCGGCTTGTGTTTGAATTCCACAGTTAACACTGAATGAGGCAACAAGGTATCTAGAAATATGAGCTTTTAAATAGTATAATGCTATCCTGGGAGTTTAAGTATGGTCACAAATGATGGATGTAGCCTGTTTATGTAATGAAATATGTTTTATTATTATAAATGCAGTTTTGTTTCACATGTAGTGTGTGTGTGTGTGTGTGTGTTTTTTTCTCTCGTTTTCGCCAACTCAATGGGATTCCGTCTGATTTATTTTTAATCTCCTCTCCTCAATCTGTTGTGGATGCTTGCAGCCCCTCGCCGAATTCTGCAGGGCAGCTGAGCCCTCCGCTCTGATATCGGGAGGCATTCATAAAAATAGATTAACCGAAATGGGCGGCAAAAGAGGCAAAATTTAGTTGCAGTGATGCGAGAAAAGAGGGCGACAAAAGCAAAGCCCCGGTACAGATGCGGAACGGTGTTCATGAATTGTTGCCTGACATAGTCCTTCCAAGAACCTTCCCCTTGGGACCCCACCGGGTTTTCTTTAGCCCAGGATCCGGTCTGTTCTATCAAAATCATTGCTTGCCCCGTAGCCCCGCCCCCATTCTCTTATTGCCAGTAAAAAATACGGTTGATAAGAAAACAGGAATACAGTCTTTATGTGGGGGTGGGGTGGGGGTGGGGATTAGGCTACTTTATTCAACCGCATGAATTAACTGATTAGCCATACATCTGGATGTAAGATGAAAGATTCTGGCTGTGGGTCTGTGATTTTAGTTGGGGCCACGGGAGTGGGGATCAGCGCTGGGGGAGAGCCGGACCTGGTCAGGTGTCTTTCACCTTTCCGGAAGTTTCCTGGGGGAAGGACTGTTACCAGTGAGCCGGATGGTCAGTGGAGTGTGACGCACAGCTGCAAAGAGTCCTGCAGCTCAGGAGTGCAGTCAGGGAAATTTACCCACCAGCATCTGCTGACCTTCTTCTTCTCATCCGTAGGTGTAAAACGTGCTTATCAATGTTTGCTTATTGCTTTCGTGAGCCAGAACTGTATGGCTACGAGAGGCAGGGCAAGAGCTACCTGTGTCCCCATTGGTCTCATAAAATCGCCCATCTCCATGTACAATTCCTTTTTGGCTACCAGAGAGAGTTGGTATTAGTGATGGTCTGGGGTGAAATACATGCTTACATAATGAAAAAAGTGAACCGAGTCTTCTACAGTACATAACACTGAAAGTCAATTATAATAGTCTGTTTTTAAAAATATCTAGTTAGGTTAGCCCAGGCATTGTAAAAAGTCTTTTCATAGGTCAACAATGATCTGTGACAATGTGCAGACGAGTGCCAAATGCGCCGATTTTAAAAAGGAGCCTTTACCCTGGTAAACACTTAACTAGTAAAAGTAGAGGATACATGCTCTGTGCTTTTTTGCTGTCTGCAAACAGCAGCGTAGCAGCCTTTAAGGCGGCCTCGAGGCACTTTACAAACATTGTTAAAAACAGACGAGTGTGGCGAGGGGACGACGGGTGGGACGGTGTTTTATTTATGGTGACCTAAACCAGCACCATTCACAGGAAACATCGGCGGGCATGAAGAGAATGTGAAAGGGATCCTCGGTGAAGAAACAGCAAGGAAAGTAATGGGGGCACGCTCTCGTAAAGTGGGAAATGCTGTAGGACTGTGCTAGTGAAATTTGTAGCATATAATTGCACTCACATCTGAGGGACAAAAAAGTTTTTAAGAAGCAGACTCTATTAGCTATTGAGAATTCCAGGCCTGGGGCTTCAGACTAATCCGGAGCCAAGGGAAAATTCCAGGGAAAAAAAAAACTACAGTTCAAAGCGTGTCTTTTACAGAGTCCAGCCAAGCAAGGTAATTTCTGTGACAAGCCCAGTGGAGGAAGATTGACGCTACATAAAATATTCAACAGGAATTAGCGAGATCTTTGACCCCAGGAAACGCAACAGCAGATGTGCGCGCTAAGGGCAGGCAGAGACGCATCCTGGGGGCACACGGTCAAGTCCACTTGGGACTTTTCTGGACAGCTCCTCAGCTCCAAGATCCTCGATGCTTTCCTCTCTTTCCTTTTGAAAGCCAAGATTCCGGTGTCTGGTTCACTGACAGGACACAGGACCCTCTGAAGGGTCACCAGTACTTCACCCGAGGTTTTTATTAACGATCATAAAATGAAGCGGTCTGCAAAAAGACGGGTGCATGAATGTGAGACGTGTAGAGTGAATATCAAAAGGCATAACGGCTTGGCTGTTTACTGTTATTCAATCTCAGACACCGGTCCAGCCTTTTAACAAGGCTTGGGCAGTCAGGAGAAAAAAATCAATCACTTTTTAATTCGTGAACCAGCCAGCTTCTGTGGCGACTTCCCAGTACATGCGCAGCAATGGAAGGTTTCAGGAAGGCCGGCTCTGAAGATCGATGGCAGGAGTAGGCTCAGCTATTTCACAGTTATTGGTGAAGTTTGGGAGAGACCTTCGCTGCCAGGGCTGTGGGTTTGATTCCTGAGATTGGATTTTGTGTGTGTCTGTGTGTGTGTGTGTGTGTGGATTATGTTTATATTACATTGTGGGGACCAAATATCCCCCACAATACGATAAACACCTGTTATTTTGACATTGTGGGGACCATTTTTCAGGTCAGCACAAAGATCTATGAATGCAATCAAAAAACTAAAAATGCCTGAAGTCGCAGTTTTGCTTGGTTACTTATGGTTAAGGGTTAGGGCTGGGTTGGGGTTAGGGTCATCATGCTGGGATTAGAGTTTTTCCCATAGCAATGAATGGAGAGTCCCCACAAAGAAGTGGGTCCAAATACGTGCAGCTTGGTGAATTTCCTGTTCTGTGCCTATGGGGGGGCAGTGTGAGGCTCCGCAGGTCTATGCTGTTCTAAGCCCAGTGTCGGCAGAACGCTTTTATCATCAGACCCCTGTGCAAGTCTCTGCGACCGTCAGACCCCACCTTCTCCAGACATCACATAAGTGGCATTCCACCCTGCCTGTCTACTGCCTCTTGCTCTCTTTCCAGGGATGGGCTCCAAGCTCAATGCAACCTTCACTACTGATGCCATGAATCTGTTATTAATGTTACATGCATATCAATATACAGGATGTTACCTCGAACTGTGTACCTGTCAGTAAGAGTCCCAGATAACTCCTTAGCGGCTTATAGTCCGCAGTAAAGGACACAAATCACTTTGTATCTGTGCACCGGCCGTTTCGGTTGGGCTTGGGGTTCATTTATCATCTGACTATAAATAGAAACCTCTATGGATTTTTGTGATGGAACAGCGAATGTTTAGCACATCGCATTAATTGAGTCCAGAATGGAGTGTAAATCACGTAGTCGCAATCTATGGGAAAACATCACTTTAAATTCAGTCTATTATTGCCTTTTCTCATGTGCGGCAATGTTACCCGTCGGGGGTCCATATCTGTGCTTGTGCAGTCTTTGTCTTTATGAAGGTATACTGCCGGTGTCCTGTATGCGGACGCTAATGAAAGTCAGGGCGCTCCTGAGCAGATGGTCATACCGGCTTGAGGCGCGCCCTCCGTTTGTACGTGTGATGCGGTGTGGCTCCGCAGTTTGGGATGTTGTGCTTTTGAACAGAAGGTCATGGGTTCTAATCCCTGGGCTGGCAGAGAGATGTCACCGCTGGGCCCTTGAGCGAGGCCCTTAACCCCCTCAAGTGCCCCAGGGACCAACTGACCCTGCCTTCTCAAAAAAAAAGAAATAAAGGAAGTCACTTTGTATAAAAGCATCTGCCAGAAAAATGTAAAGCAACATTAACAAGAGAGAGCAGAGAGGGCTCTTGAGGGGTGGTGTGTGGGTGGGGTCACTGTGCCTGTGATCACATGGTTGCCAGTTCAAATCCCAGGCTCAGGAGAATGATTTCAGCATGGGTCTGTGAATGAGGTCCTTCACCTCCTGTTGCTTTCTCTAAAATGTCTGGATAAAAGCATCTAAAGAAATGTAATGAATCTGGCAACAATGATTTGGACTTTCTGCAGTGCATGGGGACTGGACCATGACGTTCCATAGGGACTGAGATCCAGGCTATGTTCTCCAGTGCACAAACGGCAGAATTACAGCCATACTGGTACCTATTGACCTACTGGTATCAAGAAAAGCACATATTATATTGTATATTTTGTGGCAGGGGCAGCATGGTGGTGCAGTGGTTAGCACTGTTGCCTCACACCTCTGGGACCTGGGTTCGAGTCTCCGCCCGGGTTGCATGTGTGTGGAGTTTGCATGTTCTCCCTGTGCCGT
>JAABNY020000101.1:444181-454377 GCA_015164015.2 Brevimyrus niger | reverse complement strand
TCCCTCTCACACCTTGCCGCTCCGCCGAAGTAACGCCACACAAATCAACCACAGCAAGGGCCACCGAAAATGCCCTAAAAAAGCCCCCTACCCCCCCCCCCCCCCCACATGAAGCACATCCGCATGCCCCTTGATTTGCTCCTATCCTACCTTTATGCAGTTAATTCCGTGTCCCGGGTTTTTACACGCGTGGGTAACGGTCGCTGTGTCGCCCCGGCAACCGGGGCCAGATCCGGGTCCGAGGCGGGGGCTGTGTTTTAGGGTACCATGGAGATGCCACATCCTCGGACAGCGGGTGACAGGACGGGGGCATGGGGGGGTGCTCCTCAAGGAGAGCGTACAAAGTCCAGCAGGTAAAAATAGCTCCCCCCCCACCCCATGCCTACTCCACAGTCCCCTCCCCCCCAACACCTGATTTTTTTCTTTACATTACAGCTCTTTCTTCCGTTGCTAAAAATAGCACACATGTGCCAACGGGGGAGGTGGAAAAACAGAATTGGCAGTTGTTTTCGCGAGGTTCCTCGCGGATGTGGATGATGTCACTGGGCTACAGGTTCAGTAACATTGGTGAGGAAAGGCTGGAGCTCGAGGTAATGCTGTTTACTGGACCTGTTAGGACAGACATGGCGCTGCCACACTGTGGAAAGCAAGCGGGTGGCCGACATTCAGCTTGATACCAAATATCATGGAGTCAATCCTCTTGAGCTCATTAATTTTTCTCCTGGACAAGGATCACCGCTGCCGTAACCTG
Source organism: Brevimyrus niger (assembly GCA_015164015.2). NCBI lineage: Eukaryota > Metazoa > Chordata > Actinopteri > Osteoglossiformes > Mormyridae > Brevimyrus > Brevimyrus niger. The sequence continues at coordinate 453,626 of JAABNY020000101.1, read as the reverse complement.
GTATTTGAAGAGAAAATTCATGCAAAGTCAGGGAAAAGGCCAAGTGAGAAATTCAGTGCTTTTCTGAGGAAATGTTGCAAGCTTCTGGCTGCGAGTTCAGTACCAAAGTGAAGCTGCTGGAGCAGAGATGGCGCGGGAGCCGCTGACAAACAGAGGCCATCTTGCCCGCCCCTTACCGCTTACTAACCAAGGCACAAAATGTCCTGTGCTGCCAATCTGAAATTCAAATAAACTAACGACAACAAATAAACACGGAACACTAAGCTCAGAGCAAATCTCTCCCCGTTACCCAGTGTGATTTTTTTTTTTCTTTTGGTTCCGACAGGAAATGGTAAACAGGAGAACACAATGCAAAGTGTTACCTTCCTCAGACATATCACCCATTGGACAAATAATTAAGCTAAACTCGAATGTCCAGAATACTGCACACCGAATATAATACGAATATATTTCTCCACATTCTTCCGCATTTCTGCAGAAAACAAAAGCGTGCGGAATTCAAAGTCTGTGCAGCAGCGTCGCCCTTAGACGTGAGGCACGGCAGCCGGAGTAATGAGACGAAGCCGTAGAGCATGTGTGGCAAATTCAAACCATCGGTGTTAGCGAGCTTCAAGGCTAACGGCATGGAGCAGGATGCCGGTGTCTGCAGTGGGGCGCAGTGGCAGACGTGGAGGCTGGGAGGGATGGTGGCGACGGGGGCAGGGGCCTGTTAAGAGGACTGGGCCTCCATGGTCATCTTAAGCTAAGGTTACCGATTCAGCCAAAACACTGACGCGCCACAGTTAGGCTAATGTCTCAGCGCTAACTGTCTCACCGGGATATGTACTTAATTTTTTTTTGGCCGACTTATAAATTACAGCTTTTAAAGACTTGCACTGGGCAGGACAGTCCAGCAAAGTCACGTGACATGGGGATGGAAGCAAGGAACGAGAGGGGGAGACCTGTTTATTGTAACACTGGAGAGAAAGCATATAAATGCTAATGTTTGCTAATAAGGCGCTGCGCTACACTGTAAATACTAATATTAATTACCTTCACTGTTTTTTTTTTGTAATTTTTTTGCATAAAAATGTGAGAAAACAATTTAAGTAAAACAATATAAAATGCTCAATTGCCTTCAGCATTGTCAAATTTGATTAGCTTTGCCTGGTTTCCGAATAACCATGATGATGCGTCTTTAACACAGTGTAAATGGTACAATATTAAATCCCAGAAGTCATCATGTAATACAACAGATTTCATAATTGGATTTGCGGGAAAAGATTGTTCGCGATGGCCGACTTCTTGTGCGCCCCCCGTCGAATTTGGTAATGAAAAGGACACGCAAAAGACATCATTTGGCAGAAGAATGAATTTGGACATGGTTGTGGCGCGGGCGTCAGCCAATGCGCCCGTGCAGGTCACGTGACAGCCGCATGTCACCGAGAGGCATTTCAAGGAACCTGGCAATCAACAGCACCTCGGGCAGTAATGGGGGCTCGCTGAAATCACCCCCCATTTTTCCGGGGACAATGGGAGATGCCCAGCAAGGAGGATGAAGGACGATTTCAGCTGTACCCCGGCTGTGCCGCTGCGGCCGAGGCCAGATGAGCTGCATGCGTCGCATGCGTGGTCGCATTTTTCAGCTTGCGAATGCAGATGTCATGTATTATTATCGTGGGGGTGGGGGTGGGGGGGGGCATCAAATTTCCTTGCATCTCCAGGCAATGTGGATGAACAGAAGCTTGGTTTAAACCGGTGTGGCTCACAGACACTGGCTAAAGAGGCCAGTACTTAAAAATAACACATAACAAGTCTTGACCCAAATTTGCGGTAATAAATAACCTCATGAAAACAACCAACTTTAACTGCTTGGGAATCCGACAGGATTTTGACAGAGGAAGGTGGAATCTCACCCTGGATGTGACCAGTACCTCAAATTCTGTAAAAAAAAAAACAAAAAAAAACATTACAATATCTATTGCTCCTCCTTTTACCCGCCCCCACCCTTATCAAAATTTAATATGGGTCCTTTGAAAAGTATGATTATTCCGGATAAAATAGCTGCTAGGTTCTAAAAAGGCATCGTATAAACAGACATCTGTATAAACAGCTGGAGGAGATGGAAAACATTCAGAGAGAAGAACCCGAATGAAGATCTCTGCCACCTTCGCCAGTTTCACATCTTCACACCAACCTTTCTTGCCGCTCAAATACACGGTATCATCAAAGTATTTATAAATTGGTTGCCATGACAGCTGATATGCTGGGGGGCACTTCGCTTTAATTAGAGAGCGAACCTCAGCCCGAATACCAGCTTCCTCCCTGCATATTTTAAACACATCAATGGGACGTCGGGGCGCGAGTGGCGCGGCCATCATTTCGCTGCTGTTGCCGACAGCCAGTAACGTGAAAAAACCCAAAAGGCTCTCCCCCAGGCACGGTCAGCGGGCAGCATTCTCCAAAAGGCCTACTTCTGATGGAAGCAGATAGGGGGTGGGCAAATCCCGTTTGCTTTCGAACTCGGGGCATGATTCCCACCCAATCTGTCGGTGAGATGGGGGGAGTGGAAATTCATGTCGTCTTACAATGCCAGTCGAACCTCGGATTCTTTGTCGCAGAAAATGCAATCCCCCCCCCGCCCAACCAAAAACTGGGGAACGACAATGAACAAAAAAAAAAACACATTCCATTTGCCAAAATTCTCATAAAAGCATCAAAAATGCTCCAGAAGTCTCTGTGACAACTTCAATTGAGAAAGCTGGACTATTGCTACATGTCCTGCTAACTTATGCCTCAGAACAGAAAATAATGAATAAAAAACAAGTGACCCAAGGAGTGACCCAACAAACAGTGCAAAGGGAACCACACATACATGTTGGCCTACCTATATAAATGGGGACCTTTCATTGATTTCTATGGGAAAAACCCTAATCCCAACACGACAAATTTAACCCCTACCCACTGTCATGCCCTGCATTCCTTCCCGCTCGTTCCCTCTCTCGTTGCTTGTTCAATCTTACCTCTCGTTGCAGTCCTCGTGTGGATCACCCCAGGTGCCTCTCGTCTACTCACTCGTCAGTGATAAATAATAAAATACAGTGCAGTGCCTCCCTGTCTCGAGTTCCCCGGTCCATCATTGATGTTGCTGCCTGCATGAGCTCCCCGGTGTACCCTGTGTCCAGTGTTCTTGCTTGATCCTCCCTTCCCCGTTTTGACCCCTCAAGGTCCATTTCCTTTGCCCTGCCTGAAGTATACTCTGGTATAATAAAAGCCCTTTTGGTTTGCCTTCACTGCCGTTCTTGCCACCAATGTGACACCCAGCCCTAACCTTAACCATCAACAAAATACAAGACTTTTGGCAATTTTACTTTTTTGATTGCATTCCCAGATTTATTTACAAAATTCAGATTATGACGACCTGAAAAATGTCCCCAAAAGTAAGGAAGTTTCAGGTTTTTCCACACTTTTGGTCCCCAAATGCGATCTATGCAACCCCCCCCCCCCACACACACACACACACACACACACACACATATAATTCACCTGAGAATTCCACAGTGAGGATCTGAGGCCTGAAGTTCTGGCTCCCATCTGAATTCCCATCCGTATTGGGATCTGTCACTGGATCGGAATCTGTGTCCCCTCACTCAATCGGAATCTATATCCCCCACCTGTTTGTGGTGTTAATACACCAGAGGATGTTTGAATAGCAACCTGAATGACAGCTCAGTCATTGTGCCCATTCTAATCTTGATTGTTTCACATACTCTGCCTCTTTCTTGTAATGACTGGGAGAGCATTACATAAACACTGCTGGAATCACAGATAGATCTCCTTTATGGGGGGGTGGGCTCTGATTTTCTGTGGCTCTGAGCACAGCGTTATCCCCCTGTCAACCCGCTTTTAATAGAGGGAGGAGGTGACCTAGATAATAAATCTCACAGAATCCCTGTTCCCCTCTCCTCAACCGCCAGGAATGGATTGGACTCCCCGCGTCTGACCCCACGAGGGGACGGACGGCCTGTTCCCGGTTCCCTCCCCTTCGTTGAGGACTTGCTCGCTCCCCCCCACCCCCCAAGCCCTGTTTACACTCGCCCGTGTCCCTGTCACCTCCCTACAGCACCTTGCCAGGTAGAGCTGGTCTTCTTTGCTACCCGTCGTTCGAATGCTAAAAATAAAGCTGCCGTCACGGAGACGTCGCGGATCGCGAACTGCACGGCGAAGAGGCTGAACTCCTCACTCCCGTCAGAGGAGGAGGCTCCCTCAGGCCTGCGTCTCCCTCACAGGAGGCCATTTTATAAATGTCCCTCCAAGCTCCCTTACCGTAGCAATGGGGTCCAACCAATGGAATGGAATCCGAATGAGCAAATAGTTAAAATGTCAAAAAAAAAAAAAAGAAAGAAAGAAAATATAGCTACTTTCATGTGCCAAATCAAAGTATCTTTTTTTGTCAATTAAGGATACATGCTGCTTGGGGGTCACACACATATTATTCTCACCAGTCACAGTGGAAATGAGAAGATATTAAATAGAACATAAATATTGAGGCATATAACAATGTTCACATGACATTTCAGAACATATGAAAGTATACAGTACAAACAGTCATAGACAGAGGTCTGCTCTGTTGAATGTGTCACAAAGTACGAGACTAAGGACTCAAAAGCAGCTATTTGGCAAACAAAAAGGGGCCTATTTAACTCAATGGGAGCAGGGAAACCAATGTTACCATGCGGGGTCAAAGCAAGAAGGTGACTTCAGGGCAGATGGGAGGAGTGACGTCAATGACCGGACTGGGGCTGACGAGACAAACAGGTACTTAAATACAAGGATTAACAAGGGGTAACAAGCAACAGGCGCAGCCCGTCAGCGTTAGGGAGGAGACAGGAGTGTCAGGCAAACATGACGGACAGGACTTTACAGAATTGTGATGTCATGGGCTAAATACAGCCATAAGAAGAGAAAGAAGTGAAGCGTCACAACTTTTAAATGCGCAATTTCGTTGAAAAATTTCTTGCAGTTGAATTGTAGCAAACGGAAGCTTTATTTTGACAGTTATGGAACTCGATTAGCCTTGCAACTGTACACAAGATACTTATAACAGTTTTCGCTAATATCAAGCTATATTTGTAAGGGTTGGTAAATACTTCTTGGGGAAAATGTCTGCTTAGCAGAAAAGCTTAGCACATAAACGCCGGCTAATCTAACAAGCGTTTTCCATATACCCCCACACATGTTGACCTATGCAGGGTAAAGGTCCAGTTTCTTAAAGCACGTCAATTACTGTTTCACTACTATTCATATTAGATCAGAACATGATTCTTTCATACCAGGAATCCACGATAAACCAGGAGAAATAACAGAACTAGAATTTGCTGCTGACTGATATATTTTGCTGCTTACTTCAGCACGATCAACTCTTAAGACAGAAACACACAGAGATTGACCACCCCGATATAAGATTGACCACCCCAATATGAGCCTGTACAATGTCAGGGCTGGAAAAGAGAGAGCAGCTTCACTGGGAAGACTCCTGAACTTCCCCACGGCCAGTCCGCACTTGAAGACAATGAAGGGAATGGAAAGTAAAAAAGAAAACTCTTCTTCTACCTCAGATATCCATCTTCATCCATTGTGGAGTGACAAAACACTATTTCAAGAGACGTATTTTGACGAGAGGGTGAAAGAATAGATTCTTTGAAGCCTTTCAAATTGGTGCACATATAAACAGGTGACTCTCCCTTGTTTTTCTATGGGATAACTACCACGACTATGAAAAGGACCAGTTACAAGCTTTTTCGTTCACTAGGGCACCCTGGGAAGGACGACGTGAGCTGCAACGCCTCTCCTGGCGACACGCATTTGTGAAACAGTGCCTTATTTCCCATTTGCTGAAGTGCTCTGGAATTCCTTCGTTGTCGTGTATCCCATCATGCTCTATTTCAGACATACACACAGGTGAGAGCGAAACCTAATGCGCGTCCAGCCATCTCTCTGGTACCCTGGGAGCTTTCTGGGGGATTAGGGGCCTTTCTCAAGGGCCCAATGGACATTTTGCCAAGGATGGGATTTGAACCAGCAGTCACAGATACAGAATCCTAAACCATTAAGAAACACAGCAGGAGTAATTAATTGCAATTAAGTAAAATGCAAATCCCTTCCAGTGCATAAAATCATCTTCTAATACTTTCATGCTTGTAAATTGATAATATGTATGAATATGCCCATGTCCTTCCAGCATTATTGGGTTACCTTGGTTACTCTTTGCCAGCGTAATACTGAGTTTGGCACATGCATAATTAAATAATTGAGGTCTGTATTTTTGTTTTGCCCATGCAAAGACTGAAACATAAACAGGATATTAAATTGTATGAATTTTTTTCAGACTGGACCGACAAATGTGTTTCTACAGTGCTCCCCATTTTTTAAAAATGTATTTATGATATTTTAATGGATTCGTCATGGCTTTTTACGGCACTATAAATCGCGCGACCATGTAAATCAGAACTAAATATGCTGCGGAAATACTTCGAAATATTAATTTCCTGTTTTGACATTGGGATGCTGCATTGTAAATAAATGGAAGTACATTTGGGCTGGTGTTCCGTCCAGGCTGTGCTTTGTGCCCTATTCTGCCTGGGATGGGCTCCAGCCACCACACACCCCACCACCCCCCCCCCCCCCCCTCCCCCCCCCCCCCCCCCCCCCCCCCCCCTCCCCACGACCGACCATGACCAGCTTTGGAATATGGATTGAAGGAAGTCAATTTTTCGAAATATTCGCCTATGCATAAATCATCTAAGCCTTGTTCCTGGATAAGTGTGCATAATGAACACCTTTACCAAGCAGAGAAACTTTTTAACTACCGAGCTATAAAAGTTCGCAAAACATGCAAATCCTAAGGCGCCTAAAAGCCTAGGGTCTGTGCCTTGCCTCTGAATGTCTCTGTAGCCACAGAACCATCATCGGGAGCTAGCCCCAGTGCTTTTCTGCTCTGTGTGGCCCTCTGGCATTAGCCGGAACGCAGACCAAGGTTTAAGCGTTTTCTGACAACTATAACCATCCATCATCACATTTAATGATAAATTTTTTTTTTTTTTTATCGCCTGCCAGAAGATTTAAGGCAGCTGGATATAGCAAGCTGTATTGCATAGGAGTTATGTACAGAGAGCCGTAATAATTAGCTGGAATGACTTATGCTGGCTAAATTCGTTGCGCTTTAGTAATAAATACTGTTTTCAGGGCCTTTGGGTAGCCAGCTGTACACAGGCTGCGGCGGAGTGGTCCAGTACGGCCTGCTGAGGGTTCTTTGCAAGACCTGTAGACTGGAACAGGGAAAAAAGAGGCTAGTGGCAGCCTGAAGCAGGAACGCCGGGCTTTAATGTGGAGTCCAAACCACCGACTGGCTATCAGAGAAGATTCGGAGCGTAAAAGATGGGCGTGGGGGGGCCGCTGTTTAGTCTGCTTCGATAACATCCACCTGTTAGTACTCTCCGAGCGCACCGGCACGTGCACGGAAATCAGAGTCCGCTACATAAACAGCGCATGGCGAATTCCGTGTTTCGAGACGAAGGTTTGAAATACTTTGCAGGTTGTGTAAACATAGCTTGAAAGATCACCTGTTTATTTTAACGGGAGTCGCTCTGGCTGAAACTCGGCTATCGTCTCTCTCTCATATCACCCCTGAAACCCAAAAGTTGTTTCCATCCCTTAGAAAGACATAGCAAATTTGTTCACTTCCTATTTGGGGGACCAAACAAGCAAAATCGAAAATGACTGTCTATAATCTATATTCTTCCTGTTAGCAAAGCGTGAAAAGAGATGGACAATAACAGATAGGTATATTCCACAAAGACCGCATGTCTGCTTATTTTGTCCCTAAGCGTTCATCACAACGGCCAGGGGTTCTTGCTATGAGCTGGCGGCAGCTGAAATTAATTTCTAATTAATATCTAACAAGGTGAGTCAAAACAAATTTGTTTAGGGAGAGTGAGCCAGCTGTGGGATCCATGTCTGCCGCGAGTGTGCTTCATAAACACACTGAGGCGGCCTCATGCTCGCCTGTTTAGCGCAGCTATCAACAAGATTCCTAAACAGGAAGGGGTCCTAACTGAATTTTTTTGCTGTGTAATTGCAGGGACAGTGGCGTGTGAAATCCACAGCGATGTCTCCCTGCAGAACGACAGTGGTAGACTAGACGTAGACATTCATAGGACATCTTAGCCTCTTCTCCTAATGGGTATGTATACCTGAAGTGCACCAGAACCCTCATGCACTCCTTCTTAAATGCAGAACTCTTTACATGGATATGGATGTGACTCAAAAGACGTCAATGACTCCGAGGCCACTGAAAGGGGGCGGTTGGTACATATCACTGATTTTTATGTAGGATTGAAAGGAGTCACTGGCTTTAAATGGGATGTGAAAGACTCGGTGATTTTAAGAGGGTTATGAAATAGTCAGTTATTGTATCAGGGATGTGAAGGAGTCAGATTTTCTATGGGTTGGGAAGGAGTCACTGATTTTAAGAGGGATGTGATGGAGTCACTGGTGCTATGTGGGATGTGAAGGAGGTCTGTTGTCTCAGTATTTCCGTCGATCTTTATTGTACAACGAAAGACTTCACTCTCCTTTGGGGAGGAAGGATGTGTCTCCCCATTGTGTCATTTCTGCTTCCGTCGCCCTAGTCGGTTTGACCGCCCATATCCGCAAAAACAGTGATGCTAATTTACCCATTTGCCCTGATTCAATTTCACACATGCGCGCCTCCCATTGCCGTCAGCAGAAGGCGCCCATCAGCTGCAGCGGCTGTTTATTGCTCGACGCTGCGAGCTTTTTGTTTAACCGATGAAACATGCGCATCCAGCGACTCGATTTGACTCTAAATTAAACTTGGCAGGAACACAACACGACGCATATACAAATCAGCGCTAAAATAATAATGTTAGTAGTAATTTGGTGTCCAGGTTTGTGTCTTGAACAGGATGCCAAATCAAAGTAAGAAATGTGTTTAAGGACACCACAAAATGTTAAATTGTTTCAGAAGACCGAATGGATCCTTCACGTTCACTTTATATAAGTGGTCTCCGTAATTTTCTAGTGATAAATGAGATTATTCTCAGCGGAGGTGGACATCGGATGATCTCATGTACATATTTATGTGTGACACGCAAGCAAGGGACACGTGTCACAGGCAAATCGATGGCGGGGGGCATCACATGACTCAATATTCTTAATTCCTCAGGGAGTCCTCACATCGACAGCGTGGGGGGGGGCTTTTATCCCGGCACGGAGTGGGAGATTGGTGTCTGGGACGTTAGAGTGACAGCGCGTCCTGTACGGAGGGACGGCTTCAATTAGCGGCACATCTGCGAGAGCCAGATGCTGGTCGTGTTTACAAATCTGAATCACGGACGAGGTGCAGGGAGAGGCAGTCGATTCATGTTGCTTCACACTGTGCGGG
>JAABNY020000101.1:400370-431605 GCA_015164015.2 Brevimyrus niger | reverse complement strand
CCTGGCTGGATCTCAGGCTCAGTCAATCAGACATGACTGGCCCTGGCTGGATCTCAGGCTCAGTCAATCAGACATGACTGGCCAAACTACAGAACCCCTCGGATATTAATCTACAAAATCTGGAATGCAGATGTTATCGCGAATCAGATCTGGAGGACGTATGAGACACCTGACAGAGAAACATCACTGGATCAAATCGCATCTCACACGGTGGGTGCTCTGAGTGGAATTTGTGTACTGCTATGCGCTATCATGGCGAAGGCAATGGATAATTCAATGGCTTATCCGCATAGGAGTGAGTCGCGGTGTAGATGCTGTCTGCGGTGGGCAGGTGCATGTGAGGAGAGCAGGCCATGGGCTTGGTATGAAACAACAGGTGGGAATTGTGAAGGAGCATCACATTGAGGCTATAAAAATGAAGACTGCAGAGCTTGATGGGGAATACCAGGCAATGTGCTTTGTAGGATGACACACTGCTCGGGCACATTGGCACTGCCCCCCTCCATCCTTACAATCCTCCACTTCATGGGCGATTAATGGCTGCTCAAAGCCAGGCCTTCTTTGGTATCAAATGACAGAAGTAGAAGGGGCTAACACTCTCATTGGCTCACATGTTGGATACCTATGTGGGGGTGGGGGGGGGGTCTTGTACATTTATTATGCAGACGCTTTGATCTAAAGCGACGTACATTTGGGAAAGCAGACAGTCCTTGCAGCAATCGGGGTTCATGATCTGGCTCACGGGCTCAGTGGTGACGTCATTCCGCAGACTCGGGGAATGGAGCCGACGACCTTCCGGTCGCGCGCACAACACCGTAACCTGCAGAGCCACATGCCGCTCAGCGACTGCCCTTGCTGGCGCCCACGTGTTGTGCTCTTATTCTGACTGCGCGAAACCTGTTTAGTTCCCAGGACAGATGGACATCTATGCGATACCTCCAGCCGTTCCAATTGCTCAGGATAATGTGGGTTCTGTGTGCTGGAACCATAATTACATACCTCATTACCTCCTCTACATTCGCAGCGTTCCTGGCTAGAAAAATTACACAGTACGGCGACAGAAGGTCATTCTCGTTCCCCTAGTGGCTATTCCAGATTCCAGCAAGTTCGACAGGCTGGGTAATGCTAAAACAAAATGCTGCAGTAACAAATATTAAGCACTGTTTCGTTTAGATTTGAGACTCCTTATTATTCCATATATGAAGGAAACAAATGACTGCCTCACTGCTGCCTAGTAATAGGTTGATAATGGATGACACAGAGGGCAACTTAATGCCAAGGAATGGATCATTACCCAACATTCCTCCAACCCAGTCATGTGCTCACAGTAGGAAACACAACTCTGGTGTCAGACTGGGCTATGACACCAAGAGCTGTGGCCATAATTCCCAATTAAAGCGGCTAAAGAAGCTAAAGTAAAGCAGATAAAGTCAATAAAGAAGTCAGTGTCTTAAGCTCTCAGATTAGCATCTGCGCTTCCACGGGCAGGACAATGGGTGAGATGCTTAAGTGTTTGTAATCGGCCCAACCATCCCGGGTCCTGTGCGTTTAACCAGGCAGGAGTGCTGTACTACGGGGGAAGGTGGCCTTGCTGAGAGTTTGAGGCATATTAAACCTACAGGGACAAACTGCAAGCCAGTGATTTGAATTCACCTGTGCATTCAAGGCAGAGTAAAACGGGGGATCATTGGGGAATCAGTAGACAAGAGGTCACATGACCGACCAGGGAGGGAACAGTTTCACCGTTTACAGTGTACACATTAAGCAAGCAAGCATTTATTGTTGGTCTTGGGGAAGCAGGGTGTGAGACAGAGCGGTAAAGGCCTTGCTCAAAGGCAAAACCACCCAGCTGACCCTAGGATTTAAACCAGCGGCCTCCTAACCACCAGGACAGTGAGATAATCTGCTAAAGTGTATCTAAACTCCTCAGAATGGTATGGCCAATTTAGCTTGAACTCGGGTGCTTTGGCACGTCAAGCAGTGATCACTACCCGGCCACCATTTACTTTGAAATAAAGATACAAAAGTGGAACTGACAGCATCAACGATGCATTGAGTTGTTGTAGACTGCATACCTCATGACTGGACTGTTGGCGTTATTTTGACTTTAGGACCAGGAACAAAATTTCAGCAGTGAAATCTCCAGGCGGCCACTCACATAAAGCAAGGGCAGGAAGTCTGATCAAAAAAAGGTCACTGTAATTCCATAATTAGATTAATAATTAGAGGACTGAATGGGGAAGAGTCCTCACAACTGGGTTTGAACATTCCAAATACCTGTATACACACTGGCTAAAATTGACCATCCCTGACAAAAAGGAACAGAGTCTAACATCTTCTTAGTTAGATATTAGATAAAGCCAGAATCCTGAATACAATATTCAATATTCTGCAACTGGTTCAATGGAAAATTAAAAGCAGTGCCAATGGTTTGCCCTTTGGCTTTAATCCTTCATAGTAAAGCATGGCAACGCTGGCGAATACAAATTGTGAACGCAGACTCCTCACACTTACTCCTTGGAGCACAGTAAGACAGATTAGAAAGGAGTAGCCCATCCATCTTTGAAAGCGGGTTACCTAGTTTGGGTAGTGGTGAGCCAGAGCCTATTCTGGGAATACTGGGGCATAAGGCAGGGTACACCCTGGAGGAGACATATCCATCACAGTGCCCCCCCCCCCCTCCACCATAGCCCTAAGCTAAGGGCAATTTGGCTGAACGTCATGCCGTTGGACTGTGGGGGAAAGCCAGATTGGACTGACATAGTCCCCCGGGGAATTTAACACAGGAGGAAGACAAACCTGGGGCCAGTTTGAAACCATCAACCCATAAGGTGATGGTACCACCTGCTAAGCTATCTTACTGCGAGACAGGCAGAAGTCTGAAACACAAAAGGTTGGCCATTAATACAATATAAGCTGACTTGAAAACTTAAAAATGTGAGAGGAAAAAAAAAAAGTACACCCCGTGACGAGGTGGACAATGTGTTTTCTGAAAAGCCACAAACTGCCGTCATTAATTCTTCTCCTGCACACTCATTTCCTCAAGGTCTCTGCCTCGTCCTTATACAGACTAACTTGCATTAAATAGGATTCTGTTTTTACGCTCTGTGAATATTTCAGGTTATTTATTGGCATTGACTCTGTTGGTGTTTTTTATTTTTCGGTCTTTAGCGCTATCTCTTACTCTCCTGAACAAATCAAGATCGACATGCATTTATGCTTTGTAATGGATACTTTACACTGAAGTATATCATATATTCTGGGTTTGTTTTCATAACTGGGCTGTTAGCTTCTGCAGGAGGCTCTCGAAGATCAAAGCTCTTGGCTTTGAGCGCTTTACCTTGCCAACTTGTGGCTGTGACATTTCTTGCATCCGTTTTCAGGCGACCCACATGCCGGTCTGTCATGCCTTGGGTTGACTTGCTTGGACTGTAGGATCATGTCTCGATGGAGTGAAGGGGAACTTCAGGATTGGGCTGGAAGTTCTCCACGTCCACTGGGAAAGAGCTGTCCCGACGGAGATCAAAGCGGTCAGGGCGTACTGCAGCAGGTGAGAGACGACAAGCTGTCACCCACCCCACCTCACCCCCAGGCACTGTTTAGCTGATGAAAGGTGGAGCGTTGGCACATTGGTTCCCAGGGAACATACGGGTAGAGTGGGCGGCCCGTCACCTGCGTTGTGTTCCAATCAGAACCGACACCAGCCTCTAACTGGGCCTATGGGCAGCCAAAGAGTGTGACGGCTCCTGACAGCATCGCCGTGAGCTGCTCTTTGCTCTACTTTTCTGGATCCTTCCAGCATTCACAGCCATGTCCATATGGCTTCACGCAAGGCACCAATTGGATGCAGTGCTTAGATGACTAGCAAAACGAAATAAAAACAACATTGTAAAGGCTTTTGCAGGCTTTCCCTGTAGTAGCATGCTGGAGTTAGCCACAGACAGACCACGTAAACCATTGCGTCAACAACTTACGGCGCATGACGCACATATGTGATTTATGGAATGTTCCCACCACCCTGCCCATATAAAGAGATATAATTATACTCAGCGGTACTTCACATGCCCTTGCTGCGTGGATTGATGCTGATAATTTATTTACCCGATGACGATTTTTAAATACGAGAGACTGAGCCTTGGAGTAACCTTGGCACATTTTCGGAATGCGGAAGCTGCTGTCCTGGAAGAGAGAAGGGCTGGAAATATTCAGGTCCAGGCTTGTCCCATAAACCTGGACTGAGACGGGAACATCTCTTCCTCATCAGTGCCGTGGTGCTGGCCGCGTGAGCAGGTCAGCTGACGTCTGCCCTCCGATGTGACGCCTTCACCTTTAACAAGATTGAAGGTCGATTAAGAGTCAGCCAGATGCATTATCGAACCAGTTAAAGGTCAGATTAATCATGTCTAGTAGCTGAACGAATGGGAGGAGGACTTCCTTGTCATATGATGCATACCACATCATCACCTGACCCCGCTCCAGTTGCAAGGGGGTTCCAACCAGGCCTACATCAATACCTGCTTCAGAGTTACACTTTCCCGCTGATTTAGTCCATTTGGTTAATGACTGCTCATTGCCCCAGGTGCCATATTTGCAGCAAATATCGTATGGCAAATATGAAATTAATATTTCACAACACAGCACGAGCCGCTGAGGCAAATTCGGGAAGACATCTCATCAATAGGCAGCTGGAAGATTGATAAAATCCTGTGTCCTCGGGCCACACATGAACTTATGTGGGTTATTTTCAGAGACGTTCTGGTCTTCATTCTGAATAAAATCAGCGCCACAACCCAACAGCTCCCCCTGGAATTCGCCGTCCTCTGTTACCCGTCAACTGTTCTCCCCCGGAAACCAGGAAAAAGCTCTTTAACAAGGGCCTGTTCTGTTCATGTTGCCTGAAAGAAATTCTCAAAGAGCTTTTTAAATGAATTTGGGTTATGGCTGAGCAAATGACCCCCTGCTTTATGCCCTACGCTGCTCGGAGTAGGGGAAAAGCTCATTGTTACTTCTGCAGGATCACTGGATGTGGAAGATGGATGGATAGGTAGGTAATCTCGCCATGATCTAACAAGAACTCACAAGAGAGGTGATTCATCAAGAACATGACAATGCTAGTATACAACAATGTTATTTATGAATGACTCGGTCACTAGTGTTCTTTGTATGGGCAAATTACCCTGCTTTGCTGCATTAGTACCAACAATTAGAGTACCAATGCAGCTAATATAATTAACCTGCATAATTAATTGGGGTAATCGCTCTTATATATAGTTATACTCAGTAAGTGACTTTCATGGTTTGTTGTGCAGTGCTTTCTTGTGCAATCACCTGGCAGGAAGAAAACGACAAACAACTCAAGGAGAGCCTGAGAATCTGAGTTTGTGTTTACTTCAGGGGGATTTCGGGCTTGACGTATATTTCGCTTTTCACTTATGTACATTGCCAGGGTCGATAGCAGGGAAGACAAACTGAGATGCTGAATATGCATTAGCGGCACCACCTGCCCTGCCGATGGCGTTCCCCGGAAAGGGGGGGGGGGGGAGTGACACAGGCTTCTGACAGTCAGTGCATTTACATGCACAGCTAAGTCGAGCTACGGTTATAGCTGGACTACGCCATTTAATTGGACTACTGTCCTTGTCCCGGTATACATGTATGGGAGGGTAATAGATTTATTGACGGAAGTATGTCTGACTCCGCTGCAATACGTGGTAATATGACTCCTTTCGGCTGGTTAGTATTCGGCTTTTTCGGGTTAACCACAGACGTGGAAAAAAAAATACAATGTGGACAAATGACGCGACACATGCTTTAATTGCGATCTGGTCAGATGCGACAAGATCAGGATCAGGATGGCATAACAGGAAAGAAAGCATTCTGTATAATACACTATGACAGCGTGGTACTGGGAAGTCTTCAAATATTGCATTGTGATTTTCTTGTATTAAATATTGAGGTATTTATGAAACAAAAAAAAGGAGTTCAACATAAATTTCCCATGAACCGCCTAGGAGGGGTCCTCAATGGAAATTTCGGACGTGAAGGACCTCCGTCCGGGAGGAGATTAAAGAAGAAGACACCCAGCGCAGGAGAAATGAGGGAAGCCTCATGCAGACAGGTGGATTCCGGGCAATTTTACGCTTATACGCCTTTGCTAGTTGATTCAGTTATCACTCGTCCGACAGAAAATTAATTCACTCGGCATGCGTTTGTCAGCCTGATCGAGAAAGACCTTTACTTTAACCCTTTTTCACACTCCATAAATGTTTTAGTACGAGTTTCTCTGCGAAGCTGAAACTCTGACTGACTTGATAGGTGGACCTAGTCAATCAATCCATGTTTCAGCCTTGGGTAAGAGGCAGGGCTGCAGCCGGCATGGGATGAGATAACACAGCGGAGAGATGAAAAGTCGTAAACAACCAGTGCCCGGATGTTTTCTTTTTTATCTTAATGGAATAAGTGGTTGTACTTGTTTCTTTAATGCAGCAAAATAATCGATAAGATACATAACATCCATTAATCCATCCATTCCCTATAACAGCATCTGCATTTAGCGCGGGGGCCACGTATTCCGCATGGACTGCCAGACAGAACATTATTAGTCCACATATTTAGACCCGAGAGATGATAGAGAGTTGAAAACACACAAAAAGATTCCGAGTAATAGTGCAAGACTGCTGTAGTTCAGAGAGTCTATGAAGCATTGTAGTTTTACAATAGATTTGATTTAGTTATTTTATCCTGATGTACCTCAAACACAAAGACAATTTGGTTGGATTTCATGTCATGAAGATAAGCTGCATCACTGTCCAAGTGAGCAGACCTTCATGGTGTGAACAGCTTTAGGTGCTAGAACTTCAGTCTTCAGAAGGTGAGAGGAAGATGGAGACCATCAGAACTGGGGAGAACATTGAGGCAAGAAGGACGTTAACTGCAGTCAAAGTGAGCTGAGATGTAATATGGCGTCTGTAGCACCCTAAAGGCCATGAAGTCCACACTTAGGCAGTCACCTGGGGGACAGCAGGACAATCCCCTGAGCTTAAGTTTTGCCCTGTTTCATTTAGCCAATATGGCTTTGAAAGGACGAGCTCCATCAGCCATGTTACGGATGCAGACATTTCCCCTGGCAGTAATCAGCCAGACTCGGCCACTGCCCCTCCACACGTGTTACCCCACCCCCCAGTGAAATAAAAGCACCACAAAGGCACCGGGAAGCCTGCAGTCCCATACACAGCCCTCGAAAAACGTTGAACCATATTTAAAAATTCTCTGCTGCTCTGGTACAGTGAAGCTTGACTGGATTAACTGGAATCTTAATAGCATTCACACATGGGCCAGTGAAGAAGGTGCCCTATAGAATGCAAAGGAAACACAATGTGTGCGTTGCGGTCTGTTGTAAGGCAGGGGGCGTGGCCATAATAGGAGCAGAGTCAGGTGATCAGAAACATGCAAACATAGATCACCGATTTTGGTACACACAGTCAGAAAAATAGAATACCAATTTAAACCTTTACTTGTTACTGGGGCTTACCTTCAAGGGTAAATGTACCTTTTAAGATTTTAAGACTATGAGCAATATTTTTATACCATTGGGTACAAGGTACAATTACCTGCAGCTATAGGGTACAGTTGGCATTTCCCTTGAAGGTATAGCACCATTGATAAGCAAAGGTATAAACGGGAACTCTTTCTGCCTGCTCAGAACTGGGCGAATCTCCCTTTTAAAGGTGCTGTCCTCAGACCCTCATGTCCAGTTCTTGCCTGCCTTATTTTAGCTTGTTTTGTCTCCATTTATCTGAGGATCTTAAGCCTCCTCAGCCCCACACCAGATAAAGTCCCCTTTCCTTCATCCCATCCTCACTTCATGTGTTTTTGCTTCCAGTCCTGAATGGAGCAGTCGTCACATTCATCATTCTCCACCGGGGGAATGCGACTCCGCATTAACGCCATTGTCTGTGATACAAACAGCTCAGAGGTGCCACTTCCGGGAAACGAAATGAAAAGCGGTAACTGCTTTATATCGGGGACAGCAGGTTAGGAAAATAAATGACGCATATTAGCAAGCAGGACATGAAATACATCTTCTGTGGACCTCTGTGGGCAGCAGTCCCCTGCAGGACAGCAGTGCTTGGTGACTGTCCCCAAAAATGACGGGTTTTTATTAACGGTGGGGGGCAAACTGCTCAGAAGTGATGGGAGGCTGAATGACTGTCACAGAACAAGGAATGGCATCCCTGAGTTAACGTGTCAGACTGTTTGTTAGGACATTCTGTCTTCCAGGATATCCTTAAGAATATTAAAGTCGGGTTCAACCATTAATAAATCCACGTATAGACATTTTTTTACACCCTCAGAAATTAAGAATAAAGAACTATTGCATAACATACTATATGCCACTTTTAACGTTGTTTATTTTGGTAATCTTGGTATAGTAATTTTACTTCTGTTTTTCTATTATTCATTATATTTAAATTTCTATTTACCTGTGGCCTGTACTATGAAGTGGGGTTACTGGCTTATTGGGGTAACTTGTTGGTATCACAGTTTAAATGGACTTCATATGCTTTCACTTACATTTTGCCCAGACTACCTTAAATCCGACAAGTTGCACCGATAAGCCAGTAAGTACGAGCCACTGGTTACCTTTGCTGCTCAGCTTTTAATAGCTGAAAATCGTAAACTCCAAAGTTATAGATGATGAACGTAATTTAAATCTAAGGGATGACACTCCGGAGAGAAGGTGGACAGGAAGCATCCAGATCTGGGCACGATTGGAACGCGGTGGGCTGTTTCCAGGGCGGAAACTCCCGCTCGTTTCTAATCTGCCTCGCGATGGCCGTCTGAAGGCCGGACTCGCCCCCAGCGTCATCCCGGAGGGTTGTGAGTCGGCTCCCTGTTTGCCGGGTTCCCCAGATCGCCGCATCGTGTCCTCGCCAAGCCGCTACGGTGCTTTAGCCCCTCACCGAGACTCCGGGGGTCTCTGGCACTGGTGACGAGGAGCGACGCGAATGAAGAGCCTTCGCAAAAACAGCCCGAACCTTCCCCTCCTCCGTTCAACAAAATCCTCATTATCACTACAAAGGCGTTCTGGATATTAAAAAGCCGCCAGTATGGTTTGGAATCTCCACAGGCCCCGGGATGTAGTGTAGATAGATAGGATATCTATTCATTAATTAATCATGTAAGCATGTCTATATCCCCGCTTTCCTGTCTCCATTAAACACCCTCCATATGGACCCGTTGGCATGGGGTATTTTTTATTCTCAACAGGCGGTCGTGGAGAGGAGGTGAGGATTCGCTGAGTGTGAGGAATTTGCCAAGGCCTCGCTACTCGAGAACGGGGGTTCAGTCATCCGGCGGCCTTGATTCATCCCTATTACGGGCTGCCGTCCTGTACTACGTTCTTAATAATTTAATCAATGCAACTCAAGCAAACAGACACCTCTTGGGAAAAGTTCTGTGGCAAAAAAGGAACATTGTGGGTGGGGTGGGGGGTGGTGCCATCAGTGTTGTCGACAGCCAGATCTACCCCCCCCCCCCCCCTCCCGAACACACACATACACACATACTGAACAAGCTGGGTGTTGTGAAGGATGGGGGCACAATCACATGGGCGACGCTTGAGTTAACCAAAACAAGAAAGACACTATCATCCTGTCGGTGGATGAGGCCCGTCATCCATGCTGGGGTGGTGATGGTGGGCTGGCGGGGGACAGCTAAAGCCAGAGGTTCCTCTCCACCTGTGGCTGTGGTTATGTGGCGCAATGGACAGATGGTGTGGGAAGCGAAGAAGAATGATCCTGGTCACCTCTGCAAGGTCCTCGCCATGAATAATCTCTACCTCCTAATTGCCAGAGATGTACAAGGACAGCGGCTAAACCAGCACCACGTCCTCCTTTAGTTGTCACATTTCTTACAAATCCCCTGAAGGGATTAAAACGTGCGCCGAGTCTCCAATTGGCTCACACCGGGGGTACCGTCGGCTCGAGCCGGGGCGCCTCCCTCCCAGCGCCGCTCGATCGCCCGTAACGTCAGCCCGTTCGGGATCAAGCCCGCGGACACCGCGGATCCGGGGGTGGGGGACGCGTCGGAGGTGTAAGCCCAGCGAACCTCATCTTGTCCACTTCCTCGCTGCTAGACTGCGCACTGCCTTCGCTCGTTCTGATATCGCATTGCACAAGGTGTCTGTTTTCGTGCAGCTTGCACGACTGCTGCAGAACTCGAGAGGCTGCGCTGCGACGTCCGCTGCTGATTGTGAATAAAATGTAAATATGACAGCAAACCCTGTTACCCCATTATCCATTCATATAAATAATCTATAAACATTGCGTGTCAGTGAAATTCCAACAAACAAAAAAAAATCATTTTTAATATGTATTTCGATAATCTTACCAATCTATGAATACGTGGATCTGAAATATCTCTAATATTTAACTTAGTATCGTGTTTTTAAAATAAATACGTAAAACTTGCAGTCTTTTTATGATGGTCATCAATTTGTATCAATGTATGCTGTGATTTTAACTAACTTACATATTCTGTAGATATGATGTAATTGATGCCAATTTTGTAAATGTAAAAACAATATATAATATTTATGAATCACTTCTGGCACACCAGACTCACACAGAAGTGATGTCAGACTCTTAATATGATCCCTTTTGACAACTGGAAGCCAGACTGTAGTATGGCCAACATGAATAACAGCGGGCACTGCATCTGGAAGTCTGGCCCCCAGATGAGTGCGGGGCCACAGGAGGGGGCCAGGTCATCCGTCCATCAATTTGCAGGTCACTGAGAGAGTATCGGGGGCACCCGGGGGCACCGATGATAGAGGGGAGGTTGACCTAAAGGACCAAACTGGGACCCAGTCCGTGTTTGATGGAACCTGTGATTCTGCAACCATTAACAAGAATGCTGGAGATGCTGAAAGGTCAAGTCTAGCTTAGTATATAATTGCTCAGCATGGGCTCTTCTTTGCCCTATGTATTCCTCACAATGTTCTGAACCTTGTCAGATGATCTTGTTCCTGACATGCTGCGTCCAGCACAGGGTCCTTCCTGAGCTTTTATAGGGACACAGCTGAAGGAGCCCAGGCTTGTACGCACAAACACAGGCTGATTTACATAAATCAGTCCATGCTAAGTTTTGTTAAACTGACATGCCCAGTGGCATCTGTTATTATTAAATGCTTCTGTTTTAATCCCGAAACCATAGAAATGGTGGGGGTTTGCGAAAAGGAAGCAACACGGGCCGTAAGACGAGCACCTGAGACACGGGCTGTAAAACGACGCCGTCTTCTTACAGCAAAGAGAAGGTTTAACCGGCAAACATTTGTCTCAGTTTTATGACCCTAAATCCCTACGTTCAACATAAATTATGAAATTATGAATATTAAAGAGTGGATGGATGAAAAATTCAGGAAGAGGGCGAAAATGGCATGGCACCCCCTTTGGCAGGGAACCCTCCCAACCCAGAAGAGGGGGTTTCCTCTGAAGAAGACAGATGCCCGCGCCTAAACAGTGGTCTATCATTTTCAGTTTGATATACAGTCATGCAAACACAGGACACTGGACGGATGTGAGGGCCGGGGCCAGACTTTTAATCACAGAGAGTGCATCTCCAGTGAACAAAACCTGCCTGACTGGTAGACGGCAATGTGGAATAACCAGAGCAACGGAATTTGCTGGAAAGCAAACATCCCCCCCCCCCCAAAAAAAAGGAGACAATCCAAAAATGTATAGATATTTTCTTACAAGTCTGGCATCTCAGAAAGTGTGTCCCGTGCTCCCTGGGAGGATATGGAGGGCCTCCCTGCCGTGACCAAAATAAGTGGTTACAAGATGGATGGATAGATAGATGAATGGATTTTTCACCAATATCCCAAGGAACCATTTTCACAAAAAGAAGATTAAAAAGTAAATCTTTGAGACTCTATATATCTTTTCTACATAAAAGCCTCTCTTGTTAAAAAAAAAACAAAAAAAAAACTATTGTTCACAAGTTCACATTTGTTTAATGGCCATGGGATTAATTGATGGATCAACTAAAAAGCATCCTAAAGTATTGTCACTGTCAGTTGCACTAGCCCCCTAACATGACAATGAATGGGAAAATGAGGCCTTTAGAGTGTGGGGCTTTTATATTAAACTTCCCAAACTGTGTCCCATTGCATTACTTTCAACTCACGTCCATTTGCTCTCAAGTCAATCCCCAGATTATCATTTCAATTAGTGATGAGAAGTGAAATCACTTGGGGGCAAAGTGACATGTTATAGTCTTTCTTTAGTACCATTACAAGGAAAGTCAATCAAGTCCTCGCCCTTGCTCTCAACGGAACTGCACTGACAGTTTCCATTCATACCTGATACTTTAATATTTTAAGACTGATCCAACCTCTGGCATAAAGAACACAAAATTGCAAAAAGGATAACTCAGAAGTGACTTTTGGCCTTCCACTAAGGCGTTGTTATTTTCAGCTGCTTCACTCCGAGCTCAGCGTGTGGTAGCTGGTCTAAGTCTGACACCAGATCTTTTTTAAACCATGGACTTTTGTTCTAAGATGCAGCCCTTCATGGTCCTAATGGTACGCAGATGTAGCGTCCTCGCCATCCAGTAAATTAAATAGGGGACGCAGTGCCACCTAGCGGCATTACTTTTTCAATGCAGTATAACGAAAAAACGTTTGCAAAAAAATCACCGAATACACGGTACATAGCGCTTGGATGATATAATTTATACTCATAGTATGCAGTATAATTTATACTGATATAGCCCGTACGGATATTTTACTGGGTGACGTAAAAGAAGCCGGATCAAGTCCCAATGGACCACGCTATTGTACTTCTTATGTGCTTTATGTTACCGAGTACTCCCACTTGATACTGGCATATTGTATAGGGTAAACCCCAACCGTGTTCCTTGTGCTGCTTTGGGATCTAGGATTCAGCCACCCCAGCCCCCCACAGCCCAGCTTAGGGTAAGTGGTTCTTCTGATGAAGATTGCCATGCCATTTCAATATCCTTAGAATATTATGAATGAAGCAGCACAAACAGTTTCGGAAAATATAAAAGTACTTACACCTTTCAGAAATGATATTTTACATAAAGTAAACCAAGTAATTTTCAGAAGGAAACACACTCGATCTTAATTCCGTTTTATATAACCATTTGCTATAAACAAGTCCGGTACTCGCCTGAATCCCCCACAATATAGCCTACCTACCATTGCGTTTTTCCTGCTGACTCGGCTTTTGCACCCAAAAAATCTCAGCTTCCTTTCCTGTCTCCGCATGAGTTTGGTAAACCTGCACCCACGCATCAAAATATTTTTAGCAAAACCTATTTTGAAACATGTGTATGTTTATATAGGAAATACCTTCTCCCAATAGGCCTTTTCTACATTTGAACTAGATAAATACTTATGTCTAAGCTATGAAATGTAGTATCTGTAGTGTCTGTTGGAAATAAAAAGTCACTATATTTTATTTTGGATATCAAAAGCTCGAACAAATCCAATAAAATTGAGCAATGTAAATATGGGGGCCCTTTAATACATTTGAAAAAGAGAGAAAAAAACTACGGGATGTCTATACATGTTTTGCTTTCAACCTTTGAAAATATCAAAATTCACAATATAGACTGGATACCAAAAAAGCTAATCTGAGTAAATATAATATATGTATATATTAAGGATAGACATTGGCCTAATTACACATCATTGTAAGCTAGTGTTTACAGACAGGTCAGATAAGTATTCGTTTATTTGTGTCACAAATGAACGGTTTCCATTACATCAGCTATTTTAGTACTGTCCATTTTACTAACGACATTTATATTTTAAGGAAATAACACACAGGTCGCCAACAGCAGGGATCGGTTTTGCGACATTGTGCGACATAACACATCGTGATACGGCAGACATTGGCGGCATTTAAAGCAGATGGTAGCTTGTCTATGTTGAACGGCCGCGGCCTGAGGGATCTAATTTCTACGTTTTGGTTCTCATCCATCATTAAAGGGTTTAAAACAGAAGCTATACAGGGTATCACACTAGCATGGGTATAGCGGATGAAGCCGACCGGACGCTCTTTGTTGGTAATTTGGATCCTCAAGTGACGGAAGAGCTCCTCTTTGAGCTATTTTTACAGGTAACAAATGTAAACAAGCCGTTGTATTTCCGTAGCACTTCACGCGTTTGCGAAACCGTATGGGTATCTAATTTATTTAAACATGTTTGTGTATCCGCAAACGGTGATATCCGATACAAAACGGCGTGTTATCTGGATTATTATGCCAGGCTATCTGCGCCCTCGGCTCCGATGGCTGTAATAGTAATACGCATTTTTCACTCCGTAAACGTAGGTGAGGAAGTTGTCTGTGAACATTTTATGTTGGTATAACAGCCAATGAGCCGAAATACTTTCTCGCGTTAATTCTAGTACCTTAGCCTTGAGCTGGGAGTGACAATGGTCTTTTTAAAACGGCGTCTGCTGCCCGCGTTACGCAGGCGGCGTAGACTCCCATTCGACCTACGTAACTGACGCAGCGGGATTGGCGCTACATACGTGCCGAATAATGGCGCATCTTTTGTGTCTGTCTCGGAAATGTATAGTGATAAAGCGTTAATTTATCCATAAAATGCTCAATATTAATTGTGGTGCCCATTATCAAGTGCACTGCCCACTTTGAAAGGTTTATTTGCATAAAAATTGTGACCACACAATGATCTGACTGGAGAAAGTCAGCATTTTATTTAATTGAATACAGTACAATTCTGGTAATTTTAGTGATCATCATATCTGTGCAGTACTTTGCTAGCACGCCTATTCTGGTTTCAGTTGTCATTATTGAGTGGCAATACAATTATTATCATTTTATTTTTTAGGCTGGGCCCTTGATAAAGGTAAAAATACCTAAGGACAATGATGGAAGGTCTAAACAGTTTGGATTTATTAACTTCAAGCATGAGGTGTCTGTCCCTTACGGGATGAACCTATTGAATGGAACTCGGCTCTTTGGAAGACCTCTGAAAATACAATTTCGTGCAGGTGAGGGGGGTTGTTTCGGAATCATTTTCGGCTAAAGCTGTGTTTTTCAACCCGTAAATATCCAACCCAGGTTTTCTCTTTTTGGCCAAGGGAAGCTCTGGCCGCTCCACAAAGGAGGCGAAGGATGCACTGGCTCAGCGTTAGCTGAAGTCATTGTTCCGGCATGCAGTCGGGTGTTTCATGTGTAAAAATACTGGCACCTTAACGGAGGAGTGGCTCTGTCTTCGAACCACACGCGTGCCAGACTGATCAGAAGTACAGAATCGGTTAAATGACTGCTGCAGCAGGCTGGTAATTGTTTCCTCTTATTATGCAGGAAGCAGCCACACAAGCCAGGATGGGAGCAGCCCTGGAAGCTTCCAGAACCCCAGTCCCTGTAACACACCTACTCACCGCGGGGGCAGGTACTGTAGCATGGTGACAGGTGCCATCCATGTGCATGTTGCTTTGCAAGGGGCTGCGGTATTTCCATGGAGACTCTTTAAGGCATTTGAAATGGAAATTTAATAGGGCACAATCTTTCAATCTTTTTTTTTTTTTTTAAATGTCCCTAAGTGCTTAATCTGTTGCCCCTGCACTGGTGTATCCAGGCACGACAGATTGATGGATGAGATGGGCTCCCCGTCCTACTCGCCGCCGCAGATCGTGCAGCGCTCCCTGTCATCCCCGGACAATCTGCAGAGGCAGGCAGTGGTGAGTGGTCTCACTCCACGCAGGACCATCCCATTTAGGATCAATTAAAGGGGGGACCCTACTTACCTGGCTTGTGTTTTCTCAGGGGACAGAGGTCAGACACCTCTTCTTTTAATTTAGAGGCATCTTCATTCAGAACTAAAACGGAAGGTTGCCCTTTGTGTTGTGATGTCAGTTAAGGAAAGCTCAGACTTTTTAGCATTAACTGTTACACACCCCCCCCCCCCCTCACCCCCCCAATGATGTCAATGAATGGTTTTGCCCCCCAGATGAACGCGCGGCAAATGCAGATGAATGGCAGCTTCCAGCAGCACCAGGGCCCCGGGGGCAGCCCAGGCTATGGGGGCCCGCGGCAGCAGGACAGCCCCACGTCCAGGGGCCACCGGCACTCCCACCAGCATGAAAATGCCGGCTACTACAGCAGGGACCAGCGGCAGCAGGAGTTTTGCTCAGAAAGGCATCACCGGGGCCAGAGGAGCGACTACTATCACCATGACGATAGAGACGGTGGGCGGAGCCGGGACTATCCTGAGAGACGGAGGGATGCGTCCAGAGATGGCCGCTGGAGACGCTACTGACAGCAGGAATTCCTTTTGTTTTCTTTTAACGTTTTTTGTTTTTAAAAAAGAATTTTTTTTTTTTTTTTTACATTTTTAAACAAAAATACTTTTTATAGACTGATTATAATAAGGGAAACACGGAGTAATGTCTGGAGGTGAGGGGTCACAAATAGGTGCTGAATTTGGCATAAAGCAGGTTGTACGTATTTAAATTTTTTTCATTTTCCAAAAGATTAACGCTGCATAAGAAGTGATTCCTCACGAGTGCCTGCTGTAGTTAAACCCCCAAAACATCACAGTGGTGGAGTTGCAGAGACGATGAACACACATCAGTTATGATTTGCTTTTTTTTTTTTTTAAAAAAAAAAAAAAAAAGAAACTTTAAAAAGCTCTGTAAATATGTGCTTTGTACAAGAAATGTAAAAATGTGCACTTTTCAGACATGTACACCATTTTTGGGATCTTTTGTTTTAATGACATTTTACTTGCATTATGTTCTGGCCCTCCAACCCCACATGTTTTCATTGTTTTATAAGTGGAGTCAATTGAAATGTAGTAATAGCCCTGCACTAGGATGGATAATTGGAGTATTTGAAAAATGTATTTGAACACAAGAAAAAAAAAGAAGAAAAAATCCTGAGCTATTTTGTCATTTGTGACAGAAAGCTTTGACCACTGATAAATGACCAAGACTGAATTATTTTATATGTGCTTTTTACAAAACCTATGGAAATTTGTCAGTCTGTTTCAAAAAGACCATGTATGAACATGTGAAAGGTTTGTTAGAAAGCTCAGGTATTTTAAATAAATTCTCATGTTTACGTAATTTGTCTTTTATTGTCTGCTGATGGGGGAAATTGAATATTTCGGAAATATTTCCTGGGTTCACCATGGACAGAGACTCCGTTGATTCTGAAATTCTTTTGTTTCAGGTAAGCCTGGCTTTCTAAGCCAATGTATGATGCATATCTATGCAAAGTTTTTGGTTGATGAAAAGGTCATGTTAACCTAAGTTTGTAACTTGACTTTCGGAAAACAGCCTAAATTATCAGTAATGCTTAGATGTGTGCCTATTTTAAAACTATTGCTCTTTCAAATGACAGGTGAGACTGTCATATTGAGAATGACTAAGATGGATGCCTTTATATGTGACTTCGCTTTATTTATTGAGCTCAAGGGAACAACTACTTCAATGGTATCTCAGTGTATGTTCCAAAGACTTTCCTGGTCAGCATAACCTTTATAGGGGAACACAAACAGTTCACACCCCTCCTCAGAACCAGATCAGACTTTTTAGGGTAGGACGTACACTTTGCAACACATATTCTTCACTTACACTATACTCAGTACGCTATATTCAATTTGCATCTTAGGTCAAACCTCAGTTCTCGTTTAGCTTACCTCGCGTCAGTTGTTTATCACCCAGGCGTTCTTGAAATAATATATAAAAATATGTTCCAAAGCTGACTACGAAAATATCTCTCACTAGTCAATATTTCTCTTACAATGATCCGGTAAAGCCTTCCCTTGAGTTTTTTTTCTTCAAAGAAAAATAATGAAAAGGAAGACATTGAAACAAACTTAATCGCACGTTACCAGTTTAGTAGGACTTGTAATAAACGTACCGGCTTTCAGAACCTTGGCCAGCGGCTCTGAGCCGAGCCGGTGCTGTATGGAAATGGACTTTTGACCGTAGCTGCAAG
Organism: Brevimyrus niger; assembly: GCA_015164015.2. Lineage (NCBI taxonomy): Eukaryota > Metazoa > Chordata > Actinopteri > Osteoglossiformes > Mormyridae > Brevimyrus > Brevimyrus niger. The sequence continues at coordinate 413,599 of JAABNY020000101.1, read as the reverse complement.
TGTTTAAACACACCAACCATTTCAAACGTAAGCAAAAAACAAAGTGCCATTGGTATAGATGGAAGTACCGAAGCATAAGGCACGTTGCCATTGCGCTAAGGGAACAGTTTGCAATATTTTAACCAATAAACAATATTTCAATCATCATTCTACAACGATGAAAAATAAAATCTAAGGACGCTAATTTAATGTCATAATTTAAAAAAGTTTTACAGTGTATTGATGTTTAAGCATATCCATATTAATCAAAGGATATCTTCATAAAAAGCGTACGGTGTTTCTGACTATGTTATATGTCGGCCTGCAGATGGCGCCCTTTATTCCAGTCGAGATCAAAAAGGTGAATAATTTGAAAATAAGAAACAAGATGCTTAGTCATTCCGTTCCGCTTCAGGGCTGTTAATACTTCTTTTTCTTTTAGCTTATTGGGTCTAATAACCTAACACCATGATCTGAAGATAAATTTAGATTTAAAAGATTCACTCCAGGAACTTACAGGTATTGTTTTATGACAAACATATACCCAGTTTGATGCCTGCAACACGTTTCAAAGAAGCTGGGACAGGAGCAACAAAAACGGGAAAATTTGCGAAATGCTAAAACCAAACAGCAGTGAAGATTGTGTGAAAGACAAGCCATACTGTGAAAGACTGTGTGGATAAATAATGCAGTAATTTTCAGAATAATGTTCCTTAATGTATTCCCGCAAATAATTTGGGAGTTTCATCTATGGTACATAATATCACTAAAACATTCAAAGGATCCGAAGAAATCTCTGGATAGACGAGATGTTTGGGTCCTCAGACGGCACTGCATTAAAAACAGACACAATTCTACAGTGGAAATCACTGCATCGTCTCAGGAACACTTGGATGGTTCAACAGCCACAATCGGTAGGGCGGTGCATTACTGCCCATGGCTCGCATAGCTTGCTCATCTGGAAAGGCACCATGAATGCTGAAGGATATATACAGGCTTTGGAGCTAGATCCTGCCAGCATATTTTTCAGAGGAGGCTTTCTGTATTTCAGCAAGACAGCGTCAAACCACATTCTGTGCGTATTACCGCAACGTGGCTCCGTTGTATAGAAGCTTCCGGGTGCGAGACTGACTTGTCTGCAGTTCAGACCCACTGTAAGTCACCCACTGAAATTTTTTTTTGCACCGAAACAAAAAATATGAGACCCCAAACGGTTGAGCAGTTGAAGTCCTGTATCAAGCAACAATGGGACAACATTTCACTTTCATTCCACTCCAGCAACGGCTCTCCTCAGTTCCCAAACGTTTACAGGGTGCTGTTAAAAGATGTCACACGGCGGCAAACATGCCGATGTGTTTTTTAAATGTTTCACTGGCATGTTTCAAGTTCAAATTCAACATATATTTGTCATAAAACAATACTTCTCAGTTTCAACATTTTATATGCTGTCTTTGTTCTGTTTTCAGTTATACATGCGTTTGTGTGGTTTGTAAATCATTGCATTCTGTTTTTATTGATATTTTCCCAACTTTCTTTGAAACCGGATTGGCATTAGTAGTACCTCGTTCTAGGAGTACTAGGAGTACCTCGTTCTTCAATGTACGTTTATACTGATATCAATATTGACTATTCATGTTTAGGGAAATAAAAATCCAGGGAAGCTTGTGGTGGAGTGATGGAGGCTTAGCACAGAAAGATCAAACTTGTATGCTAGAAGGGGCTTTGCAGCAGGACAAAAGTTGCACACTTCAAGTCATATCGTAGTGCTTGTATCACATTTCTTATCGACCAAGTCTGAGTGACGTCGAGGCCCGAAATCCCTTCATATGTGGCAGGGCCATAATCTGCATTTTGTGCAGCAGACATGCAGCGTTTGACGGGTGTACATCCACACAGCGAGTTCTTTGTCATTTCACTATCTGACGGGTGTCAAATTCCGCGCTTATAGTTGGAGGAATCGCAGACAGTACTGGGAAGGCTGTTATTAGCCATAGTGACAGGGACATAACTGTTTTAATTGATTGATCTGGCTGGCGTCTCTGGGCCTGTGAGGGTGTGGGGGGGAGTGGGGGTTATATAGCCTTTTATAGAAGAGTATCCTCAGTTGCTTGCCAGCAGAGGTGACCCCCCCAACAGAAGCTGGGTTTTTTGTGGGCTGGTAGTGATACAAGTGGCTAACGCCCCAACTTTAGAACCCGTCCCCACTGCTCTGCTCTGTTGTCCACAACGGCAAAGAAATCGGCAGGTCCCTGCTCACAGTTGCTACTTTGATCCGGCCAGCTGGACAGGTGGCCCGATATTCCCTTTCAAAGTTTCAAATTTCCTCCCAATAACAACCCACACAGTAAAAGTAAAATGTAATAGTAAAAAAAAACTGTTCTCCTGCACTTTGCTCGTGTATGTAATCAGTCTGTTCGTGGAGCACACATTACCTCAGCACCACCATCATTCTGACTTGTATAGTAGTCAGTCAACAAAGCGTAAGAGTATAATGTCTACTTTAAACGCTTAAGACTTTTCCTTTTCTGTTTTTAAAAAGTCCTTTTTAAAGTGACGTGATTGTGTAGCTGTTACTATAAGACTGAAAGAGAATGCCTTCAACAACGCAACTATTATGAGCTTGGAGCATAATAAGGAGGAAACTCTAATTTATATACAAATTCGGTACAGTTTCCACGAGGCGAGCACCGCCCCCGGTGTACACATGTGATAAAGATAGTCCAGTAACTCCGCGTATTTACATGCACGACATAAAGTCATCATGGCGTATCAACATACCTCAAAAACGAAACTGCCTTGACGCCTTTGACTCTGCCTCACGCTTGTGTTCGCCTGCCTTTCATCTACAGCTCAGCGCAAAACCGGCAACAATGCAATTCCCTCGTTCGCTCTGTGAGAGCTGAACCTGGAGACGTCTCTGCCAACACTCTGGAGGAACTCAGTACAGTACAATAGTAATAATGATAATACATGTCTCAATCTATGCCGTGTTAATCGATCATAACGCGGTATTGCTTAATAGCTAATAATTCAAAAATAATATTAAAGAACGTTTTATCAGAAATAAACAAAACTGACAAACGAACAAACGAATAAAATTCCATATTATTCAAAGCCTAAAATGGAATGTAGACCCAAAATTTCGCATTCCTCGATATTTATATAATTAAAAAAATATATATTAGTCCGGGTGTGTTACGTTTCATATTAGAATAATCATGTGGGGATTTTTCAATACATGTAGAATAAAATATTTATCTATTTCTTGAAGCGTATTTTACACAATCAAATTTCGTAATCAAATTTCGGGAAATTAAAATTATTCCGATCTCGAAATTCTGCGGGGATTAAGGGTTCTGGCACGTGATGTATAAAACAATTAGATCATTGTATAGGCGGGCACGACAATTTTAAAATTATGAAGACGGACCTCTTTTTAAAATGTCATATAAAGAGGTTACTACCTTTCTGCAACTGTAAATTAAATTTACCTACCCCAACAAAACGTCACCTTTTAGAGATTGCCCTTACAAAAATATAATTATGGTGTGTGCACGTGTTTGATTGAAGGAAAGGGTCGGAATACGAGGTATTTTCTCACTATAACGTGATTTTACAACTACTATAATGACTACATAAATGAATAATTTCTAGTTCAAATAGATTTATATGTGATATTAGTTAAGGTTACTGCTAAAATCCTGATTATTTCTCAGAAGGGAGACTTGTAATTTGGGAAGCCAATTAACCTACAGTTAACTTCATCATCTTATCTGAATTGCGTATCTGAAGTGAATGTAACCAACATTACACAGATACATTTAAAACTGTAAAATTGCTTATCATTTTATTTGTTTTTGTACTGATTATAATTGTCATTATTATATTATATTAAAAAACAGAAATCGTAATTTTAATTATATAGCATTGAACCAAAAATTTAAAAACTACTTTACCAGGGCAATAACAATATTTACTTAAAACATGAGAAAATCACATTGTTGCAAACTATAAATTATAACATTTTGAAAAATATAACTAAACTATAATGAAGATCACGAATGTAGCAACAAAAATGTAGAAAATAAAAACTGAAAAGTGTTACAAATTGCCGGGCGCTTCATGTTCCCAACTAGTTTCCAATTGCATTTCTGGTCTGTTTGGTAATATGTCTGTTCGTTTGCGATGTATGTCAGGGTGTTTCTAATGCAAAGCTCCCTGGAATAAAGTCCATCTTAATCTCAACTCTTATTTTTTTTTTCCGGCAGTGAAATTATCGCCTAACGAAATAATGCCAACAAGCTTAACATTTCCCCACGTTATTAAAATAACTTCTCCATTTTTATACGGTTTGCTCAAAGTTTTCTTTTGTAAATATAATGTCAATGGTCTGCGCTGCCAAAGAAGCCCCAAATGACAAATGAAGACGCTTTAAAAAGTGTTTTGAGACCAAAATGAATAGGCGTGCTTTCCTGTGACGCTTGGCCAAACCCACATGCATACAGCGAAAAATAACACAAGTACTGCAGAGAAGAAACTATATTATTATACAAAATTATGTTTTGTAGACTAATTTATTTTATAATAAATTAGCGAGCATCTGATCTGTTTTGAAACCGAAGCTAAACCTCAAGAGGAAATATTATGACCACGATTTTTAAAAATTAATCATCCATGATAAGGTATTGCAGAGGCACGCGCATAACATAATTGGTGCGTATATAGTCCAAGTATAGAAACAATTGCGAAAGCGCAGTCGAAACACACCTGCTCATTTAGTGAATCAGATTAAATAAGCAATGAGACTAAAACACGGGCTACATTCCGGAAATATAACAAATTATGTGGCTAAGAAATTTTTAGCTCAGCAAATTTTGTTGCTGAACCTGTGCAGGCTATCAGATATTTAAAGTATGCGACAAAAGTGTAATATTTGATACATTTTCACGTTTAGTTTTATGTATTAAAATATGTGTTTCAAAGTATGATGTTTATAGCGGACTGTTATAAAAATAAAGGGAGAGAGCGGAGTTTTCCCGTTTCATTTGTCCATTTTTAAAAATGTTTTATCATTCTTAAGTTGATATTTCAGTGTAAAGTTATCTGCGCTCAAAGCGAAGCGCGAGTTAAATCTCCAACTGCGCGCGACTTTGAGACACGTTGGAGTCTCTTCCTTCACCATCCGCTGCAGAAGAGAGAGAGAGGAGAGAGAGAGAGAGAGAGAGAGAGAGAGAGAGAGAGAGAGAGGGCAAGTTTATTTCAACTAAAGGCTGACAAACAGGTAGATGGGGAGAGAGTGAGAGAAAGAGAGAGCAGAGGGCAGTGAGAGAGAGAGAAAAAGAGGGTATTTGTTTGACAGTCAGAGTGTCCGGAGACTGAGAAGTGTAGTATGAATATGAAGAGCGTTTATATAGTGAGCGCCCGGGGGCCTTGGTGCTCAGCCCATTAATAACCCGCGATACACAGAAGCAGCGCAGCGGCGCTGAAGAGACTCCGCAGCCGGACAAACTTCTAGACGGAAGACAGTCACTCCTCTTGGAAACACCAGAACTCCATTTTAACTCACCGAATCGACATCTTCACGTACGCTACAGTTTCAGTCTTGGCTTCTGTTTTGTTTTCATCGCTGAGTTTTGCTTTGCGGTAACCTTGCCCACACAGCGGGCGACAATGCATTGCCAAGCCGAGTTAAGGCTGTCTTCTCCCGGGCAGCTGAAAGCAGCCAGGCGGCGCTACAAGACTTTTATGATTGACGAGATACTATCTAAGGAGACCTGCGATTACTTTGAGAAACTTTCCTTGTATTCAGTGTGCCCTTCTCTCATCGTCCGACCCAAACCCCTGCACTCATGTTCCGGTAAGTGAGGAAACCTTACGGCGTGTATGATACGTATGTAGGCTTTACTTTTATCTTGGCAATGTTAACGTACCACGATTAGGAATTTGTTAAAAATGACCGATAGTACGAACTGGTTGTGGATGTAGCACACAAATTTCCCAGTGTCAATGACGGCTGTTTGGCAGGACGATTACACTTTTTAGGTTTTAATTGGCTATGCTTAATATTTAAGCCGAATTTATTCGTATTAAGCTACTTTGGCGTAGATACATTACATATGAATTTATTAAATAGTTTTTACTCTAATTTTTTATATTTTATGTGGACATGTGGTATGTTGAGTTGGATCCATACAGTTTTAAGTTCCGCTCTTTTCCTGATGTTTTGCCCCCATTTTGAACATAGACGTGCAGCCGTGATTAGCCTGTAGACTATAGTAACATAGCCGCAGTTCAGACCAGTGTGTAATGCATCACTGAGCCTTGATATTGACATATAGTTTGTTTGTTTCTCTTTCTACGTCTCTATTTTCTATATGAATTGAATTTCCCGAAAAAAGTCCATAATCTTCGCAACTGGTATAAACTAATAAATGAAAAATAGTATCACATTACGAAGTTAGTCATCACAAAATATGAGGACGTCATGTGTATTATATGATAAATATGGCATTTAATATGCATTTTATAGCTATATTTCGTTAATGTGGTTTTGAAAGCAGGCCTCCTGCACACTTGATCTACGCAAAGTTGTCTCGACTTTATGCTAAAAAGTTTCACAAATAGGAACTATTATTAATTATTATTATTGTTGTTGTTGTTGTTATCATTAATTAAACAGTAACATTGCTGTTGTTGTTGCTGCAGTTGTTTTTATTAAATTTGCGATTGCACGAGTTTTAAGACTCGAAGTCTGAATTGCAACCTTTAAGTCAAGCCGAACACCTGCGTTGTGCTCCAGCCCAGTCCGAAGGATCTAACGACACGTAATTTAACGCAACAAAACTTCGCACTGTCGGCCCACGGACGTCAAGACAATCCGCCAATAAAGAGCACAAAAATAATGCCGATGTTCCGGCAGTAGTTACATGGATAACCCTTTCGTTTGGCTGACGTCTCTAACCCATCGACCCCATGTTAGAGAGCTCAGCAGCCAGGAAAGCATCAGTTAAAGTACAATTATTCTAGCTTTTAAATTGAGTGAATTATATTGCAAAAAAAAAGATCTTGGCTATCTCACTTGATGGTATTTACAGGCCACAATTCTATTCTATAAATAATGTTTATATTCTTCCCCATAACATTCATGTAACTAACAGGAAAACAATGTTAGGTAAATTTAAATCTTTGCTTCACTATATGAATCTTGGAGGTGTAACATCTTCATCTGCAAAGCTTCCAGAAGGATTGGGCGGGTGCTGAATAATTTCAATGTGTAGGGTAGTTTTTTTGCGATTTAGAAGATCAAATGGAGTCACCGCCATGACACACTATGTGAGACTTTGGGGGTGCTTCCTGTTCGGTATGGGAGGCTCCCAACTTGTTTTTGTGCAAATTCAGACCCTTCAGAGCATTCCCCTGTAGGGATACTTAGTGCCTGCATATTTTTTTTTTTGAGGGGGGGGGGTGAAGTCTGAATAAGGTGAAGCTGCCGTCCCCCTTTTGTAAACCCCCACTTTGGTGTGAGGCCGTTTCATACCCAAGACCTTCATGGTCAGACACATTGGGGTGTCAAGGTGGGGGGTGCGCAGTGGGGACGGCTGTCGGTACCTGAAGCCCCCCTTCCGTCGCTGTGCACGCTCCCAAACACAGGCGGCCTGAGGTGTGTTCGTAGCACAAAAAAAAAGAGTATGATTGTGACTCCGGAAGGTGTGTGTGTCTAGACGTTTAATGGAGGGGGGCATGGTGCCATGAACAGAATGTTCGAAACTAAAGACCGAATCCACGACTCCTGCTTCGCTGGCAAATCTCCTTCAGCTTTACCTAAGTCTACAGCTTAGCCATGCTATGTGAGACCCAGTAGGCCGAGGATCATGTGCATTTCCTGCATTACAAGTGACAGTAGCTGCATAACAAGACATTTGTTTTTTTTCCCCTCATTTTGCGACTTCATATGGATATCGCCGACATTCGGAAATTACCTGTGATGCGTACGACATTTCCCTAGAGGGTGAACAAATATATTAAATGATGCTTGAACAGGGCCTGTTCCGGCTCGTTTTTTGTTTTATCCTCTGAACAATCCAGCCGAATTCGCTCCGCGCAAGCGATGCCGTTTTGTTCGACGTGCCGTTTGATTCTGCCCACGTCGGCATGGGAGCCACTTGAGCGTCAATTGACCCAAAAAAACCAACTCCTAGAGCTGAACAGTGTTAACAGAAGACGGGTCTCACACTGCTGGTGTGGTCCAGCAATCATCATATATCCTATGTCGTATATCATATATCACCCACTATCACTTAGTCTGACCTGTTCAAAGGCGGAGATGGTGAAACAAACTCTTACGTACAGACGTACGTTTTTTGTCATAGGCCTTAGCGTTATACTAAAGATCCTTGGCGCATTTTGCAATGATATTTCATCTCCATTTTGCTAGAGGAAAAGGTGAAAATTCAATTGGCCGTGTAACTAAAATGTATCTGTGTTTTAATTAATTTTGCACATTGCATAGTTCTCAAACAAGCAATCAATCACACTCAGGTTAAAGAGTCTCACTGTGGGAAGGGATTCAGCTAATTAGCTGGGCTGTGTATATGTAAAAAAAAAACTTGTTTGAAAGTTTAATAAGTGAATGGGGTTATGAGTTAGATAATGATCAATGGCTTTTTACTCATCGCTGGAAGTGTGTCAGAACTCACAGTTCAAAGGGATGGGGTTGAATGTAACTGAGATATAAGTACATTTAACTGTTGCCATTGCGTTCATTTGGCAGGACGTGACACTGTAAGATTTCTGGGTGGCCCGTCGTGGATAGATGGAGTGGCATAATCCCCAGCTCCCGATCCAGGATGTACCATTTATTTGAAACTGTAGGGGTGTGAGACATTGTGTATTCAAGAACTTCAATGGCTTGCAATCCCAATATAGAAGCTGGCAGATATGGAGTCTCTGAGCTGGTAAAGGCCATAGACCTCTTTTCCCACAGCTAACGCTATAGAGAGATCGACTCTCGTGTCTCACACTCGCTAACCTGTCAGTCCAGCACCGTCCAGCAGGGGCCAGTGTAGGACAGTGATGTTTTTATAAAAAACCTGTGTGGGGACGACGACGACAAAGAATAACAATAACAAAGTTGATTATCTCCTTTTCTTAATCATTTTTGCATTATATAACATCAACAATAATGACAGTAATATTCTTATTGTCATAATATTAGAAAGATGAATTCATTAAAAAAACTTGATGGCAACAATGCCGGGAGCCTTAAAGTCACCGTAATGGATGAATTTGACGTGTGGATTAGCTGTTTTCTGCTCCCCCCCTTTTAAAAAGATATAAGTTGTAATTTTCCAGTTAGTGCGAGGTGGCTGGTTATAATGCGGCGTTATAATATTTAATCTGGAAGTTCGTCTCTCATCGGAACTCGGGGCAAAGCTTTGAGTCATTTCTAGAAAGACCGACGGAGATAAGATCGACGCTGGCAGTGCGGTGAAAAGTGGACATGCGGCGGTCTCACTCGACAGTGCTCCTCCTGGACTCCTGTGTGGTGGGACTGGCTTGGGATGAGTTTGTGCGTGTTGTCAGCCTGGTTGGGGCGGAGAAGCCGACCTGGATGCGGTCGAGCCATTCTGATGGACAGTGCTTCGGTTAGCTAGGGGCTTTCAGTGAGGGGTGGGGGGGGGGGCACTCCTGCCCGGTACCTGTTCCCTTCCATCATTCGTCAAATATCCCAATGGGGCCAAAGCGATCCGAGTGAAATTTTACGAGCGTCGGATGATCTGGCACAGTGTTGTTAGGCTAAAATGCTGACGTTAAAAGGACACTTTTCACATGAGCCCCGTTCCCCTCCCAACAAAATAGAAACACTTTTTAGAAATCTTCGTAACCATTAAGTGTTGCTAATGGTTTCTACTGGAATTTAATATTCTCCTTGTTATTTATTATGGTATCTTAATCGTATATTGCTTGTTATGGGCCCTTCTGATTTACATAATTCAAGCTGAATGGAGATCTGCCTATGAAATGGAATTGTACTGGTTTCTGAGTCTGAGTTTATTGGGTCCCTGATGGTTTCCTTCTGTGGTTTTTTGTGATGTTTTTTAATGGTTGCTCCTAATCCTTTTTGTATTATTTTAGTAATCCCTATTGGTTCTTCTTCTTCTATTTATAATAATAAATAATAATAATGTTATTATTATAAATATCTATTATTATTATTATTATTATTATTGCTGTTATTAATACTACTACTACTACTACTACTACTAATAATAATAATAATAATAATAATAATGAATTTTATTTAAAGCCACTTTTCAAGGCACTCAAGGATACCTTACAAAAACAATCCACACATACGCAGACATACTTCTGTACGCATTAATGTGTTCAAAGTAGCCACAATCAGATAAATAGAATGGCACCTAAATAAAGTTAAAATTAAAGTGAATAAACATGTTTAAAAAGAATAGTTTGGAGCCACTATTTGAATGTAGAGAAACGGCCAATTCCATGAATATCAGGGGGAGGAAGTTCCCAAGATAAAGGCTCTACCCCAAATTCTTTTATACTTAATCCATCTCTAGATTATTTATAACGCCTAGTTCAATGTAAATGCTTTGTAAATGGTTCTTTAATTGTTCACAATGACCCCTGTTGCTTCATTAACCCTGATGGAAACCATCAACACGTCATGGGCCTTTATAGCTTTAATATTCAGATATTTATAGTAGGATGATTCCATTGTGTAATTTTTACTGGTAATTCCTAATAGTCCTCTTAATAGCTTCCTTTACGGGTAAAATGTTTTGTATTTGTCTTTTTATTTTGTTTACTGAGCTATATCATGTATTGCAAACATGATTACTACATTATTTTAATAATACTGTTCTACAAAACTAGATGCATATCTATATGTCACCATATTTAGCAATATTACTATATTGCCAGAGTCCAAATAAAAATTGGTAATGGTCTGAAATCAAGAAATTAATTTTTAAAAAGTGAGTCAAATTTAATACCAGTCTAATGTAACCTGTAAATAAGAGAAAACCACGATGGGTTTCTGGACATCAATATAAACCAGTAAGAACATTATTTTATACCAGTAAAGGTAGAACCCATTGTAACCCAGTAGAAACCATTAAATTCTGTAGGAAATTTTAAATCGGTCTTATGGTTGGTAATTAATGAAAGACAGAGGCCAGTTCCCATTAGGAATGAGTGATTTTCCTAATGGTTTCTAATGATTTTTTCCGCATGGTTATTTTCATTTTTTAATTTGTTATTGCTCTGCCTATACACTGTTATTCACTGTCATAACCTCCCCACCTGGTCGACGGCTTTTGCAGTTGCCTCCCCAGGCTGTTATGACCTGTTAGCATGTCAGACATGAAGCTCCTGAAATCGTTTTCTTTGTAGAAGCAGCTCTCACCGTAAACAAGGGCTGAGACTCCTAATTCACCGAGCGGCAATCAGGCGAATGTGACCGATCCGGCACAGTTTGGCGGGTCGTCAAAGACACAGACCGGGGGCCGCGGACAGGTCATTCGACTGATACGCAAGTTTAACGGGCTGGATAATTCTGCCAAAATTATGCCAAGCTTGGCACGTTGCCCAGGGATAATGATTCGGCACATTTAAAAGAAATATTAAAAAAAATAATAATAAATGTATCACAACAACATAAGCTGCTTGTACTGACACGTCGTTCCTGGGAGCCAACATTTCAACCATTTGGGGCTGGGCTAGGCCTCTAGCACAAACGAACATAGCCTGAGAAATGCCTTCTGGTTCTCTGCGCATGGATCGAAAAGCCCAGCCCGTTCATCTGACTCCGGCCAAAACCACACGCACTGTGGCGTTGGTGACTCTGATTGCTCAGAGCAGGACTGGGGGTCAGCCCAAGGCCCGTACTAACACACTTAGGAGACTGGTGGCACAGTGAATGGTATTTAACATAATTTATGTTTCAATATGTTGCCTTTAATTAAATGGCAAAAGCAATTTAAAGCTAATTTCTTGCTTAGGATAATGTTTTATCCAATACGACTTGCAGGCTCCTGCGATAGGCTGGCCCCCTGTCCAGGGTTGTTCTCTGCCGCGTGCCCGTTGCTTCCGGGATAGGCTCCGGACCCCCCGCGACCCAGTAGGATAAGCGGGTCAGAAAATTGATGAATGGATGGATGGACTTTTACTTCTAAGGCTTTACTTCTTTTATAAAACTATTATTTGGAGCAGTTGTGGTTAAATGCTCAATATTTTTTATGATGAAATTATGTAGCAAAAAGTAATAATCGCAATGGCAGTAGGACAGCTGAATCGACAGGTTTTGTAAGAAGTAACCTGTTTTAGCCGTCGCTTACTTCAAGTTCCAGTGACTCAAGTTTTATCGGCACCCATACGTCCAATAAGATCACCTTGACTCAGTTCACGAGCAGGAAATAGGAGAACTGCAGTATGTTTGGCACATTGGAAGGCCCAGGGATTTTGAGAGAGCACACAGACGAAAACCAGAAACCGGTGATGATTCGGTCGGGCTTTCTAAACACGATTCTAACAGATAAATGATTTCCCACAAAGATTTTGACAGCTAGGCAACTGACACAGCTGTGATTAGGACCACTTGCTGTTGGGGCTCACTGACCTGAGGTGAAGTAGATTAGCAAGCCGTTTCATGCAAGTGGTTTCTGTCCGATGGAGAGTGATGTGGTACTGGAGTAGCTTAATTTGAACGTATGGGGAAAGCTCAGAATTGGTGCAACCCCTTTAAAAAAGTCGATACCAACTTTAAATACTATGCGCCATTAAATTTGTAAACCCGAAGCTGGGTTTTTTGAGGTAGTGCACAAGGTCAGACGACTTTACGAAAGAAAGAATCTAGCATAATTTGAACTATGCATGTTATTATTATATTAACCATAAATGACAGCAAGTGTGGTGGGATAAGCTAGTCAGAGGATTCTGTACGGGGTGTCTGATAAAACGATGGACAGAAGAGGGAAGAGTTGGGCATGGGGGGCTGACGGGGCAGGGGTATGGCCCTGTGTGTTCAGACTTGCAGTGGCGCCCATCGGTTCGCCGAAGTGGGAGACTGCCGATGAGGTCATCAGTCAGCAATGATGTCATGGAGCCTTTGAATGCAGCCCTGTCACTTGGAGTGAGAGGGAGGGGAGGGTGTGTGTGTGTGTGTGTGTGTGTGTGAGCGGGTTTACCTATCCTTATGGGGACACAATGTCCCCATAACGTGATAA
>JAABNY020000101.1:371895-386666 GCA_015164015.2 Brevimyrus niger | reverse complement strand
TCCCCTTTTGTCACCCTTTAACCTTTAAAACACCCAGAAAACCCCCCCCCCCCCCCCCCCCATCTTGTCCCTGTTGTAAATCACTGTTATCCATATCCCCGGCTTCTGACATCTGAATTGCAGCCATTCACCTCAATTCTTTTCTCAGGCATGGGTGACTTGATGCGGAGGTAGGCTGTCGTAAATTTTAAGAGCTCTGAGTGGCGCAATCGCGGCCCTCGAGTGCTTACCCCCACCCGATGATCCCTTCAGCCATCACTTTAACTCGCTGATGAACGGTGGCATGTGGGGGTCGAGTTTAGGCTTCGGGGGAACACGCCGCGGCCGTCACATGCAGGGGACGCCTCCTTCTCATGGTCTCTAGCTGCCTTCCTCAGGGGCCCAATCCAGCTCCCTCCTCACTCCTCTCCCTCCCCTTCACTATTTATGAGGAGCTGCATAGCCCATCTTCTGGGTGCTTAGAAAAATGCAGGTAACCCCCCCCCCCCAAATCAAACTTCACCACTACGTAGCACATACCATCCTAAAGTTGGATTGGACATGGACATGAAACCTGCCCCCCAGGGCTCCACCTGAACTTTGACCAGCCCTGTGTTAAACTGTGAGGATTCCTGCACTACATGAAGGCAACTGTGACTGGGTTTGAACCCCTTACTGAAATCCAATAATATCAATGATATAAAAATACAACTACAGATTAAATAACAGATGCAGATTAAATTAAGGTCAAATTTGTTTTATTGCATTTATCATTTTTTGGTATATTCATGTAAGACTATGAATGGAACTGAAAACAAATTTAAATGATTTAGTATTATTTTGGTTAAACCACCAATTGTTTTGTTGTTGATTCAATGGAGAACACAAAGCCTAATTGTTCAATACCATCCCTTCAGGCATTTGGGGTGCATGTCTATGAAGAAAAATAAAAAGAAGAAATAGCTCACTGGAGACAATGGCCAATATCTGTCAAAACAATATGGACTCTAACAAAGCCTGTACTGTTACCTCTGACTGACAAAATCTGTCTTCTTCTTAAAGGAAAAAAAAAGATTTATTTAGCATGAATACCTTGCAGGCCTTAGGAACCTGTAATTGAGAGAGAATCTGGTAAGGAATGTGAATTTCACCCAGCAAACAAGAGGCAATTGGAAACTGGGCTGCATGTTCTGCGGTGCGTACATTATCATCCGTCCTAGGTTACACAAACACAAGGGCTGCCACTCAAAGCCTTAACTAATGCTTGTGTATTGCGGCATTCCTTATCCCCTTCTGACACTGTCTCCTGAGCGATTAAAACCCTCTGTCACCGCAGTTACCAGGAACAAACACTCGGTCCTGTCGGTAAACCTGAAACCCGGACCCGACGAAAATCGAAATACGGGGGAAACTTTATTACCCCGGAGGAAAATGTTTGTAGTTACAGACTGCATAGCAGACAGATACACAAAAAACAAATGAAATAATCTAATTAAGCAGTGAACTTCATATGAACATCGATCTAATCCGATACCACGTAAGCAAAAACAGTAACTGGGAATCGGAAACGGAAACCCTACAACAGGTCATAACAATCCCAAGCAGATCACCAATCACTCAACTAATTTGACATATTTTGCCTTTAAATAAAAAATTTCCCAGATGAAAAAAAAACTGTGGATGAGCAGATCAGTCTTCACCCTACAAGATACTATGATGTGTGCTAAAATTCTTCCATTTTATTGCGGCCATAAATCTTTAATCTCCACCGCAAGGGAAAAATTGACAAAATAGGTTTTTCTTGGCAGAGGTGAATAAACATGTAGTTTTTTCTTCAACTTCTCCCTTAGTGATGAATGGAAATTACTGATGCTCTCTAGTGAACCCATGTGCACCGACAGAAACCGTCCGATGGCATGGCCACTCTGTGATCATGCGTCGCCCAAGCGTCGGGGTCCCAGGGGAAACTTGAACCCCATACTTCTAGTTCCTCCTACAAAACATGATTCCGCAAATAACAAACAACTGACCAAGGGTAACTGTAAAACAGTGAAAAGTCTTAAAATAAATTCCTAAATACAAAATGCTAACAATATGAGTTCTTAAGTAGTGTAATGATGGCTAAATAAACAAGAAGTTTGTTTTAGGAAACCATTCAAATAAGAGGTTGCGAAATTGGATTAAAATTATAAATCAAATGTGAAATTTACTCAAAAATGTTCATTTGCTGATGATTGTAATTATTCTGTCAGATGTTGTTGCTGGATGTTTGTCATTATTTCTCACCTCTTATCAAATGTGATTCAAATCAAAAGAGATAATTCTATTAGGCCTTACGCATTAAACATCCTTAAACATCCATTGTTTATTTATTTTAATCTTTAAAAACTGTGCACTGTCGGTAAATTGCAGTAATAGTGGCAACCAGTAAAACCAGTAATTTGTCATACTAGTTGATTTATTTTATTTGTTTAGTTACATATGGTCAGGAAGAATGAAAAACAACCTGCAGGATGATAATTGTTTCACTCCAAATTCCGAGGGACTTCAGGTCGGAAATTATGACCGGGTGGTAAATGATACAGCCTGTCTCGTTCGAGGCATCTGTTGAGTGTTTTAAGGGTATTTGGAGAGACTTGCATAAACAACATTGGACTTAACGTATGCTGTTATTACTGCCATAATTACCATACTGTTAATGACTGATACTGACTAATTCCCTTCAGAGGCCTACGTAGCGAGAGCATCTCGAGCATGCACACGCCGGCCGAAAGTAATTCAAAGCATTAGCGTACCACTTTTGTTGTGCTGCAAAAACTTAGCAAGGCGGTATGGGCGTCTTAAAAATGTTCCTGTTCACAATGCCAAAAGAAAAAAAGACTTTACGGCCTTTAATAATGTTTTGAAAACCATACGTGCTTGTAGTTTCGAAGCATAGTTCACAATCGTAACATATGTGTTTACTTATTTTTTTATTTGTTCTGCTGCTATTAGCTATCGCTGAAAGTACGGGACGGAAGATAATGTAATGTTCCGCGTGGACCTCGGCGCTGCATTTTGCCAGTGGAGGAAATGTTTCAGAAATCTGACAAACAATCATGCCAGGATTCTGCTGCGCTTTTACAGGCTGGGTCCGCTACGCCCCACTGATCACGGGGCGATCAAAATCACTGACATACGATGTACACACAGGGAGATTCCCCAGCTCTCATCTGAAGAATCCGATCCTCTTCAAATTATGGGGAGATTTAATAGGATTGCATGGGAATCGGAGAAGGGAAGCCTGAGACGGGGTTATGACCAATCGGAGGAGAGTTCTGCGAGCACCTGTTCCGGCTCGGGGGTGTGGCCTCTAGGCAGTTTCAAACTGAGGCTCTCTGGGCTTCGTTCAGAACAATAATCTTTGTCTCCGGATTGTTACGAAACGAGGTATCGCAACCATAAATGTTTGTGTTTGGTCACAGGAAACCTCCCAGTCTTAAATTAAAACCGTCAGTTTTATTGTGTGGTACAAATCATGTTTTACTTTTTTTTAATGCCAAAAAAAAAATCCAACAACAAACAATGTATCTGCGTTCTTTATTTGTCTTATTTTGTCCTTGTGGGTTTTGCTTGCATTAACATGGCCAGTTAGCTCAACGCAGCAGCTCCCATACTCCCCCTCAGGGACCGTTTGATGTACTCTCTCTATTCAGTCCCTTAGAACATCTCATTCAACTAATTATCTGTTGATCAAGCCATCTGATTAGCAGAATCAGATTGTCTAGCATTGGCACAATTTTCTGGAAGGGTCTGGTGTCCTTGGGGAGAGGTTAAAATGCCGCTTGCCTGTAATCCTTTTGTTTTGCTGTAGCAGAGCAATAACATTAACAATACAGAAGAAAAAATAAATCCAAATGACAAAACTATTGT
Source organism: Brevimyrus niger (assembly GCA_015164015.2). NCBI lineage: Eukaryota > Metazoa > Chordata > Actinopteri > Osteoglossiformes > Mormyridae > Brevimyrus > Brevimyrus niger. Next base: position 382,775 of record JAABNY020000101.1, on the reverse strand, counting down.
CACTGACAAGACATTAAAGAATGATGCAATTGAAGATTGTATTGTGTGACTCAAGACACAATTGCAGGTGAAGAAACCAAACAATTGCTGGTATGTAATTACACATTTTATAACCCATTGGCTGGACACTGGGAAGGGAAAAGCTTGCAGAAGGACACTGGAAGCGATGACTCTAACAGTGGGCCAGATTTTTGATGCAGTGCTTTTCCCTCATTTCTCCTGGGTCAGATTCCCGAATGATATTTTGATAGATCGAGACACGTCATTTACATAAGGCAGGCTGAAGGAACTTCGTAAACTTTTGGCCACAGAAGCAACTTAAAATAGTCTTCACAGGCCATAAAAAAGCGACGTCTGGGCCTTAATGGCACGCTGAAACTCACTGTTACTGTGCTCGTCGTGCCAAGCGAACAGAAGCAAAGACTGAAGCATAGGGACAAATTAATCAGCCAGTATAGGCCTGCAAATCAGGATTTTCTGGAGTCCTTTATTGGGTTTTCAGCCTGTGAACTATTGACAACAGAAGAGAGAACATTGGGGACCTTACGAAAGAACACAAGACAGGTCTGAAACAAAGTTCAGTACGTCCTGAACCTGAAAGCTAAAGCCAGTTGAGTAAGGGGGGTGTCGTGAGAACATTTCATTCAAATCCAAAGCAGATAAGAAGACGGCCCAAATGAAATGCCTTTTCACCCTGTGCATTGCTCCTCAAATCTGCATCCACAGCAGTTATGAAAGGTATCATAAGGTCTGAATAACATATATTGAATTTCATCCAAATACCTTTATATGAAGCATCTAATCACGACATGATGTCTGTCGTTATAGCCGTTTTGCTGTGTGTGTCTGCACCAACTTTCTTTCCTGGGGGGTAAGTAAATTCATCTCGGCAGGGAGATTCAGGTGAGTCGGTTTCGCTTGTTGCGGAGTTCCCTGTGTCCCTTTTCCCCTGTAATGTACTAATAACCAAACCCGAGGGACCACCTTGACCCCCCCCCCCCCCACACACACACACACTGTCCATAGTTCCACTGCTCTCACCCAAACTTGGTTGCTTACCTTTCCGCTTTTGCGGATCTATGCATCTGACTGGCATGACCAGCCTATCAGGTGTTTCTGATCACTATCTGGATCTGTTCAACACATCTTCCCTCATTTCAGTAAAACAAGAGCAGAAAAAGCAATAATAAAAATAAATGAAACATAAAGAGGAGTATCTGTAATCGACAGTTTTATGCATTTTCTTTACGCAAAATAGAAAAGGCTACATTTGGCTTGAGTCGAAGTCGTCGGTTTTTGTATAGCTGCAGTGGGGTGACCTGAGGTCTTTTCAAACTTCTGCAATCAATAGAAAATAAAAAATAAAAATTATAGCCACTCAGCACATAAATGTATTCTAATGCGACAGAATTATTTTTCAAAGCTTTCTGCTGCAGAGATCTGAAAATCCCCAGGAGTCTGGAAACAAAGCAGGATTAATGAACACACCCCTCTGGCTCTTTAGAAGACCGATTACAAATTAGCCAAGCTTTCAATGACCACACCTAGCACTCAGAAAGCCTGTCACTCAAAATATGTGCTTACATGCCTCATAGCTGTTATACATTTGGTTCTGTGAATACGTGCAAGATGGGGACAATATCTAGGATTTCCCTTTGCGTTTAAAAATGTCAAAATAAGGGCCTGCCTGAGTCGTTGATAGAAAAATACAGAAATGTTAGATTTTTTAAGAAACAATTCCAAACTTATTAAGTTTTGCCTAGGTAAACAAGAATGTTTCCAGCGTTGTTCAGGATGATATGAAGCTACACAGTCAGATAAAGGTTGCCTTTACTTGTCACCGGGGCTGTGCTGTCAAGAGTAAATGTACCGTTTAAGGTACAGAAAGGGAGTATGAGGTACATTTTCATACCATTGGAGGCACATTAATGTTGCTTGTACCTTGGAGATGTTCATGAATCCATTTCTGTACCTTCAAAGGTGCAATTACCTACAGCCAAGGGTACAACTGGCAGACCCTTGATGGTACAGCCCCAGTGACAAGCAAAGGTATAAACTGGTGCTTTTTTTTTTGACAATGTATATGAATCACATAGGGGTACAAAATTATGTCCTTATACTTTTATCACTGTGCACTTATGCAACCAACCATTTCAAGATGCAGTTTAGGATAAGGATGCCTAATCCAACAGCAGTTGCCCTCCTGGGACTCTCAGCTCTCAGTCGCCATGGGATTCATCGCCATAGCGACACCTTTGGCCTGTGTGTCATGATGCACCCGGATCGCTGGCAGAAGCCCAAATGGAGAGAAGATTTCAGATTTCTTGATAGAGGGAAACAAAGATGTAATGTCTGCATGTCCTTGAGATGACACACAAAAGGCAATAAATAAAACACTGGGATGTACCATCTTAGCCAGAGGGAGAACAAAATCTAGCCAAGAGAATAGCAAAACATGTGGTTGCCATGGAGCCAGCAAACAAATAATACACAGAGAGAAACTGGTTGGTTAAAATCAGCCAGCGGGGACACGCCAACTCACCGGAACATAAGAACCAGTTTCACAGGGTTCTGCTAAGTATCATGCACCATTTAATTGCATTTGTTTCCCCCTCATGTCAGAAACTACAATAGGGGAGAAGGTGTATATGTTTTTGGGGCAAACGATATAGGATTTGAACATTTAAGAACCTGCTTTTAAGGCTGGGCTGTTCCCAGCTGTGTCACATGGTCAGACCGACTTCCAAACATTGGATCTGGATTAGAAAGCACAGCCAAAGGACACAAGCCTCAGTCCAGAATATTTCAGATTTATATTTTCCCTTTACTAGATAGTTCCAAATATTGCAGTGCAGTGTTACGCTCCAATCAAGCATCTGCACATAACTAATACTTTTCAGGTGTTTAATTCTTATTTATGATTTTAAGAGATATAATTTTCTTCAGTTTCCAAAATCCCGTAACACGTAACTCCAAGCAAAAAAAGAATAGATGCTTGCAGAAGGAGGCTTGTGCATATGAACAGCGATACGATACACATACTTGAGAGCAGGTATTGCCATTGAGAATGCTTACCTTTGCTTAATTTCACAATAATCGTTTAGAAGATGTCTATCAAGCAGACGTTGTAAATGGCACATTCATTAAACATGGATGCATCCGTTTTATTGGCAGAGAACCGTTAAACCGCCGATGATTTGCTGCTAGCCACAAAAGCACAATTTCACCTGATTGCCGAGATGAGAAAGGAAATCATAAATAACGTGGCACGGCCTTTGAACCTCGGGAAACGATGCGTTACACCCAACCCTGCACATGCATGCAAGTGTCTTGTCAGGAGACGAATCTGCCGCGGACGTAAAGTGCCATTCTAGGGGATGTCTGCAAATTACACTGACAATTTTTATTGCTGAAAAGCAATTAGGACATGAATCGTGTAACAACTTGCCCCAGTCTTGTGTAAGACTGGTACTTTTGGCGTATCCTTCTGAAAGGTTAACTGCCCCATTTAACTTCTTGAAGAGCAAGCCTTTTCTTTAGAACACCACGAAAAATTAAGGTGGTATTATGCTTTGAGTCCTGGTTGTAGAGCATATTAATTGCACGCCTACTTATTGTTTACCTCCTGTGACTCATTGTTTGAGGGCTAAAGGGTGAAACGGTTTGCAGACTTGCCGGGAAGCACCATTTACAGACTGTGCTGTAACACTTTTTTTTTTCTTCCGAAAGCGATACCGCTGAAGTTTCTCTGAACCAAGTGGACCGTGGGCATTCCTGGGATGCATTGGACAGCAGAGCTAGCACATGTGCACACACACGAATGCACACAAGAGTGCACACATAGAGACACGCGCAGACGCACGTCCGCCCATCGCACGAGCATGGACAACTGGGCTGGTGACAAGTTATATCTTAGAAACGTGACCGAATCACAGTCGCTCTTCAGTGGTGTGTCTGCGTGTAGTCCTGGCATCCTCACTTAGATACCATCACACATTTTCCAGGATTTGTCGCTCTTCGCTTTTCATATTTTAACCTACTAATCCTAATGCTATATAGCTGGACTGTCACCCAGTGGTGGAAGGAAGGTTGTTTAAGGATGCAATCTCGGAGATTTCGTGGGAAATACATGATTAAATGAAATGCATTATGTTGCACGATCCCCACAGTCCTTATCTGGACGTTTGAACGAGCAGATAAGCATCACTGGCTGCATTCCGCAGCCTTGGGCACTTGGCCGCGGACCGGCGAGTGCGTGCGCTGCTGATCGGGGCGCTGCAGGGAAAGCTAGAGTTACTGCGGCTATTTGCGCATGAACAATAAAGGTGGGGTCTTTGGACTTAGGGTGAAAAATGTGGAGAAAAGTAAGTAAAACATTTCACAAAAATATTCATTTATGTTGAGGAAAATATTCATATTATTAATAGTAATAATAGGAAACCAAAAACCCATTTATACTGTTCCATTGTATTGCAAACGCGATGGGATAAAAGTTTTCTGCCAGGGGAGAGACACCCCCTTCAGTTCCCCAGCCACCCCCGGCTGACAGTCAGAAGCCCAGCTGCTGGCGATGTCAATCCGCACCCCCGCGGCCACGACGTCAGCTAATGGCCCGGTGTCGCTGCATTTAGGAGCGGCTCAAACGACCGCGGGGGGCCGCTCCCGTGAGACGCCCGGTGGCGGGACACACAGCCCGGGTTAAAACAAGAAAAGGCAGCAGATGGCCAGGTGTACCGCTGGAAAGAATAATGCACGTTTAATTCAGCTCCCTGTATCGTATAAATGGAATCCATTAGGTTAAGGTCCCAGGAGCCCGCTGGCAAATTACAAATTATTAATTCGTGAATTAACATTGTTACAGTTTATTTGATCAAACGAGCACAAGTAATTATATTCTTTAAAAATTCCTGTCTCGTCAATATTTACGTAGTAATAATAATACAACTTACTAATTTGCTAGCAGCAAAAAGACGAACGAGTTTGGGTTAAAGGTTGGCTGAGCAAATAAGAAAATTCAATTAAAACATGGCAATTTGCTTTATCAATTACTTTAGTAATTAATGTATCAGTTGCATTTCATGGAGGAAAATTATGTTTGAATTCAAGGCGCTGAAACAGCACTTAGGCTACCTAACTGATAAAGTAAATGAATCAAGGAAAGGATTGTAGGCCTAATCGTCAATAACTAATAAAATAGTGTTTTTTCCACTTTTGTTGGGACTCTTGTTGACACATTGTAAATGCTGCTGTGCTGTCTCGGATCAAGGAGGAAGAGGGAAATTGTGGTACCATTTTACTTAAGGTGCTCATGTAGTTATAGATACCTTCATAATGTATTACAACTGCTTATATTGACCATTATAATGCATTATGAAGGTATATATAGTGCTCTATACATGATAGCTTAAAAAATCATTCACAATGCACAATAAACATAGTTATACTGTGTTACGCCTTTTTCTAAATAGTTATAGTCGTGTTTATAGTATTTTATGAATGCATTATAATGCATTATGGAAAGTATTTACTGTATAATTCAATATGATGACTGCTTTAAAGAAAGTATTACCAAAATGATTTTTGCGGATTAATTGCATAGATGCTGCCCACAAAGGCCTATCAGATGAGACACCTATTCAGCCTGAAACTATTTTAATTGTCTGCCTTGTTTACAAACTGTTTAGTCATATATATATAATGTTTCATTATGATACAGACTCAGTAGTGAACATGTGCCAGATTAATGATTAAATCAACTATGGCATTTCCTTCTACTGTTATGCAGATGACGCTGCAGATTTACCTGCCTTTGAAATAGAGAGATACAAACTTGTTAAAACCACTGTTGGACTATCTTAAGTATGTCAAAGATTAAATGAGAATAACATTTTACTTCTGCTATTTGAACCCAGTTGTGTCTGAGATGCCCCTGGTATGGACCTATGTTCCCTGGAACCATGCGTAAAAGCCACTGTAAAAAACCTGGCTGTCATAATGGATAGTGATTTTAAACTGGACAAAAAGATAGACTCAAAGCTGGCTTTATTTCAGCTGAGGCTCTTATCTATTTGTGGTTAAGCCCTTTTTTCGTATAATGATTTTGAAAGGGTTACGCATGCTTTTTTATCTCGCCCTGACTTGACTGCTGATGTCAGCCAGGTCGCCCTCGTACTCTTACAGTTGGCCCAGAAGCTCATCTTTTAACAGAAACACACAAGCGAGAGCACATTTCCCCCGTCAAGATTTTATTGTTTACCCACAAAGCATTAAATGGGCCGGGCCAGTCTATCTCTCTGACCTTCTACAGCCATACTTCCTATCTTGGTCACTTTAGTCCGCTGAGCAGTTGCTGCTGGTTGCCCCCATATCAAAGCTGAAGTGCAGGCGAGGTCACACCTTTTCACCAGTAGCCCCCAAATTCTGCAATGAGCTGCCTTTGCATGTTAGGCTGACCCATTCACTGCCTGTTTTTAAATGCCATGTAAGACGCAGTTGTATTCCTGGGCTTTTAACTCATTATTTTCATTGTTTTCCATGCAATGCTTTATTGCTATTCTTATTATTTTGTTGTGTTTCCATCCATTAAAATGGTCTTTGTGTTTTTATTGTGTTGTGTCATCCTTTTTGCTATTTTGATTGTGCAGCACTTTGGCCAACTCTTGTTTTTAAACACGCTTCACAAATAAATTTTGACTTGAATTGACATGTATCAATTTATTTTTTATATGTTTTTGTCTGTGTTTCACAGATATGTTTCATAATAAATAACTGTTATGTGGTTAGTACAGTAACTTGGTTTTGACAGGACGTCTCTGCATCTCCCTTTTGCTGTATTCATGCTTCTGATGATACAACTGCAAAATATTATTTGAAATATAAGTAAAATTTAAAACTTCTCTTAAAATCTCAACGGTATGATCTACTTCCAGGAACTGCTACTCAGGGTACTGATTAAATTGCTCTGCCAAATAAATGTAATAATGATGTTTCACTGATTTGTCCTAGAGTGTCATGTGACCACAGAGCACTATGGGTAACTCCGTCATACCTTAGTTATTAGTTACCTTCTGATGATGCTGTTCTGTAATGCTGTTGACTTTCTAAAGGGACATGGGTGACTCAACTTCAACATGATCTCACTTCAACGCTGTAATAAATAAAAAAATAAAAATAAAAAAAAAAACGGCACTTTGCAAACAATCTAAATAAACTCAGACTTGCTGCATGGCTGTAAACGCGTTTTCAATGATCCGTGCAGTGATCTATACATTAGTGCACGTATCAGCTTGTGTTAAGCAAAAATCCCTTCAAATCTTTCCTGAACCACCATGCACGCTAGAATGTCCTCCACGGTCACGTCTGTCAGCACTCGACGGATCATTTAAAGCCGTCTGTCATACGAAACTGTAGACCGCGATTTTGATTTCATTAGATCATCGAGATCTGCTGACATGCCCAATAAAGGAAAGCATATATAGAGACGTCATGCATGCATTATTTATTTGCTTGTTTATTGCATGCAGTGGTGAAGCAAGTCAAGGCAGCAATGGGAGAGGCATCGGTCCAATTTTGGGTGGAAGGGGCTGGAATTTTGAAGGGGGGGTGGGGTGGGCTCAGTGTATTTCCACATGCAGTGTCACCCTGACCCCACCCCTAACCTCTACCAACCACCCACACATTAACAGGGCCAAACAGGAGTATCCTGCTATATTTTGTTCTATTCATTTAGGGCAAAAAAATATATATATATAACTGTTCAGATTTGGGAGCCATGTTTGGCGAAGGACTTAAGTAATTACTCGAAGTTAACGTGCACCAGGTCTGCAAAGCATGTTGCAACAACAACAACGACAAGTCCAAGTAGTTCAGTTCATAGAGATTGTTTTCTTGTTGGGTTGCTGTTCCGCCATGTAAACCCATTGTCTTGATTTTTGCTTAAGTCGTTACATCATGACTAATTAGTAACGGATTATTCAAATAAACCCGTGAATGTTTGACCGGAGTTGACTGTGAGCGGAGACGGTGCTCCAGCCTCACTCAGCTTCTCATTAGACAAGTTTTTTGTTGCAAACTTGTTTTGATTTCTGTTTCCATAATAATGGCTCTCAGGAAAGCTTCTTTGGGTGGCGTTTGGAGAGAAAGCACATCTTCTGGTTTGTATCAGTCCTCATTTGACTTTTGCAGGGTGTACAGTGTACAGTGCCAGTTTAAGGTCTGCAGAAATCTACTGAACATCATTAGTTATTTAAGAAGATAATGACCCTGAGCACACTTCCAGGTTATGGAATAACTCTCTTGTGAACAAAGAAGGACATGGGGTGCTGTGACAGATGTCCTAGCACCCACAGTCCGCCGATCGAAACCCTATAGAGCTGGTTTGGGATGAGCTGAATTGAAAGGTGATTGCAGGGTGGCCAACTTGTGCCCAGAACTTGTGGAAAGTCCTTCGGGACGGTTGGAGAAGCGTTCCAGGTGGCTACATCTGGAAACTGGCTGAAGGAATGCCGATGCTGTCATCCAAGCAAAAGGGGGGCTATTTTGAAGAGTCAAGAACTTGAGAAAATGTTGGGATGTTGAACACGTCTCTTGGTTGTTACAATATTTCAAACTTCGTTGCCTCGAGGCCTTTTCCTATAAGATGTAACAAAGATAAAATGGAACATATGCATTAAAAGCAGGTGTGCCCAGACTTTTGACTGGTACTGTCCCTTAGAAGGAGGATGAGGGCTCCGACCACAAGCGATTGAACCGAAGAGGCTTGCATCGGTATCTCCTTATCATAGCACAATAAGTTTGGGAAATCCACTGTGTCATTCAGCTAAACAAACAGATAAGTAACCAAGTTATGCGACAGACTGCCATACTGTCAGGGTGTACGCCATCCTTGTGCCCTGTACTCATGGAATAAGCTTCAAGCACCTGTGTGTCTGCAATCAGAAGGTCGCTAGGTCAAATCCCAGAGCCAGCAAAGTGATTTCACCTTAGCGCCCATGAGCAAGGTCATTAATCCCCAGTTGCACCAGAGGCTATCTAACCAAGCGTTCACTAAATAAATAAATATCTATGTTGTTTTGCATAAAAGCTTCTGCAAAATAAATGCAGTTTTTGTATACATAAGTCCAGTATGGCCTGTTGATGTTCTGCTTTATATAACATCTTTATTTGTAAGATGTTATGGGGATAAAACTAGGCAAAGCATGACCAAACCTTTGATGAAAGTTTTAAAAAGGTCTGCTTGAAGTATTTTCGTAATGAAATTTTCTGTAGCATCCAAACATTATCCAAACAAATGTCAATACAGTTGGTACCTTGGTTTGCGAGCATAATTCGTTCCGGAAACGTGCTTGTAATCCAAAGCACTCGTAATTTTCCAATAAGAAAAAATGGAAACTCAGATGATTTGTTCCACAACCCTAAAATATTCATATAAAAATGATAAAGTAAAATATATGTAAAACAAATTAATGTACACTTTACCTTTGAAAAGAATCGTGGATGGTGTGAGGGAGACAAAAGAGAAGAGGAGGGTTTTTTTGTAGACAGTTTGTTGATTTTCACTTTAAATAACGGAATCACTGCTGTCTGTTGGCTCACTGGAATCTTTTTCTTTTTGTGTGACTTTAACAAGGAACCTATCCAATGACAGCTGCGTTTGTTTCCTTTTTGATTTCACGGAAATGTGGACATTGCATTGCTGTTAAACTGGCACTGCTACGATTTGGGTGGTGCTTTTCTACTAAATTTTGACTATATGAGTACAGCACGCCGACCGAGACCGAGCATTGGAGACGATTACCCACAATCCCGCAGCGAAACAGAGAGAAGAACTATCGGCTCAGTTGTGATCACGTGATGCTCGACAGACAAAGTGTATACATAATACTCGTATTGCAAGATTTTGCTCGGTTTCCTAGTCAAAATTTATTTAAAATCTTTGCTCGTCTTGCGGAACACTTGTAAACCGCGTTACTCGTAATCCGAGGTTCCACTGTATTAAGACATGAACAAACACAAATCAGTTAGCATTACCTCAGAAATGTCATTTATTTCAGTTGTCTGAACTGAAATATGTGTCCCTAAACTGAAATGACATAAAAATGTTTTTATAAACATAAAAGTCTAGTCATTATGTTTATCTCTATATAAATGGCCATTTTATTAGGTACATCTGGTCCTTATCGCCAAAATTGTACTGTTACTAGCAGAATCATGGGACTATAACACAATGCATAATTGTCTGGGGGTTCAGTTACTGTCAGACAAAGCTTCAGAAAGGATACTAGGTCTGATCTAAGTGATTATGAACACAGTGTGCCTGTTGGTACCAGATATGATGGTTCCAACATCTGAAAAAGTTACTATCCTGGGATTACAGTCTAGAGTTTACAGGGGATGGTGAATAAACAAATAAAAGATCCAATCACTGGCAGTTTTCTAGGGCGAACAGTTAGAAAATGTGAGCGTTTTTTTCAGTTATTGGTGTGAAAATGGCTGCCGTTAGCCTCTGCCAGTAAGCCGCTGAATGCTTTAAGCATGGTAAAACTTGCATTCATGATCTTTCAGCAAAGGGATTAAATGGTATTAAAGAGAATCCCAGCAGCTTCATCCCACACATAAATGACGTGACATATGAAGTGAGCATAAATTACTTTCAACAAAAAAGTGAGAGAGTGAGAAAGAGAAGGGAGAGGGAGAAAATTTAGATTTATTGAACCAGTCACACTCCTTCTGCCATTGCACATTGTGTTTTAATAAATCAACACTCCAGTTATTTATGAATTTATTTTTTTATTTGGAGGGGGGGGGGGGGGGGGCCAGGGAGGTTCAATTGGAAAATGCGACAAAAAAAAAAACACCCCAAAAACTAAAAAAACCCTTAA
>JAABNY020000101.1:294081-309509 GCA_015164015.2 Brevimyrus niger | reverse complement strand
ATATATATATATATATATATATATATATATATATATACACACACACACACACACACACAACCATACATTTAAAAATCATCAAACAAGTAAAAAAAAATACATAAATCAGGCAGTTCCCAAATGTCAAATTAAAAATGGTTTTAATTAGGAATTAAGAAAAGCCCTCAATTATTACACACAATATAAAGAATTTAATGAGCTTGGTGGAATAGTAACCGTCTGACGTCTGCAGTATGGCTAGCAGGAGGAGAAAGAGGATTAAAGTGATAGTCAAGCGTGCGTCATCCATCTAAGGATCAGGAATATTAATGAGATATTCGCAGTACAAGATAAGTGTGTCATAAACAGGAAATGAGAGCCGTCAAGCATACTGGTGCTATTGGAATGGGAAGGCCGGAGAATAAGATGTTCAGATGCGTTAATTTGTTTGTTTGTCTGTTTGTCTCAGACACTGGAACACAATTATCATTTTATAAGTTTGTTGCCCCAAACAGAAAACCGACGCAAACAATCTAAAGCCAGCAAAAACTCTGAAATTCAAACTTGATGAGAATTGTCACATTTTCCGCAGCTCTGATAATTTCATGGCAAATTACAGACAGAATCACCGACCTCAGGGGAGCTTGGTCATTTGTCAAGTTCCTGAGGAATCACCACCTGTTCTCCATTAGTGTTCTCAAGCTTTGTTGATGCTGCAATCCTGTTTCCGAATAATGGGTAAAGGTTTTCGCTCATGTGAGAAAGTGGGGGGCAGGAGACTCACGATGCGGTCTGGAGGGGGGGTGCTGCGGATGAAGCACTTGATCTGGCCCTTCTCCCCATGTAGGGCCTGCTGCGTCTGCGTGCTGGAGATGGTGGGGGGTCCTGCATGGGGGGGGATGGGTAATGTTCAGTCAGTCATGGATGATGTTGGGTCTCCATCTCTGTGTAACTGCTTTACGCACTCCGCACACGACCATACAGGTGGGGAAGCTTCACAAAATCACACCACCATAGTCTGCCATGGCGGCCGTACTTATGCATCTTAGTGAAGAATCAGAAATTCATGAATAGCTCATTTCTGTGGAATATATAAGCTTAAACTCTAAATAAAAGAAAATGGACAATCGCCCCACAGCTACGTTAACTGGAACCCCAGAGGTTTAGTTCGTCTTCCACATGAGTTTTTGGTTCCTATCTTCTGTTGCGTGTCGGCATCGTTCTCTCTTCCCTCTATCCCGTTTTCCCCTTATTTAAGCACGACATAGTAATTGAGAGCCACACACCCTTGTCAGGCACCTGGGTGACTTTGTTGTGAGAGGCACTTTATAAAAATATATTGAATTAAGTATGGATGTGACTTAAGAATACTCAAGGATTTAATTATGGCTGATTTATTTTAAAAAAATACCACCAGGTTGTTGCAAAAATGTTTGCAAACGAAGCTCCGTGATTGTTGAAAATAATAAAAAAAAAACATCCACTGGTGATGGCATCCAAAATCCAGTCTTAGATATTTGCTGAATGCATTTTCTTGGCTTGTTACTAATGACACAATGCAAAAGCCAGCATCCTTTCAAACCAGCACCCATCAAAGCCGTCAGTCTCGCTTTTCCGAGATCACCTGAAAGAGAAATGAGGAACGCGCCGTGCACAGTGTGTGGTGCACATGCACAGAGATTACACAACTACACCTATTGTGACCCTTTAGACCCAGTGAAGGATACCTACGGGGCATAAGGCTTAATTCCAGTCAGAGAGGGTGATTATCTGGGGCTCCTCAAGGTTAAATAAGGCTGGACTCTCTCTGTGAAAACCTCTCTTTGTGGTTGCTCGGAATGGAGGGAAGGACGGCTCCGGAAGCTAATGGAAAGGCAGCTGATGCCCCTTTGAATTCCAGTCCTTCGGAATGGCCTTGCTTTGACAAATGGGAATGTCGCCCAAGCCCGAGTGCAAGACTTACAGTAAAGAGCAGAATAGAAGCTCACGCGGCATCTCAAGGCGACGATGTCTAGAAGCGGCCGATCGGACGGTCGCATACAAAAGCCTTCCTTATTAAGTCAAGATACCGCAAATGAGGAGGCGGGAGGAGTCTTTCCAACCGTAACTCCCGGCCATTTTCTCCATGTTTCGCTAAACAACCATAATTGCATTTTATTACCTGTCTCTAATTAGAATAAATTAGCATTTTAATGAGACGATGACAGGTGGCGTCTTCATGTACAGCTACTGGGAAGCCTATAAAACTAGGGCCGATATGGCAGTGAGTGTAGTGCTTACTGGCCACGGTACAGGTAGGGTGATGGGGGCGGGGCTCTGAGAGAGGGCTGAAATGGTATATAGCGGCCGGGCAGGGGGCTCCCTGCTGTAAATGTAATAAAATCATTTCATACTGAATAGGAGTGGCCAAACCCAGTCTGGCATGGGAGCAAATGTGGAGCAAAATCAGATGGGTTTTTCGCTGAGCCCTTGGACTGAGTATGGATAGGGGAGGTAACGTGCGGGTCGGGTGTGGGGGTGTCTACTCATATGTGGGCACCCATGTGACTCCAGGATACCATGTTCCTGCACACACAGGCCACCTCTCACTCCAACACTCCTCCAAGGTGCAATATCGACTTTTAGTGAAAGGAGCCTGTAAACACCGAATGGTATATATCTACAGAACTGTTCTGTTTTCATCTTAACAGCACACGCTCTATGAGGGAGCGAAAGAGAAATTATAAAGAATGGCATTGAATTTCAATACTCACAAAAAGCAGTACAATAAAAGAACCGATAAAACTTATTTAATTTTTTATACAGCTAACAGCTAAATATAAAAATACATGCGCCGAATAAGAACCAAATGACAAAGCAACAATATCAATATGTATTCATATCAATGAGTATTCATAAACCGCTCCAACGTGAAGCACTCTTGCTGTTAGCTGTTTAATTTCAATTAAGCCCCGCTGGTCCTCGGGGAGCAGAGCCTGTTTCCTGCCTCAGCAGCACTATGGGAACCCCAGGGAGCAGCAGTGCAGACTGGGAGGCCAGACGAGCAAGTCAAACAGTCGCCGGCCTCTGTGGGCAGTCTGTCTTTTCACGACTAGGAGTGAGGTGACCACGACCCCTCTACCCCCTCCCCCTAAAAAACGCTGGCTCCCTCGAGCTGTCGCTGAGGCCTGGCGTCAGAGCTAGCCCGAGTTTCAGACTTTTATTTTGGGTAAGAATTTTGCTTTTCGTTTTTTTTTCCCCCCTCGCGGCTTCACTCGGATCACACGGCTACACATCTCTGTCGCCGGCGAGTCGGCCCGCGACTCAGCCCACGTGTGGCGGCATCAAAGCGGCAGCTGGCGTCCCAGCCATGACTGGCAGATTCTCCGGGAGGACTGAGGTTTGCTCGCGAAAGCCGCCGAGCCGTTCCGCGGAGGGCCTGTGTCTTTAAGAACCGCCGTGCTTTAATTATTCAGACGGTACCAAAGGATGCTATTTATTTCTTTATTTATTCCAAGACAGATCCAGGCCAGGAGATGACTAAAAACAATGTGTATACACATTCTCCCAAAAATAAAATAACAGTTGAAACCACTCAGGCCTGAGGATAGAGCTCCAAGGAAACAATAACATCTGATAGCATGAAAAAGAACAGACTTAACAAAATATATATATATATTTTTTTCCCTTGCTTTCCTTTGCATTGTCAGTTTACTCAAAGTGAAAATAAACCCATAAATAATTCTCAGCTTTGTTTAAATTTAAGGAAAAAGGGAGCTATATTTTATATAAAAAAGGGGGGAATGTAACATCAGAGAAAAAGCAGGCTGAAAACCATGAAAGATGGATCTGTTGTGACGTTAAAGCGTCGCTCGGCCAGGCGTCGCGCGTCGTGATTTTTCATTAAGCTTTCGGCTGCTTTCGGAGCAGACTCCCCGCAGCATCCGCCAGCGGTTTTGAATTAATATTATCTGAGCCGAAGTCAGTTCCCATCCATTCAAACAGTCTCCTCCAGAAAGAGAGGAATGCTCTGTGTCTCATTAGCATGGAGAGATGGATGTACGAGACGTGGCGACGGCGGTATGACACATTAGGGAAGCCTGCTCAAGTGCCGGTCGCGATATTGTAATATTTAAAATATTCCGGCTAATGGGGTTGGGAATAATTCCCACCGGCACTCGCAAAACCACAGGTTTCCTCTCTGCTGCAAGTTGACAACAGAGAAACGCTCTAAAAGGCCCGTGGATTTCGCCGATATACCGCCCGTGATGTTAATGTGCTCCCCGCCTGAATGCTGAGCAGTCATAATAAAGCGATTCGTCTGGAAGTTTCCAGATCCCCCTCGCTTGCTCCCTCACGCTCATTAGTCAGTCACCGGCCGGCATTCTGGCCTCCTGCTATTGCCGTGGAACCTCGACGCATTAGAACACATTCCCCTTGTTTATCACGTGGGGAGATCGAAGGAAGACAGACGAGCGGAGGGGCATCCGGGTGTTTGCAGTCTTCCTAGCCTGTTGAATTTGTACAACAAAACGACCCGCGTGGAAATCCAAACAGCTACATAGCGGGGATCTTTGCTCATGTTTATTTTGGGAGCTTTCAGATAGCTACATCTTTGTTTTTTTCTTGAGCTAAACCCAGCGATATCTTTGCATTGAGCTCAGGAAAAAGCCAACTACAGCTAGTCATGTCGTTTTGAGGCTAGCAGCAAACAGACATTTGTTGCTAGCCATTGATTAGAAATATAGAATTCCCGTTGTCTGAACAAAAGACATTCCCTTTCTTCTTTTGGGCCTGGTCGGTATGGTTAGGGGACGGCAATGTGACACACGCAAAAGCTTACCGTTTACCGTGAGTGAAACCTCCTTCTCCCCGGCACCCACCCGGGGGACCACAGCACGGCACACATATTTCCCAGCGTCCTCTTGTCTGACGGCCTTGAGGGTCAGGGTGTTCTCATTGCTCAGCACCTGTGGGTTGCCAGGGACGTGGTCAAAGGCCAAGATGTGAATGAGCTGGGAAACATTGCCTGTTGACCCAAGATGGTGTGAAGCCATCTCGCAGTACTTTTTATAAACCACTATATCAATTATTAAAATCCAATCTAAAACAGACTCATAGGGCCGAGACATTCTCTCATTGGAGGGATTCCTTTTTGTTTGCTGGGTGTCTTCACACCTTGCTTCTACTTTTGGTGCGAGACTTTAATGACTGGCAATCAATACATCGAGGGAACCTGTCCTCTGTGCTTATGATGATCTTTTTTTAAGCCCGAAACTCCGTAGTTTTGAAACAAAAGGATATTTAAGCGAGTGACATACAAAATAGGTCTATCTAAAATTTATGTCGAGGATTTCAATAAGGAGGCGAAAAATTAAACAATGTTGTTGACATTAAATGCTGTTCATAAACCTCAACGTGATAATTGTCTTTTCAGATAATTATAAATTGTTTTAATTTGGGACCTAATTGTTGTTTAATGAGGCGAAAAGGCTACATATAGATTACGGGTAAATATACCAGATAAAGACGACAGACTGAGCAGCAGAGCCGCCCGTTAGTGTCCAGGTTCCAGGGTAAACGTACCACTCCAGAGCCTCGCTTCATCCACACGATGGTCAGCGATGGGTTGCCAGTCCAGGCACAGTTGAAAATTGCATCCGAACCCTGGTCCACTTGCAGTGACTGCGGCTCAGCGGCCAAACGTGGTCCGACTGTAAAAGCACACGCAAGGTCCGACTACTCCATCAGAGGTGCAGCTTCCACGCTGAATTTTGTAGGCAGAATGCTTTATCGCTGATATTGTAAGATATAGTTGAACAGGTCTCATCCGTGCTGACACTGCTTAACCAACTGTTATGGGTGGGAGGGTTAGGTCCTACTCACAGTAGACGTCCACACATCTGCTGACGTTGGTGATGCCCAGTGGGTTGGTGACCTCGCAGGAGACCGGCTCAGTAAAGAACGTGTGGTCCACGATGACCTCATAGACGTCGCTGGTAACTTCCTTGATCACACTTCCACCCTTAGCCCATCTAATGAAAAGACAGGAGAACAATAAGAGCCTCTGTTGAGCTCCAAGGGGATCGATGCCTTCATATACCCATCTTTGTCGTGGTTCGTGGAGGAAACATTAGGCCATGTTTTCCTCCAGCGAGTCAACACATTTGACATTAGAGTTATTATATGGCTCTATAATTAAATCGTGGGTGACCTCTGTGGGCTTTTAAAGGGTTTTATGGTGGAAAATTACTCCTGTAACAAGCAGCCCAGACACAGAGATGCTTGTCAGTTTCCATGTCATTGTGAAGGAAAGGTTGCTTCAAAAATGAATACATAAGACCCCAACAATAGCAAATGACTTTACTGGAACAAGGTAAATTAATATATGCAGAGCTGGACAAGGAGTATTTGTTAATGCAAAATGCATTCCGTGGCATGGCACTTGATAACGCGGATTAAGGCCCTGCTATGTCACGATCTCGAATGCCTCAAAGACAGCGGCAGCTACCTGTTGGCACGGCGACTGTGGAGCATGCAGATGAATGAAACGGATTTGATGGGTCTGGCAGCATTTGCCCGCAGGAAAGCGCTGCGCGCATGTACCACCTCCGGATAAAAAGCGGTACTACAGGGATCCGCTTTCATGCAAGGTAGGCTTTTGAAAACGCTCCCTGTGCCGATTTTTGCTCCACGAAACAGAAAGTCGAGCCCTCAGGCAAAGCAGTGTGCCTGTTAGCTGTCCAAAATACTGCCTGTTTCAGGACAGTCAAATATTTGTTGTTAACTGAACAGCATCCATGAGATTTACCATTGTCTAACAATAAATCCAATTGTGGCATCATGTCTAATGTGCAAGCTTTTGAATTTCAATGATGATGATGTCGAACGGGATCATTTTAATGACCTTGATAATGATTGGGATGGTATTGATGATTATAATGATATTTAACGTATTTATGAGGCGAGAGTCTTAAGGCAGTAGTCTATGGGCAGAAGGAAGGAAGAAAGGGTGGAAAAAATACAATGGTTAGAATTTCGGTTCTGATTAAATTCGCAGACATCAGTGTCATATCCACAAACAACAGGACTCTAGGGCAGGCATTGTGGCGAAACAAAAAGGGGGTTTATTGAACTCACTGAACAGGGACTGGAAATATACATGATCACTAGGGATCAAAACAGGGGGACTGGTACAGGGAAGGGCAGAGGCCACAAGAAGCTTAGATGTTAATGACTGGGACTGATGAGACACACAGGTACTTAAATACAGGGACTAATGAGGGGTAACAAGCAGCAGGCGAGGCTCTGCAAGGCCACGTTAGGGAGGAGACAGGAGGGGCAGGTGTGCAAATGACAAATGACTGTGGACATGTTGTCAAAAAAGAGTAAAGTAGATTTACACGGTGATATGCGAGGACAGCAGAACTGGCCAAATGAACCCTTGCCTTCACCCGGGAGTGAGTCTCGGAGCAGTGAACGATGACGGTGAGGACCAGACAACACATTCCCCCCTTAAGTGGAGGCTGACAGGAACCCACACCCCAGGCAAGCCAATGGGATGGCTTAGCTAGCAGAACGTTCTAACCCAACCACACTGCAGCAGACAGCACTACAGTGCCTCTTCTAAAGGAAGATCATGAAGGCCAATCAAAACATTTCTCTTCCATATCTGGGGTTTTATCTCCATTGTACCTGAAAAGGGATTTGAGATGTAAGAGCATGAGTGCGTATCCGTCTGAGAGCGTGATTCGCAATCCCGAAGGCTGTTTGATATAATGCCTGTAGGAGTATAGTTACAAAAATGCACTGTCTCCCTGATTTCATGCCCCCCCCACCCCCACCTTTTTACAGCGGCCTGTTAGAGCAATTCCCAGTAACAATAAAAATTGAAGACCCGACGAAAAGCAAACACAGAAATTAATTTTGTTATTCAACATCAGGTAGATGGAGTTGGTCATTCGTGATGCACATTACGAGTGACGGTAACGATGTTAGCTTCTCCATATCCAAACCTCACGGGCTCTGTTTAGTATGTTTCCCATGAAGCGATGCAGTGTTTACGCACAGCTATGTGCGCTGAGTATTTCATTAGCTTTTTATTGCTCTGCGGTGTTTCCTACTTGGCTTTCAATGACCCCTGAGACGTGTCTCTCAAGTTAGGATTCGCTTTTTAAATGTTGGTTTGGGGGAAGAGAGGGAGATGGTATCCCGGGTTTCCTGGGAGGAATTCAGACCTGAAAGGTGCAATGCTGCAGAGCATTACCGAGAAATTAAGGAACGAAGCAGAAGAATGGATCAGTTCTTAGGCACCGTGACGGGTACAGAATGTACGGGAGGTAAACTCAGCAGTTTGGTCTTTCTTAGTGCAAATCAATTCAGAGCAGAGTGCTTCAAATCTAACATGTCTTCTCTTCTGAATTTCCATGAATCATTCACAGTATTACACAGTACCGTGTCTTTTCAATGCATGAGCAGAAGAATCCTCTGTGATTCCCTTATGCTGTGTGGCTCCTGTGAACCTCAGTTGATGAGCCGTTACTCTAGGTCATGGGGGACGAGGCAGTGTACGCAAGAAGACGGATGCATGCATGACAATGTACCCCAAACGCCCAGTTCCTAGTCCTGTGCAGGTGCTAGGAGTTTTGCAGGCTAGAGCAATCAAACTAGTTTGTTAAGCACACCTGAAACACAAATGATGAAGAGTGGATACCACAGAAACGTGTGAAAAAAGGGGGGGATTCTTTAATTGAAAAATCAGCATAATTGATGAACTCCCGCAGAAGAAAACTGCTACAGCTGGATCCCCTCTCTACCACTTTCGTCCAAAGCAAAGCACTATCTTTATCTTCAGTACTGGAGCATGTGAACCTGGAAGAAACCTCACGACGACATGGGGAGAATGTGCAAACCCAACACACGCAGAGCCTTGAACGCAAGCGAAGACGTGACGAGCCAAAATGGCAGCTACTCTTTGTAGGGTGATTTCCGGTACTCATTCGGGTCACTTTCGTCTTCTCCTTCATCAGGATGCTTTCCAAACTGCCTCTAGTGCTGTATCGATTTCAGATGCTGGTATTGACCAGCACTTAGTGGATTTGTGCTTTAGAGTATCCACCGGTTTCATTAGAGTTAATAAAAATATTAACAGTGTGCCCTCCACGCTGCCTCAGACCTCGGTGTTTTTATATGACCTTTATGACAGCGCAAAGGATGTTTAATTTATTGCTGTAGTTTTACTCGAAACCTCTTGCTCGGTGAATGCACATGTATTAATGTAAGTCTGCACATACGTACGAGCATCTTCTATAAGCCTTCACCTCACTCTGGCTATTGAAATAAGGTGTCAGCACTTTCTTGAACCCTTCAAGCAAGAATATATCGCCCTATGCTACAAGAAGGACAGACAACTTATGCTCTAGATGCTTCAGAACACCTCTGGAAGATTTAATGCTGAAAAAGACTCAATTTTCTTACTGAAAATGGGCCATGTTGATTTTAATGTTACTAGACTTAGTGATCAAAGCATTGCGACTTTTGCCCCATGCAGCCAGATCACTTTTCCCAAATTTCCTTCAGCTGGGCGATTCCCTTTGATATCGATTCTGTAGCATTTATTTCTTGCTCTGCTTTAAAACTGCACAGAATTGCCTGTCTAACAAATCACTCCTACCTTACTGCATTTCCAAAGCCCCGGAGAGGTTCTGTCTAGCCCCACCCCGTTCCCATTAATGATGAGGGTGAGGAAAGAGGAAAACATTTTATAGAGAGGTGTTATAATTATTTCTGAAAGCCACATCCGTCACCACAACAGCAGAATAGGAACAGCAACGACGGAGGTCCCTCCGGCCGACCAACAGTGCTGGTTTAAAGTGCCCCCCCCCAAACACTAAAGCCCGGAGTGGGAAAATCAGTGTGCTTGCCACCACCTTCTAAATCCAGATGCACTCAATAACTCTCCCCAGGGCCAGTATAGCATTTAAGGGACTGAGTTACTTAAACAAATGGCTGCCCGCACGAGCCCCTAAAAGACCCCTACCCTGCGTAATCCACGTTATCAGCATCTGAACGAATATCCTTCGCGCGTTGGAGAATAGGCATCCATCTTCGCTGACTAACACCATCTGCCGTGCAAAAACGACCCGGATATTTCGATTCCATTCAACGATGGGCTATGTGGGATATTTTCCAGTAAATTGCTGGTTGAGGAAACGGACCGCCATTATTTTCATCCCCGGGCATTTGGGCTTGATGACGGCAGTGCTCGTTGCGACGACGGAACCAGCCACCTGGCCATCATCGAGAATAATGCGTAATTATAATCCTGCCTGAATGGTGCAAATCAGTGGCTGGCTGCAAATGTGGCAGGGTGGATTGATTATTTTTAAATATGTGTGTTTTATCTCAGTGGGGGTTTAGCGATGAGGTAAATTTGGGTGGCTTTTGGAATTTTTTCCCCCCCTTTCCTATTTTTTTTTAATCCATTACCTATCCCTTAGGAAAGCACACCTACGCATCAGCAGATGGCTATGAGGTACAGGAGTGTCTCTAGGTCTCAAAAAGATCCATAATTCATGCACCAGCAGCTGCTGGGTTGGTTGGAGGGGGGGGGCTTCAGCCCTCCAGCGGGCGACAAGTAACGTAGGGCGCTGTTTACGCAGGACAGGTGGTCCCGGCGTTACAGCGGGCTCCAAAGAAACTCTGGAAACTTACTAATTCATGGCCTGCAGGGGATGGGATGACCCATTGTGAACACTACCACATCGCCATCCTCAGGCTAGCATTCAAAATAAAAAGTGTGAAAGTATATCGAGGAAAATCTTGTGGAATTTGACTTGTAACCAAAAGCTCGGTTTTAAACCTGGAATGCACTCTTATGCGTTGAGTATATCTCTAGCTGCATGACTGCACAACAGTGAAATGGTGACGTTCCTGACAAAAGCACCCCGCTAAATGTTTAGAAAGCAGCTGTAAAGAAAATCAGCAGCGGCGGTACGTAGCTAATAAGTAACCAGCGTTCGACGTTTTAAAGACGGCTGCTATTGTTTTGCGATATTAGACACGTGTCAGGGAGGGAAAAGCATTCATAGACAATGATTTATGCCACCAATAATGAAGCCCCACGCTTGACCTAAAGTGGGGTCTATTATCTATGGAGAACATCAATCAGGGAGCATTAATGAGCCTTCAGTGCGTGCTGAGGATTCCAGACTGAACTTAGAGTGTTTCCCATGCAGACGAGACTCACCTGTACTGCGTCACTGGCGGGTTGGCCTTGGCGGCGCAGTGAAACTTCACCATGTTCCCTTCCAGGATGGGCTGAGGCTCCACGGTGAGGTTCACCAAAGGCAGGTCTGTGTGTGAGAGTGAACACTTTAACTGCTTATCCAGTACTGGGTTGCAGTGAACCTATTCCAAGAAGTGCATGAGGTAGGGGAACACCCTGAAGGATTTATTTTTTTTGCAGTCCTAATTTTACAAGCGATTTTGTCACCACTGTGCTTTACAGCGATTTCAAGGAAATTAGGATACAAACATGAAATGCAAAAAGGTCAGATATAACATATATCAGTGTGAAGGTTGTTTATATTATTATAATAATAAAAACAATGTTTCATCAGTCTTGGAAGCAATGCTGTGACTTGGCCATATGCCTAACAGATTGGGTTGAGAACAGCATAAAGATTTCTGGTGTGCCTTGATGATTATCTGTATGAGAAAGGTTGGAAATCTGTTTTTTCTTTGTAAGAGATACAAGGGAAATTGCTTAGAACAAAGGAAACAAGTAACAGCTTGATAATTAGCAACTCACTGATTGTTCATTTCTAATTGGAACACTAACAATTTGAAATACAATCGATAGAATATAGAAAAAAAGTGATGATCCTGGTCTAAAGAAATATCAGTTGTGTGAAGCATAAATCTGAGTGTCTCTCTGATCTGAAGGTGCTGCATTTTTTTTTACGAAGGTCTTCAGGGTTCAAGTGTAGCTGCACTGGAAGGACAAACACCATTTCTCTCCGGCCATTTTCCTCTGAGTGTTTCTTCGAAAATGAAGTCACCTTCTAACTGCTGCTGGCGTCAGCCATCCTGAAGACACGGGCCGACATCCTCTGCCTGACAGGTACAATTTCTATTTTAAAAGCCCGCCACTCACTTGGATTTAATTCGACTTGTCTGTGCCAGACGACCGATTTGGCAATTAACAGGTGAATCGTGCACTCGCCATGTTATGTGAGATATACAGTAATTTCATTTCTCAATTCAACTTGACATGGACAGAAAATATCGACTACTTGACCTAAAAAGCATAACAAAACTCAGAAAGATCTATAAACAATTCCTCGAGGCTAAATAAACTGAAACCGCTTATCATTTATAAATTGCACAATATTATGCACAATCTATACGGCACACAAGTAGCGAAGGTTGTCATTCTGTCAAACATTTAGCCTGATTTTCAGCCCACGCTCGTTGAGTGGCGTAGGAGGGGAGGAGGTAATAACTGGAGTTAATAAGCACTTCATAAATCCTCTCCATTTCGAAGGTGTTAAGGTCCCTATTCACATGTCTAGGCATGCCCACGTGTTCCTTTAAACTCGTGATTGCTACAGAATCCGGGGCTCCGCGATTGCAGTCGATGTTGAGAACGTTCAATACTTTGAGCTCCGAGCTCAGTCGGAAAAGTAATAACGGTTAACGAAGAAACACCGGAGACACTCCAGATCATCCTGAGTGCTGCTGGGGGGGCGGGGCGCGGGGGTACGTGGGCAGGTCAGGGCTCATTTTTTGTTTTTCTCGTCGGAACGGATCCCACAGAGAAGCATTATCTGTGAGGTAGTGCTAATTTCATTTCCGTTGGCCTCGGCGCCGGTCTGCAGGAAGCCCTGCGGGCCGGCCTACTGCTGGAACATGGATGCGACGGAGCGAGGAGGCAGGAGCAGACACCATACCCTGCGGGTGCACAGCTGGGCCGGCCTGACTCAGCTGCCAACGATCCACAAACAGGAGGGGGGACTCCAGGTGCTTCTGAACAGTCCGTATCTAACTCCAGAACGCCCGTCATAGGGAGGTGACATTTCAGCCACTGGACTTATGCCGGCCACCTCAGGTGTGAACCTTCATCGCCCCTTGTCTGGGTTTGTCATCCTCAGAGTTAAATCTAGGCTGGGTCTCTTTTGCCAAAGACACATATGTGTGGCAGCATCAGCAGTTTACGACATGAATGAAGATCTAAGTAAAAAGACCAATAGGAGAGTTGGGCATTCAGATATATAGGAACTAAGCCACCTGCAGAGGCCAACGCATTAAAGTCCTTCCTGTGGTTTGAGAAGATGGGCATTAACACACTCAGGGCTCCCAGTTCAGCCCATGCAGAGAATCAAGGCCAGATCTGCCTTGGATCGGGATTTTTTTTCCCCTGCAACTTTTTAGAATACTTTGATGTAAAGGCACTGGCTTCACGCATGTAGACCGGTAATGTCTCCCCAGTGCATTTTACTGCAATGTTAAGGCATATCCAAGGAAGTAGAGTTGTTATTTGAAAAGTTGCAGCCTTGGAACATAAGTGCTTCAAACCTTTTATCAGACCCTGGTTTATTGTGGACGGAGATTCTTAACCCGAATGTATAAATCTGTATTCATGAAAGGGTACAATGAACGTTATGCAAGTCTCTCTAGGTATGAATGTCTAATATGCAATAAAACAGTTGGTTCTCAGGATTAGTCTTTACAGTCGGTTTAAGTAGTATTTTTTCATGAACACAGTAACCCTGTGACCTGGGCATTGATGGACAGACGTCCGATAGAGGAGTCAGTTTGTCACTTTGATGTATAAATGCATGAGTTGCAGAGGTTTCTTGCGACAGACCATCAATATGCAAGTCTGTTAATTCCTTGAATTTACCTGGAGAGGATGAGAATGTGAGGGCGGGGGTGGTTACAACAACGATACAAAAAAAAAAATGTACTGTGTGCTGACAGCGTTTGATCGGAAGTTCAAAGAGAGGACCAGATGGTGTTCAGAACAATTGGCCAACTTCTCTACAGCTCCAAAGATGTGCCAACGTAATTGCTCTACTCCTTTTTTAAGCCTTAATTCCCAGTCAGTTTGAACAGCTGATTTCTGCAAGGAGAAATCAGCAGAAAACAGCAATCTTTTATGGGTGGGGGTTGATGGGTCTGAGTGTATGTATGTGAGAGAGAGAGAGAGAGAGAGAGAGAGAGAGAGCTTGACTATTTGATAGTAAAGCAGCAGTAAATAATCTGTAACACTACAGCTCACAGTATCTGTCAGATGCTAGCCCAGTGAGCCGACATGGAAAACGATATGTCTAGATTTTGACTATTAAAAAAAAATGTCATTTTACTTGTAATAAAAGCAGATTTTTTTTTCCACTTTACTTTTTTAAATGTACCTGCAATCTTCAAAAAGCAGGATCACAACAGACGTGAATCTGCTTCACGTTCATTGCACTTTGCGTAAAGGACGACGAGGGAGGGATGAAAATGACATGACAGCAAACACTGGGAAAAACTGGGGGGAAAGGCATCATCCATGTTTTAATGGGGGTGTAACTGCAGGGGTGAAGCTGAAGATCATCACATCATCTCCTACTGTAAACAATGTGGAGAAGATAGTTATGGTCAGATGGGTGCCACTGCTGTACGGTTTGAGCAGGAAAAGAAGCGAGTCTCAATCATTTCGCGCACAGTTATATTTTCAAGCCCCATAATGCATTTCACTTTCCACCAGTCAAAAATAGGCAGCATTTATCCTGTTTAATAAACACTTCATGCTATTGCTCAGACCTCTTGCTGTAGCCCTATTTTTTCCTGGGACGTCACAAGTCATACCCCCCCCCCCTCCACCACCATCATCACATCTGCATCCCTCCGATTAATTATTCTCAACAAATGGCACTATTTTTGCTCCCAACCTATTAACAATGCATGTGTTCAGGGAGCTGCCATGCCCCCATCGCCTGACGCTTTGCCCCCTCCCATACACATGCACACTCACCCCCAAGCCAAATCCAAGAGGCGCTTGGGGGAGAAAGGGGGGGGGCTGTGTAAAAATAGCAGGGTGGAGTCCTGGAAGAGAGACAGCCTCTCTCCGCCCTTCAAACTGTGCTCACACAATGACATGGTCCACCGAGAGCGACGGCCCATCGACTGAACACCGCAACGTCCACATCTGGGGACACCTCAACCCGCCGGGACAGTGCTCAGCGCTCGACACATCTCAACCAGGTGGCTTCTGCTCCCAAGGCCTTCTATGCGTTGTCTCTTATTTGGTTGCTACATAAATTCCTTATTTAAATGCTAATTGTCTCAGAACAAGGTCAGTTAAGCTCACCCCCCCCCCCCCCCCCCCCCCCCCCACCACCCCCGCAGCAAAAAACACAAAAAACAAGACAACCCACGCGCAGAAAGACGTGACAACGAACACCAACCATCGAATACGAAAA
>JAABNY020000101.1:250737-269841 GCA_015164015.2 Brevimyrus niger | reverse complement strand
AGGTTGTCATAGTTAGCATTAGCATATTTCCCATTGAAATGAATGAGCGGTCCCCATAAGGATATGTTTACCCTACATGTGCGTGTCTGTGTGTGTCTGTGTCTGTGTGTGTGTGAAAAACACTCCCTCACTCAGAAACACCCACCTCGTCTTTGGGCAATACTCTTTTGGGAGACACAGCACCTCTACATTATTTTTACCTCTGCTGTCATTTGAATTGTGAGAAATGGACAACGGAGCGTCCTGCCATGGAGCGATCGCTCTCCCAAGACATCGTCAGCTTAACTACACGTCCAGAGCCACAGAAGAAGGTCACCGGTACTATGAGGAGCCTCAGATCACAATCAGTCAGATATTCTATTTGAAGCAACAATGAGCTGTCAGGTGCCCCCTGGCAAACAGAGATATGGTAATAAAAGTAATATAAATTCTAGATGGAAACCTCTTTGTACCAGGCCCACAAATTATTTTTATTGATACTGCGCACATGGACACGAAATATTGAAATATGCTTTGGTGACAAACGGTATGAAATTTATAGTTTAATAAGATGGAGAGTGGTTTATTTTACAGTACTTTACAGGAGGGATAAAATCCACTGGTTGTAAAGCACTTTAAATATCTATTAGGGAAATTTACACCGTGGGCTCGTAAGCACAGGGAATTTCTCCATGGGAGTTCAGGAAAGGCTACGTTTGATTGGAAACGCCTTAACAGAACCCTTCAGGAACCCTCAAGATGAAAATCAAAAATACTTACTGGGCAAAGCGCCGTCTTATTGTTCAGGTCCTCAAAAGCTATGGCAGTGAATGGCCTTGCGTCAGTGTTTAACGTTTCACACTTTTTTCACCTGATCTCTGTGCTACGTCCAGGTAGCGTTTCACAGAGTCTCGGGGAGCAGCATGAAGGTCGGTTCACCACATCGCACATCGAATCCGAATCGCACGTCGAATCCACATCGCCTAAAGGAAATCACTGGTTCACACACCACAGGTCATGAGAGTTAGCATGGACAGCAAGACCGTCCTTCGATCCTGTGCTTTGCGCATTGGCCCTGACCTATGGAGACCATAGCCTACGATCCGGACTGAATCCCACAAGTATTTGCTAGTTTTGGTGAAATGACTACTGACGTACATATTCCAGTTTTGCATACCTCCTGCTTAGAGCAAGTGGAAAAAGCTTTGAAAAAAATGTAATGTGATGAGGTCAAGGGCCGTTCATGCCGAAACGGGATCCCTGTAGGTAAATTCCGCAATAGGTCAGGATAAAGTCCAAGCTAAATACATCAATAATTAAGCAAATCCATTTGAGGCATCTCAGCGTGATCCATGAAATGGAGTAAATACAGATTCCGGCAGTATGACCAGCTGAGGATTTGCAAAGCAGCGGATATACTTTGCTCTTCAAGATACCTCTTTGATCTTGTACCTTTTCTAAAATTTATCCCAAGTTTAGAGCATCCACTGTGCATCAGTTTGACACGATCAGACTGGTGCGGATTAATCTGCAGGCTCAACCGGCCAATGGCATCGCGGGATCACTGTGGGCACAACATCTGACGTTCGAACAGAAGCGGGAAAGCTTTCCGGAATAAAACAATTAATATCCCAGCCCTGTCAGCAAAATAACCATCTCCCCCCACGTTAAATGCTAATAGATTTTTCAGTGGGCCGATTGATTCATCTGCAGTGACATAAACCAGGGTGTTACACAGATCCGACGGCCATTAATGTTATTTACTGACTGCAGTTAAAGTTTGATCTCACCACCATTAAACTGAAAGCTGACCTCACACAACCTCTCTAGACCATTTTTTCCTGACTTTACATCTGGGTCCCATTTCATGGGCAAAGCTATAGAGATCAGACCCCACAAAGGGCACTGGTCAAAGAATGGCTTTCTTCTCTCTCATCCCAAACTCCCAGCTGTTTGGTAGAGTCTGACCCCAACATTAATACTCCACCTGATCAATATCAACATTACCAATTCTTTGCCGTGACCCTTGTTTAATGTTTTTACTATGTAATTTCACCAGGAACAGAGATTGAAAGTGATATGTGGGAATATAAAATGCATAGGGCAGTAATAGACAGTAACTCTCCCCTCAATGGGAAAATGAGGGGTACTTCATGGTCTATTAAAGTGAATGGGATCCAATGAAGCAATGAATGATAATTGGAGTTTTGTAGCACTGCTGCCTGAATAGTTAGACTCAAGGACTTCACTAAAAGCCATTGTCTCCTCACCCAACATATCATGGGACTTTGCTGAAAATGTATTTATATCTGAGTTGGAATTAAGTTGAGTTACTTTGCAAAACAAATACACATCACAGTATCTACATATATATGGACGTTAGACTGTAAGGCTGTGCTGGACTGCAAGGCCTCCTCTAGCTCCTCTGCCATGCTTTTAGGCAAGACCAGCAGGTTCAGCACCACGGAGAGAGGTGGAGGAGAGGTAGGAGCTGTGGAACGTACAGTTCAGCACCATGGAGAGAGACGAGAGTGGCGGCATTAGGGGAAGAGACGTATGAGGTGAAGATGTCCCATGTTCCTGCCCTCGTCTAGGTGGAGGTCTGAATGACCCTCAGCCTGCCCTCTTTGGAATAGCCTTTGACCAACCTGGCCTGGTCTTTACCCCTCTCTCTCCTTGTTCCCTTAGGACCCACACCTGAGTCTCAGGTCTACTTCCCATTTGTACCAGACCTTATGCTTCATGATTATGACCTTCCCCCTGAATTCATGATAAGCGGAGGAGAGCAGAAGTTGAAGTGAGTTTCAGCCGGTCTTTAAACACCATTGTGCGACTGTATGATTTTATCAGTGAATGGGAACCAAAAGTTTCCTTCAAAGTCTTGTTCAGTCGTGCTTAAAAGCCATCATTAATATGATTTTCTGCATTCCCTCTGCCCTCTAAATGCAGAGACGTCGGTCCTGACCAGAGATGGTAAAATTACGATCTGTATGAAAATCCTATTAAGTAATATTGTAAAGCTTTCAGCTTTTGAGGGTCTCAGGTGGGAACAAAGGTGCTAATTTTGATAAATATAAGTGCATAATGTCCATATTTAATGTCTGTTTTTTTGGGCACCAGTCTGGCTGTAGTATTGCCCTATTGACTCAACAGTCGATTTGCATTTTGTCTAAAATCCTGCCTCTCTGACATTACTTGAGCTTAGATTGCACCGATTTCAACCCTTGAAAAATGTGTAACCCTTGAATGTTTACTGTGATCTATCAATAGGGGGGGGGGGGGCACAGCTGGTGAAGGTCTTTGTCTCCTGTCTTGATGAGGATCTATGAGTTGTTGAAAGAGAGTTATTCATGCCTAGGGGCCCCAATAGTTAAGACCTTACTCCATTGAGAAACCCTAATAGACCCCCCCTCGACTTCACCGGAGAATGGCAAGGAGAGAAGGGCAATATTAAATAATACTTATATGGATCCTAATGAATTCCTAAAGACAACGTGTGTCACAGACAGCAAACGATGTAAAATAGCCCCATTAAAGGTAATGAATCCATCAGAGTGGGAATGGATTAGCTTTTATAGCAGATCAATAGTGTGGAAATTGCTGTGAAGGGGAGGAGGGGAGACAGTGATTCAGACCGGCAGGCTGCTGCACCTGCATGCTGGGGGGGTCTTTGACCAGAGCCCCGGTCAGTAAGTCAGGGGCAGAGGAGGGAGACTGAAAGGGTGTGTGTCTCTGTGTGCATGTACCTCTGAGCTCCACGGGCGGGGGCAAAAAAAGAAATTCTGCCACATGCACGTTAGTAGCTGTGCCACCGAAACCCCTCTCCCCCCACCGCGTGTGCGCTTGCCAACGGCCAATTCCCGCCGATCGCCTTTGATATGCAGACTGTTAAACGCTGGCGCTACGGGCCGTGAATATTCATGAGGGCCACTTGTGTATTGGTGAGACGTTGACTGCCTGTCCGGCTTTTTAATTAAAATTATATGAACGAAACGGAGGGGGATTGCGGGGAGAATGAGGGACCGATAGGAATCAGCCGCCTTTGTCTTCTGATTTAATAGACTATATAGTGATAGATTTATTCAAGTTTAATCACTGTTCCCCTAAACAAATCCGCCACATGCTAAACAGCCTGAACCATGTACCTCTATGGGTCAGTGTGTAGCGCAACGGGCTAGCGGTCTGTCCCCGTGTCCGCAAGGTCGTGGGCTCGATTTCTGTAGCTGGCAGAGCAATAATATCACTGCTGGACCCTGGAGCAAGGCCCCTAACCCAAACTGCACCAGGGGGGCTGGAAGCTTGCTAACCCTGCTCTCTCACCCCAAAACTCACTCTCATCTGTATAAATACATGAATGTCTGTGTCTCTCACAAAAAAAAAAAAAAAAGCGAGACGGCTTATGTGGAAAAACTACCAAAATTTCCCCATGGAGATGAATAAAATAGTGCTATTCTATCTATATCACTACCAGAGGGCTTTCATTGTGTATAGTTACATTGTTTACTATCCAAAGAAAGCATGGTGGCTTACCATTTTATTCTGGAAGCCCACAGAGGTGGTTAGAACAGCAATTCTGCCTGTATTGAGCTTTTAGTCATAGTTCCATTGGGTGATCTAATGATTTTTAGATGTCTGTCACTCGCAGGATATAGGTTCGCCTATGCCTTTGGTCCTGGGTCCTCTCCAAACTTTAGCAGCTGTTGGAGAGCAGTGGTCAATTTATTATTATTTTTTTTTATCATTCTTCTTAGCGCACGACGTTTGTTTGACGCTGCCTCCCCCTCCATCTGCCTTTACGGCTTTGTTATAATTCTCCTCAGCCACTGGCCCCGCAGCAAAGCGTGAAGCCCCGTCGGTTCCGTGACGGAAGACCTGCGGAGGCGCCCCCCCCCGCCCCACTCTCACCTGGGACTTCTTTTGTCTCTCCTTGTTAACCCCTTCCCCCATTCCACTGCTCCCCCCCACTAAGTATCTAACTCACCACTGATTTCCTCTTGCCCCTCATGGGGTGCAGATAAACGGGATAAAAGAAACATATTTAATAGGATGTTTAATTAAGTACAGTGATCTGTGACTAGGGGCAGCCATTGAAGAACAGGGGGCAACGGACCAGGGAACCTCTCACACAAGGTTTATTTAAAGACATGGACTCTAACAGGCTTCTACCTTGCAAGTACCCAGTGAGATTAATCTCTCATTTTCAGAAAACAGGTCCTAAGATAGTTGGTAAAAAAAAAGAAAAAGAACTGAAGGCTAAAAAAAAGCAAAGAAATACAGGTGACAACCACCAGAGCGGCGATATGCATCCATCCTTAAACATCTAGTAATATTCCAAAGCCTGCAGATGTTTCAATAAATCATGTTGTGATTAAAAATCGAGGTGGGTGTTCCTCCCACCCTCCTCCTAAAAAAAGCTTCCAGTTTAAAAGGCAGTAAATATTTATATAAGGGGAAGATTAAAGACAGCGGTGCCCTCTATGGATATTCATTGGCTACTATGAATATGGATTAGTTGTCAACATTAGGGGAGATCTGCTGCTTCATACAATGACAGTACGGCAATGTTGCTCAAAATTAAACCATTAACATAATTATTTAAGGACACGATAATTAGCACAGAGCTATTCATTAAAACCTGTTTACTAGGTGCCGTCATTAAAACATGACCAGCCCTTCAGAATTCATTTTTGCCCCTAGCAGTTAATTCATGTGCCAAGTGTTATTACACTTGTGCAGTTCAGACGAGTAGTTCTTTGTGAAGCGCTAATTTGGCTTAAGTTAATCTTTTGTGTAGGTAATCCTCAAAGTCGAATCCTCATGAGGTTTGGGAAGCTGCTATCGGCACATCAGGTGAGCTCTCCGAGGACACGCGGGGAGCTTTTAATTCATGATTAACTTTAACTGAACATCCCGGAGTTGCAGCCTCCCCTGTTGGCGCACCTGCTGATTGACACGCCGATGATGGGGGATCCAGGAGGAAACAAAGAACAAAAATACACAGAGTAAAAATGAATCGCCGTCGGAGGACCAAAGAGGACAGGAAGAGCTCGGCCGGGAGCGGAGCGGACGACGGCTCGGAGCTAACCTGAGAGGTCTCGGCCGACACCCAGTGCGAGTCCGTCCTTGATCCAGAGAACGACGCCATGGTAACCGGGGATGGAGCAAGGCAGGGTGACGGGCTGGCCAGCCACCACCACCAGGTCCTGGGGCTGCTGGGAAAACATGGCGAAGCCTCCTGGCAGGGAGAGGAGAGACATCCGTCAGCAACACAGAATAACAGGGTGGCGGGGGGGGGGGGGGCACTTTCGCTGCTTCATCCTGCTAAATTATCCTCTTTTTGCTTCAGTCCTGATGCCCCCCCCCCCCGTGCACCGCCTCGATCATGTTCATAATGTGACCGTCTTCATACAAAGCGCTGTGAAAGTTCTGCCACACTAGCCACAGTGAAATTCATTTTTGTCCACTTCCTCACAACGCTCCTCACATCGCTTTCACGTTTCTTTAGCACGTTGGGTTTTGTTGCTATTTTATGTTTTTAAAGGTAATTACTGAGATTTAATTACCAAAAAAGGTTATCTTTGGCCATTATTCTGCCTCAGCAGAACCTTAGGAGGCCGGGAAGACAAAGGATCACATTGCGCCTGTATAATGTTTCCCTCTGCTGAATTATTACATCAGTAAACACATCAGTCATCGGCACCCTTCCGGAATCTGCCGGGGATTGACAAATGGCTTGTTAAGGGTTGAGCGTGAAGTCTACTGATTGATTTATGATGATTTTTGTTAACGGAACCCCACTGCAGCGCGTGGAACTCTTATTAAATCAACGCCACAGAATACGCAGGCCGCATCCTTAAGCGACGCTGTCGATAAAGTCGCCACCGGCTTTCCGCTACTCTTGCTGAAAGTCCTGCGTCTGCTGGCGGCCCGGCAGACTAACCTGTTACATCCCACTTTTGATGGCGCTCTGATGACTCTTTCGTCCCAAGCGATTTTAATAAGTTAAAACTGCCTAAATTACACTATAAATCGCAGTACGGAAAAGACAGCGTTTTAGCTGGTCTGCCATTGGTGATCTCGGCCCATCCATCCATTTGCTGACCTCTAACCCTTCAGGGTTGTACGGGGACCTAAAGCCTATAGATGGCAGCCATGAGCATGAATATGTTATGGGCAATTTAGAGATGACAAGTAATCTTATGGTACTGTGCGGGAAAACTAGATTACCCAAGGGAACCCTTCTAAAGCACGGGGAGAACATACATATTCCACACACACGGAGCAGATGTGACATTCGAACCTCCAACTCTGGAGAAGTAAGACAAACTTGAATCCCGTTCACCACATTCCCTCGGGCCGCATCCCTCTTTTATGCAGTTACTACTGTACGTTCCACTTAAATCTGTCTCACATAACAATATATGGATTCTGTTAATGAAAAATGTCAGTTTCTGTTTTTCAGCTCCTCCTCAGTCAGGAATGATATCCTTTAAAATGTTAGCACAGACTTTAATTGACCTGGCGTTTGAGATACTCCAGCGCTGGCAGGTTTACTGCCGGCCTCCCGTTCGGCAACGAATTGTCAAACCCTCCTGCTGTCAAGGTAACAAATTAGACACATCATGACTATTTTCAAAAAGTTTCTCTTCCCGTGATCTGCCTCCATTGGTGATTATTAGTATACAGCTTTGGGTAATTATTCTGATTATCACTAACAGCTCAGCACAATAAATATATCCGGCAGTCTGTGACTTAAGTGGGCAATTCCCTGTGTGTAGAGCCCTAGGTGTTTTCTTCAGTCTGCTGTTATTTTGTGCTGAACAGCTCCTACCTGTAAGCATTCACCCAGTGCTGGTAGTTAACAGGCTTGGTAAAAGTTGGCACTGATTATACAGGAGGCACAGTTGCAGTTGCATCAGTCTGCTTTCCACACCAGTGGGTGCAGATGGGAGTGGGGGGGGGGGGGGCATTACGGAGCCGAGAATTTACTCATCATCTTCTCACTCTCTCGGCCGTGGGCCCTAGTCGAGTGCCACGTGAACCGGGGAACGTGCTGTGAAAATGCACTGCTGCTGGTTCGGTAACATCACACACAGCAGGAAGAAACACTATTATTATTACTTCCAGGATAGGCCCCAGACTCACTGTGACCCTATATTCCATACAGAAAACATATTGAGGATGCTGGTGATGATATTTGGTAACACTTTACATTAACTACACCTTTATAATGCATTCATAAAACATTCATAGCAGCATGTAAGCGCACATTGTCGTCCTATCATATCTTAACAGCTTTACTGTACATTAAAAACAAACACCATGTGATTACACAATTATAATGTTTGTTATAGTCATATAACGTCTGTTATTAATCTGTATTAAAACTTTTAAGGATGTTAAGGTGTACTTGCATGTAGCTAATGGATGTTCAATGAATACATTACAAAGGCATTATGAAGATACAGTTACTGTAAAGCATTATCTATTATCAACACAGCAGCAGCAACAACAAAAACGAGATAATAATAATAATAATGGTACGGTGATTAACACTATGACCTCACGTCTGAAGATTCGAGCCACTGTCCTCTGTCTACAAGTGTGCAGTTCACATGTTCTCCCCATGATCTCATAGGGTTTCCTCTGGGTTCTCCGGTTTCCCCCACAGTTCATAAACACTCTAAGGTAGACTAGAGTCGTAGGAGAAGTGGGTGTGGGTATTGGATGGATGGATAACGTCATCTTACTAGCATATATGCCACACGCCTTGCCTTGCTCTGTGATGGGTGCACACGATAGACCGAGATCCTTTGTAATGATGCCTTTTTAATTGCGACAATCGTCAGCAAAGAGGACGATCGTGCAGGCAAAGCTAGACGCCTGGGAAAATGGCTGCTGCCATTCGACTGGGGTGTCCTCTTGAGGGAACATTGTGATTTTTCCTCCCAGGGTCTGCCTGTCTCCAGCTCGCAGCTCTGGTTAAACTGAGGAGCCCTGAGTCACTTTGTATGCAGGACACACGCCCGACTTATTCAGATACATGTGGTCTCCCTGTGGCTAGCCCTAGCAATCCTTCAGAAACTGGCAAAGAAAAAGACCAGCCACTTGCACGGACGGCTTTGCCTGTGGAGGCTCTGTTCACGGAACACCTTGTGTTTGGCCTAAGGGTCGCGGTGGCTGTCTCCATCGAATGGACTCTCATTACTATGAGTTAAGCCACTGGGTGATCTGTTAGCTTGGGGATAGCATGGAGTTGCTTCCTATCATTGCCTTGGGCTGTACCGGACACCTGAATGTTAGGCATACTGGGGCAGATTCAATCCTCAGTGTATACCATCATCATAATAATAGGCATGACTGATACTCTTCCCGGGCAAGGATTATCAACATCGCTCGGTGTTCAACATGGGCTCCCCCCCCCCATTTCTTGATGCACCTGCATCCCATAAACTCGGCTCAAAGTATCGCAGGCGGGTCACGCTAATCCTGCCTCAATGAAGATGTCGCCTGGGCTGTCGCCGAGCACCTGTGACATTCGCCCGGGAGGTAAACGCGGTCGGGTGAGGTGACGTCCCACTGCATGCCTTTGAAGATTCCAGAGTGCCATTTAACTCCACCCTGGGGTTCCCTCCTGCCCCCTCCGTTGACCCGTTACATGCCACCAGCATCTCAGAGCTCAGAATTTCCCCCCAACGCTCCAACTGGCTTTCTAATCACTGCAGACGGGGCCTTCACAAAGGATCATACCCAACCCAGTAATTCCTACAGAGACTATGCTGGAAACTATTTCGCAGGCCTCGATCGGAAAACTATTGGACAAGGGGTGTGAGGACAGGTGGCGGAGAAGCCCGGTTTTGGTTGTCTGCAGAAAACGCACAATATCAAATCCAGAATACTGTAATAATGTGCTCTTTCTTAAAATGAACATTTGTCTTTCAGTAACTTGTGAACAATCCAGCGCTTCCACACACCGCATGCGGCCAAAAAGCCCGCTGTAACACTGCGAGTTGGCAACACACCACTGCTGTAAAGAACTTGGGCTAATTACCGTGCAAATTAGAACCAAAATCTCTCCACTATGCCGCTAAGCAGGAAAGTTCTGGCGCACCCTAGTGGTCGCGGATGTATTGCAACCCCCAGAGCCCCAGAAACATGTGTTCTTTAGCTATGGAAATGGCAGAACGGAATTTATTTTTCCACCTGTTTACTGTGTCGGATCTGATGAGCTGAGCTAACGGTAATGAATATATACATATAAAAATTTAAATCCTCATTTTATGTATTTGTTTTTTTCCGAGTATAATCATGAGGACGTAACCTCAGTCAAATGACAAACACACAAGTCAGTTCTGGTTTCCTCATTCAGATGCAACCAGAGGTGAACGACCAAGTAGCACTAAGTATGTACCAAACCCCAGCAGATCCATAAATGCACAAGGACTGACCAAAACACAGACCCAAATGATATAGATAATTCTATTTTAGCCCAGAACTCTCACTATCAAGCACTATCTGCTAGATCAGTCTGTATTATAGATCCATATCTGCCCATAGATCCATATCAAAATGCTTATCTTCCGCTCACCAGCCACCATATCTTTCTCTACGTTAATTTGCTGTGCTAATTTTCGCCACTTCAGCCTGAAGCCTATCGCTGTCCAGGTCAAAGGGCCCCCCGCACCGAGACAGGAAGGTGCCTCTTCAAGTTTAGCTCCACATCTGGCATCGGAGAAAAGCGGACACAGTATTGGTAACGTCTTCGGAAAACAAGAAGAAGGAGATTCCTTCTCAGATCTGCTTTGAATTTAAGGCACGAGGCATTAAGGAACACTGAGGAGCTTCTCGGAAAGCAAATCAGCAGTAACAGACAGGGACACGGACGCGGGCGCCGCATTAATATGACAGAATGCTCTATTCGCAGGCTTTCTAGCAGAATACTGGAGTCGTTCAGCCTTTTCAATTTGTACTATTTGAAAATTACGAAGGGCTGCCTAAGAATTCATCATCCAAACTCCATCCTCCCGTTCCCCTTCACCAAGGGAACATTTCATTTTCAGACGCTGCCTCGAACTGTTTATTGTTTTCATTGTTTTAGGATGGAACAGAGTGTTTACATAGTAAAACAGCTGCAGTCCAGGAGCGCTCATGTCCTCCCCTTAAAAGCGCCGTGCCGTAATGCCATCCAGCAACCTTTGGGAATGTCGCGTTCATTGCCTCGCTGTTATTGCACATTACGCTAAATTGTTTTGCGGTTGGGGGTTTTTCGCCGTTTGCCTGCCGTCGAGCCAGATTCTGCCTTGCGGCTTGACCGGCTGTCCTCTGACTCGGCAAGCCGCTGCCCCCCCCCCCACCCGCGGAGAAAGAGGCGCCGTGGAATATCCTCACGCTAAACAGTAATGGCAGAACGCTACTTGAACGACGTTCTTAGTCAGCCAAGGCCCAATAATTAAATCAGTGGTCTCACAATCCTCTGCTAAGAGATGAATACATTAATGAAAGTGGCATAAATCAAATAGGTGGGAACATTTCTCACTCTCCACCCTGGTTTCTCTTTGACTCGATTCAGGTAACTTGTACTCTGTAGAGATAAGTTAGTTCTTAGAGGTGCATCGACACATAAATGCTGAGCACAATTTTTTTTTAGAAATGTTACTAAGGGTCCATATGTAGCTGAGGTAGCTGCATGAACTAGTAGAGCTGAGTGTGTGTGAAAGTGTGAAGAAGCACAGTAAATTAGGGTGTAATTTTCAGCAATATATGTCTATACAAGAGTCTGTCAGACGGGAACGTAGATCCAATGTAGAGTTCAAGATTTAACGGCCCAAAGCTTGGCATGCTTTGAAGTTTAGTATTTGTCTCAGTAGTCACACAGTCTTAAGAAAACACATTAAGCATGAACCACAATGTTCTAGAGTTGTACCGTAAATGTCAGTGTATGTAAAAATCTTTTCGAAAGGGTAACGTAATATGAAATGGCCTTTTGAGCAAGTTCATTTTAACGCAGCATTTATCACAATTACATTTCTAAGGCTCTTGCATTTAGGGATGAGGTCTTGTGTATCACTAACAGAGAAATATTAGACTTATTACACAAAAAATAAAAAAAGCCTGATTTTGTCCCTGGGATATAACACTGTATTCCTCCATTGATCTCCTAGTTCCATACAACGCCTACCATCACACAGCCAAATTATTGCCTGGTTTCGTAATACAGTCTTGGATCCACTTCTGCTGACTTTCTGTCCTCTGGGCAACAAAAAAACACTTTCATGAAAAGAGCAGGGGGCCACAGGTGAGGACATAGTGGCCTGAAATGCCAAACGGAGCTGCCAAGAGAGGAAGACTGACCAGTAAAGGACAAACGGCTTTCATAAACCGATCTGTCAAAATGAAATGAGGATATTATACCTGAGCACTCCAGGAAGATGTTCAGATACCCAAATCGCGCCACATCTCGGAGAGAGAGACCCGGGCAACGCTGCTTTTATACTGACCTTGACACTGAAGTTTCCGGAAAGTATAAATTACATTGGATGGAGTGCAAGCATTTTGCAAAAAGGCCATTAAATACATTTATGGGGGAGAAAAGGAAATACCTTCTTCGTGTGATATTTGTAAGGGGCAGTACTGCAAGGGAAAAATAATGGTAAAACCCTCTCCGTGTTCAAATCAACACCTATTAAAGGACCCTTGCAAACTCAATTTTCCTGAAATATTAGGGGGCGCAGAAGACAAATTTGTCAAGACCGGTACTGAATTATATTAGAAATGAAATTACGACATTGTAATCACCTTATCCCTTAGCCCAGAAAACAGTTTGAAGAAAAACATTAAAGTAAGTTTTGTTAATGCCTTCATTTTACGGATACTGAGCAGGACAAAAAAAATAATAACGCCAACACAAGAGCTGATAATATGAAGTGATATCAAATAAATCACCCCTGAAAGCCTGGTATGATTATATCAACCTTAGAGGAACCTCATTGGCCGTTGCCTTTATTGAAGGACACACACTCATTTTCTACTGCATGTCCAGTGGTAAAAAAATAAATGCAATGAGCTCACGGTGAAACAGCTCTTGAGATCTGCCCGCTCCGTAAAGATGCGTCTCTGAAATGGATAACGCACGGCGGGAACAAGATAAAACATCATAGCTGTGGGACGCCTGTAAATTCATTGCCTTGTTCGTATCTAACGTTCGAGAATGGGGTAATCACTACGGGATAATACAGATGGATTATCTATAACAGGGAGTTCCGAACGACGCCGTTGCGATCGATTAGACACCTCACACGTATGGGGGGTAAATAAATAAATGCGTGATGGGACACTGGAATAAATGTGGGGTTCTAACATCTGCCAATCAAGTGCTGAAGCTTATAAGCAAATCATAAGTACAACCACTATTCGATTAGCGGGTTAGTTCCTTTCAAAAACGACTAGGTCGCAAAGCAAAGCGGTCGCTAAGTAAAAATCGCCTGTGCATGACTGTGACCATACTTACAAATTTGCTTCAGCCATACTTACTTTCTTCTATCCTTCATGAAGTGGACATTTTTTAGCAACATTTTGTACATTACATTTTAAATATCTCTCCCTCTATCGCTGATGTGTGTCGTCAAGTGTATGAGATTTGGTCACATATGCGTGCTTTGGTCGGAAAATGAATTTTTTATTACAGTCATATTTGCGAATGGTCGCTAACCAAAGTAGTCGCTAAACCAGGAGTGGTTGTACTTCTTTAGCAGGCCATACCAGTAGGGGGAGTCTGACAAGTGGAATAGGGGATGTGTCAATTATTAATAGGCAGCAAACATTCCGGAATACCTTTTTTGATACA
This sequence comes from Brevimyrus niger, assembly GCA_015164015.2. Lineage (NCBI taxonomy): Eukaryota > Metazoa > Chordata > Actinopteri > Osteoglossiformes > Mormyridae > Brevimyrus > Brevimyrus niger. The sequence goes on along the minus strand of JAABNY020000101.1, from coordinate 256,019 downwards.
AAATCCAATTTCCACTCTTTTTTGTAACATAAACAATGATGCAAATCGGAAGCACAATTATGATATCTGCCATTAAACTGAAAACACAATAAGCTGGTTTCCAAGGCAACCCCAACCGTTCAGAAGCAATTGAGTTTTATCCCAAACTTGGCCTAACGCGGTTCAATGGCTTAATCTCGTTGAGACCATATTGATAAAATGAAAATGAAATGAAAATGATGTACCAAGCAAAATTATATATTTTTTTTTTCTCCTAAGAAGCCCAGAGCTTCCAATTGTATTTGATATATCATGAAGGCTATAATCATAGAGGATCTGAAAATACAGTTTCACATCAGCCAGATTCCACAATACCACCCTTTTTCTCTTTTTTTAATGATCTACTTACAAACTACCCTGAATAATATCACCCCATTGGCTATGTTACATTCTCACGTGTCTGAGTGAATCTCATTCCATGTAATAAATAATGAAAAATTATGATATTTCTACATGCATTTAAGACAATTACTTTGTGAGCACCAAATGGCCAGCAAAATCACCCCCCCCCCAGATACAGAAGGATTTTCAAAAAGACAATTCAGCCAAGCTACAAAATATGTTTCTAAATATCATCACTGCCACACTGTCACTTAGAAGTTTTTTTTAGAAACCTCAAATTGTATGGTGTCTAACAGCTTGTCCTTTTCTTTTAAAAAAAACTTCAGTTGAAGTGAGAAGTAGAACTTGAGATTGTTTTGTGACTTGATGGTTGAAGAATTGCTTATTCCAGGTGCAAAAGATGCATGGATTACTAGCACCCTGGTTCCATCTATGCAACAACAAAGGGCCATGTTCATGTTTGGTTCGATTCGTTTTTGGAAAACTTTCCCAGGGTGGGTTCATTCTGGGGGACTATTTAGAACATTAAGAGATGGAAAAATCTCATCTATCACTGTGAACATTTGAAATAATGCATTAATCCCCAGGGAAGTAGGGGGAAGGCAAGAATGATAATGATGAAATGCACTTATAAAAACCGTTCTAATCAAAGCGATGGATGTTCCTGCAGTCGTCTGGTAATTTTTAATCAAACGAACGGCCATTCGGCAGAAATACGGCATGTTTTTCCTCCGTCTCTGGAATGTCTTAAGAGGATGAGCTGACGTTGGGATGACCAGACTAACATATTCCGTATTCAGCCTTTTATCTCATTATTTGTTATTTCTTGTTCCCGAGAAGAGATATAAAGTGACAATTTGTCGTCTCGATTTATTTTATTTTTTTTACCGTAAACTAAGAAACCTGCAGGAGAGTAAAGTCATCAGCTGACCACGCATACCATCAGCAGTTACATATGAGTGATGCTGCTGGCAAATTCATTTGTCTGTAAAGAATTTGCTATTCTTTCTCATCATCGTGGAGTGATCGATAGAAAGATAAGTCCAAAATAGAACTAGAACCCTAAAACTGAGTCTTTTTGCTTTTAATCTGGCTAGGAAATGTTAATATTCTGCATGCTTCTGACCAAATTAAAAATTACAACATACAGCCATTTGATTTATGGCCTGTCACCCCACATGGGAGGATATTAAACCTTGTGACATAAGGGATTATGTTGCATGGCTGTATTTTCACCAGGTATTCCTCCACATTTCAATGGACTGGAGGGGGAAATGCCCCCTACAGCTACTGCACAAACTTCCACTGGTCCAGGCACTAGAAGCCAGACTGGATGAAATCTACAGATGACACTGGTTGAAGCTTTTTTTTTATGTACATTGAGAGATTTTTTAATTCTAAGTTACGCTAAGACAGTTCTGATAGACCAGTAACTCTGCAGGTTCTGTATCAGCTCTGGAGGTTTGCTGATCAGGACCTGAATCAACATCTATTTATCTGACTACATGCCGAATTTCTACTCCATCTTTCCATAATACTTCCCCACCAATCAGGTGGGTAGCTATTTATTGATGTCCACATCTCAAAATGTTTTATATTACTTTATATGCCTCAGCATTTATATTCTACTTATTAATTTCCCATTTGCACTACGACCAATGACAACAATGTTTCACCTCAATGATTCCTTGCATCATATATCTGAAGTTCACAAAAAAAAATACCTTGACTTGACTTTTGCCGTGTCATGGATTTTTTTTTTTTAAAAAGGGTAATTCTGAAAGAATATCATGGCATTTTTAAAACCTATACAATTTTTATATTTTTTAGTCTAATAAACATGCTTTGGAGAACTGCGCTCACTCAGCACAAAATCCCCCTGCATTAGAAAATAGCTTCTGTGAGCACTGTCTTCTGTGAGCACTGTCTTCTGTGGATTAAACAACAGCAGATGGATGGGAGAGGCAGGAGAAATGTAGCCTTGACAACTTTGATTTCTTCGATTGATTCTCCTGCTGCAGGTACAAAAGACTCAAAAATGAGCCCAAGGCCCTCAGCCAAAGAAAATGTGTACAGAATCAGAGTGACTTTACAAATCAAATTTCTCCCCTATTTTTTTTTTTAATGAACAAAGCCAGCCTGATATGGCTCAAGTTAATGCATCTCCATTTCAGCATGAAAACTGCCTGAGGTTAGGGTCCATTAAAGTACATCTGAGGAATTTTAATAAGTTCTTTGGTGGCTCTTCGGGGGTCCGCCGCAATGAATTACCGCCAGAGCAAACTCGTGCGAGAATACCGCGGCTAATGTGGCAGAAGTGGGCGGGAGGGAGGAAAAAAAATTAAAAATTAAAAAAGGCCTCGAGTCTTGTGGCTTTTGAGTAATGGGATTCTAATCCTAAACTCCCCATTGCATAAAATGACAATGAAGAAGAATAACCAGGAGTTGGCTATGCAAATGGTAATGATACAACAATATTGGGTGTTCGGGATTGCAGTTCCTCTCTTCACCTGCAAGAGGCGATAAAAGCAGACAGAGCAGAAAATGCGCTATCCCGTTCCACGACTGGTGCCGTGATTTCTAATTACCTGTGGAGGGAAATGGCGGGGAGACGACTCCCACCTCTGCACTCGCCTGACAAGTGCGCCCTGGAGCACAATAAGCAGGGCTGAATATCTGAGACTTACGACGATAATACGAAGAGAAGTGGAGAGGGAAAAAAAAATCAGCAAAGTGCATTTTTGCTTTGTTCCATCCATAAAATTCTACGTAATGGTATCTGACCTAAGGAGCGATGCTGTACTTATGGCAAAACCACAACTGTCTTGCTCATCCGGATTAACAAAGCACCTCCGATGGTGAGCCCGGCTGTCGATTTTTTATTTTTTATTTCACCGCCGAGTGTCGACATCCGGGGCTGACTTACAATCGAAGCGTCCGTCTTCTTCCTCCACATCAGTCGCGCCCCAATAGCGGGAAGACCCATCCTAGTCGGGGGTCAGCTGAAGAGCTGAGCAAATCCATCCCTGTGGGACGCTGATGAATCTGCCACTTAACTTATCCTCTGCAGCAGCGAGAGCCTGTGTCAGTGCTTTAAACTTTGATATAATGGCCTTGTTGCGGCCCTGTAGTCCATAATTGGGATTTTTATGACGAGCTTTGGTGCAGAGTTTTCAGGGTATTACTGGGGCATGGATCGTTCTGTTCCTCTGCATTCTTAGCCGTGTCTGAATCCTAGGACCCGCTGGTATTGAGATATTTATGGTAAACCGATTTCACGGTCTTCAGGAGCGGTCAATGATTGAGCCCAAATTACCACGTAGAGGGTTACAGTAATGGTGGGGCTGGGCTGGTCATTTTTTTTCCCCCCAGCCATGACATCTAAAATGCAAGGGGGCTGCCCCCTGCTGGTGGGCGATCTCAGTGCTGCCGGGAAAGGCGGAGGAAATGATCAAGAGAAGTGGCTAAGGAGTGAGTGTCGCCCAGAGAGAGCGGCCTCATGGGATTTTACTCCCGCATGCCATTAGCTGTCAGTGGCCAGGGATGGATCTCCTGCTAATGGAGCATCCTCTGGCCCCTGAAGCGGAAGACCAGGAGCATCTTTCAAAAGCGGGAACGAGAGGGGCCGTTTTAGCGAAGGACGTGCCGGGGTAGAGAGTAGCTACGACAAGGCGTGGAAGTGGGCCCTACTGACGCTGCCTCACATCACACCTCCAATAAGAAGATGGAAAAGGATGGAACAAAATGGAACAAAAGAGAGAAAAAATCAGCTAATGAAGGAGCCACCAATGAATCACTCTCCCATATAGAGCCGACTGCAGGCCTGCTGATTCTTATTTACGAAGCATTTTATCTTATGACTTGTGGGTGAAAAAATGTTTGCTTTACCTGTGAATCTGTTTAGTCAAGTGATATTACAATCTTAAACTAATAATACAGTCATGGTACTTTTATATTTGATCTAAATGTTAATGTACGCACATGTTGATAAAAGACCCGCCCGCACATATATCCTGCATGGGAAGCTTCAGAAGAAGCTAAGAAAATGTAAATTTATGAACTGATCTGCAGGATTTTGAGCCTGGGGGGGTGGGGCGAGGAGATGGGATGAGTGGTCAATGGCAGAAGCAATATTGGTGTCGTAGAGCGAGTCAGACATTTTGGCTACTCTCCACCAGTAAATGGGACGTTCTTTACGAGTAACCTCTGCAGAATGTTTTTTTTTTTCGTCTTTTATTTTTCGTCCCCAGAAAGTCACATTTCTGCAACCTCAACAGCGAAACCCCATCTAGTAGGTCCAGAGGCTGCAGTTAGGTAGCCGAAGTGAGAAGATTTGCAGATGATTTGCGGATATCTGATCCATTTACCTCTTGAAATGCCGCTTGAAAGATGTGACAGGGACACAGAATTACATCAGTCCTTAAATAAATTATTCGGGACTCAGAAATGGAAAAAAAAATGGAAAAAGCGGTGAGAGAAAAGCTATTTATATTTTATGTGATTCACGGTACAGTGACATGCTGTCAGGAAAAAAATCGGCTGTGCTGTATTTGGAAGGCAAAGCATTTAGGAGATTTAGCAGTGATTTCATCCAAGGCACTAATGATATAAAAGCTTTGGTGTGGCGGGACTGTTTGTTTAACAATAACTGAAATTTTATCGAAAAATATCACTTTAGAAGGCATTCGGCTTTGTATCCTCTGATGTATAGAGAAGATCAGTCAAGGAGCTACCTTCCACATTCTCGCCATTAAACATTCATATGTCACAACTGCAGATCAAGCTGCCTTCAAAAAACTGTTTATCAAAATACAGGTTTTCAGTCACCGTGTAATTAAACTGACTGCACTAAACACTATTAATCTGGCCGGTTCGGGCCCCCGCCAACGGAGGCGAAAGGG
>JAABNY020000101.1:224498-234583 GCA_015164015.2 Brevimyrus niger | reverse complement strand
CCATACGCAAGGCAATTCATTTTGTGAGTCAAAACTTCAAGGGAAAAAAGTACTTCAGCTAAAATCACCAAATGCACGCTTCAAAGTCTCACGGAAAAATTAAATTAGGAAATTATTTTCTCTTTAGGAAACATTTGTTTTTAACTTGTGTCCAGATTCAGCTTTACTGTACATCTCATCTCACCTGTCGCTAACGGCCCAATGTGCAAACGGCGTCCTCAGGCGTAATTGATTAAGATTAAATCGGCAAAATGAACAGGGTTCTCAGCAAATACGAAAGAACAGCCAAGTCCCACAGGAACTCCGACAGCATCTGCATGAACCGCAGCCGGTTCTAAGACAGGGATGAGTGAGAACTGTACAAACAAAAAAAAACCCATGCAGGGAATGGTCGTATAAGATGGGGATTACTGTCCGCTTTATTCCAGACTGGGAAAGTCTTCAAATGTGACATCACTGTGGGAGAGTGGTGCCTATTTTCTGGTCCAAATCTTGTGGTACAAAAGCTAACACAAGCGCATTTGATCCACGGCAAACCTTAAAGGCGGAAATCCCACTGATCCCTGGGGGGGGGGATGCAGTAAACAGGCATCTAAATTTAGATGCTATACCAAAAAACCTATGTTCCGCTTAAATAATATTCCGTCTTAACACCCTAATTGGAACAAGGACATTTAAAAAAGCAAAAAAAAAAAAAAAGCAGTCACATGGCAGTTACTACTGAGGTTGATCTCTTCATGCTCTTCCCTTGTGTCTACAAGCGTTTCATTTCAAGCCAATATATGGGGAACTGGATCCAAGTACATCGATTTTATGAGACAAAATGTACCTGGCAGGTATGGTCGACTTGACATTGTCTTTCCTGTTCCTTTCTCATTCCACTTTTCAGCCACGAGACCCAGTCTGAGGAGGACAACGAGCTGGGCATTGACGCGGCCTAGCCTGACCAAGGAATCTCCAATCCAGTGTGAAACGGGATTAAAAAATTCAACATGCACAATAAATTCTAAAAACTTTTATTGAGAACGGCAAGAGAATTTCTCTCCCTTCCCAGACCTTCTGAATGAGTAATTCAATATTCTATCATCTATAAATGGATATACTTTAACCTATAATGAATGTACCCTTTTGTCCTCATTATCATCACACTGTGCGATTCCTTGAGTCATTTATACTTTATTCAACAGTGACAATTAGGCAAGTGACAACCATAACTCACGCCACCTTTAATACAAAGACGACGTGCGGGACTGAGAACCTAACCTTAGTAAAAATCGGCCCCGATTATTATAAGACTAATTGGCATATATGTCTCATGATACATGCGCAGGAGTCCTGCAGGCGTGGAAATACTATTATTGGAGTTGAGAGATAACATTTACGTCCGGCTTAATCAGGACCTACGAGCTGGCGCGTGGATTCCTCACGGCGGTCCGTGAAATATCGTTTTCGTCACGGTGGTCCTTTTCTCTCCACTGGTGCTGCGGGAGACCACTGAAGCTGACGCATCCCAGTATGGCCGGCCAACGCCAAGCTGGCTTGGCAGCGCACAAATCTCCCACCCCAGCCAAGTGACCGTACGACCGAAACTACGCTTGGCGGCTAATATCGCGCTGGCAATGTAAAACACCCTGGCACCGCACCTGAGCTAAACACAAGCTGTCTCCGGCTTCCGAAAGGAATCGAGGATTAGAAGATGTTGAACAAAAAGAATGAGAGCAATGGACACCATAATATTGGGACTCGGGGCCTACGGTGTTGTGTAAACATAGTTCTTTATTTGTTTGCTAAATTCCTTATCTTAGCTGACAGGTAGTCGAAAACGTGAGGAGATCAAAGAGCACCAGAGAGAACATGGCTGTCCTGTTAATGCTGAGCTCTGCTGCAGTCTTCTTGAACTGGGCAGCAAGAAATCATTGCACGCAATTCTTACCCCAAGGCTACTTCCTGTGCTCAGAGACAGCTTAAGTTTCCAGCATATAAACAAGTTTCGTTAGCCTTTGTTGCAAGATTTCTGTCTCGCATTCTCATTTGTGTTCCCGGGCACCTTTTTAAGCTCATCAAATGAGTTTTTATTGATATCTCATTTCTCGATATCTCCTTTCTTTTGTGAAGCCCGTATCCATGATATCGATTTAATAATGACTAAGACAAGCTGGGACGTGTTCCCCAATAGTCGGTGGAACAAAAGTATATTCTTCAAAATGACCAAAACATCAAAAGTATCGGTGTGCAGAATGCTAGTGGTCATTAGACTTGTGACGGTTTTCATATATTTAACAGCCACTGCGATGGGCAAGTATCAGAGTGTGCCACAACACGGATTAATGGAATGTGATCCTTTCGTTTACGGACAATTTCCGCGCTCTGTGTGTCTGAGATGGCAGGCTGCCCACGCACTCACATGGCAGGTCGTCATGGCAATCCCAGCTTTCTACGACGTCTGGCGTCTGCTATCTGAGACTATACTGACGTGCTCTTCAGCAGGGAAAGGGGGGGGGGGTAGTCTAGCAAGATTAATCAGAGACCTCAGGCTCTGTGCTCTCACACCTTCTGAGTCCACCTTGCAGGACCCTAATGGTGGTCAGAGTTGTAAGTGCTACATGTGGGTCACTTTGGACATGGCAACATGGAGGCTGTTTTGACACGTCTGGCCACAGATTCTCCAGAATGTTCCCGCACGCACCTCAGGGGACTCTGAAGGTGTTACCTAAGCTGTATGGAAGAGATGTCTGTGTCACATTATCATTATTTTTCAGATGTCAGTTTTAGTTTGAGAGCTCAAGATTTAACGAGTAGTTTAGCTCTTGTTGGGCTGTGAACAAAGTCACAGAATGATCACTAGGAACTCTGGTCAAAGCCCACGTGAAACCCCAGAGTAAGCTTCATTGCTGGTCAGCACACCCTTAGAAAATGGAACCCTAGACTGCTGTCTGTAACCTATCATGTTGACCTGTACTGAGGAAATCCTTATTGTCAAATGACAACGGAGATTACCAGTCCAGTCAGAGATGGTCTGCCTCCATGGATAATCTGAAATGCACAGGCACACCGAAGTGAAAACACCATGGTCTATCTGTTTGTTACCCAGATCATCTGGATTGTGGAGGTCATGTATACAGTATTTACTTGCTCTGCAAGGTTACAAGATGATATCTTATTTCATTTTCTGCTCACAATAAGGCCCAACAATTATATTCAAAATCCTTGAGACTAACCTGCAGTTTCCAAGGCTATAAAATTTCCAATTAAAAATGCCTAAGACACAAAACACAGGGGAAAAAAACGGCAATACAGAAAGTCCACAATGTACAATGATAATTGTTTCCCTTCCACCATTCAGGAATGAAACGGCATGCTATGCAAGGTAGCACTGGTAAATTAATTAACCAGACATCAACGTTCTTGGACTGCTTGCCTTGGCGTAAGACGCTCTGTTAGGGTGTGCGATAATTAGCTTCTCATCTGCACTTTATGTATCGCTGTCTAAACAAACCGTAGCAAGAACCAGGGTGTCTTACTGGGTAGGTACCTAGAAGGGTGGATTTTTCCCCTTCCTACAACACCATGGCGCCTGTCGGTCAGGCCCCACGCTGATAAACCACGCCGGCAGATTCCATTCTTAGGCATCCGATGTCATGCTGCAGTCATGTTCACTCCTACTCAAGTCCGGGTCACATCGCCTTAACAGACGTCCCCGGATCTGGTCCCCCGCTGTCCTGCTTAGTAACTGTGGGTGAACGAAGGCGAGCCTCACTCGCAGCAGCTGAGAGGAACGGGCAAAAGTGGAACCTCACCATCTACCTGCCACGGTGACTCTTGTCCAACATGGGAGCCTTCTGTCACATCCGCTTTTCTCTAGTGAGGTTGTCGGCGGTGAACTTGGCTTGGGAGAACAGACAGGGGAGCTATATTGTGGGTCGTTCCGCATGGCGAGACACCTGGAGCCGCTCGAAGGCTAATGGTCAGGGACAAACAAAAGGATGAATCCATCCCTCTTTCGGCGTCCCTCAGGAGACCCCATACTTCACCACTCCCCGGGAACGATTCAGCACTTCCCATCAGCAAAGGTGAATTCCCTTATCTCAGAAACACCTATGAATCCGTTGAGCTAGTCCCATCATAAGCCTCGTAATCCCCCCCCGATTTGCTTCCTAAACCCTACACCGAGCGGCGGGCTAATCGAAAAGGCGAATAAAGACTTGCTTATCCATACCGGAATTACGGTGGAGAACAAATTAAGAAGCCTCAACTCATTAGCTGCACTTTAATTCAGCACCCCTCCCGGAGTAATCCCTAAACTCCCCCTCTCCTGTTAATTAAGCCCCGGCGACAAAAAGACACACACCCCCTTCTCCGATGGCCCCGTGTGACAACTGAGACAGACAGCAAAAAAAAATATAAAATCCTTTGTTTCAAACCAAGGTAACTTATCTGGCCTCAAATTACTTGGAAAACCTTTAAAATTCAATACCGGACAGCCCAACTGTTTTAACTTCTGCTGTTTTCATTGATCTGTGCTTGTACCAGATGGTTTGGTGTTCAAAATACAATTAGAAGTTAAGTGCATGTTATTACTCCAGAACAACACTGACTGGCCAGTTTATTAGGTACAACCAGCAAAAAGTGAATTGTGTGACTGCAGCCAAATTCCCACAGCACACAGGGAAGATTCAAGGCGTTCAGTTACTGTTTCATTATGCATGCGAATGGCTGAGATGCCTGATCTAAGGGATGCTGAACGTGGTGTGATTTCGGTGCCAAGTGTGGTGCTTCCAGCATCTCAAAAGCAGCCAACATCTTCATCAGACTACAGTGTCTAGAGTTTACAGAGAATGTTGTGAGTCCGTCAGCCAGCATTGCTGTAGCTGGAAACGCCTCATTATTGTGAGTGGTCAGAGGAGCATGGCCAGACTTGTTAAAGTTAACAGGAAGGCCACCAATGTAAAAATAACAGCTCGGTACAAGAGTGTCATGTGGAAAGAACACATATGAATGTATTCTGAATACATATCTACCCTTGAAGGGGTTCTGGAAGCAAAAATGGATTCTACCTAGTACTACCTAGATGTACATAAAGTGAGTGCTTGTAGGGTTCTTGGACAGGGAGTATGACTACCAGCAACCTCAATCATTTAATGTCAATATCCTCAGCCCCCATAGCAGTCCAAGAAAATCAAAAGCATTCACCTTTTCAGCTAAGTCACCTGTGTCAGCTGCCAGGGAACCATGATTTATGGTAAAGGTCTTATTCTTATTCCTTTTCTTCTCTGCATCGATTGGGCCAGATCACAATAAAACCCGGCCCATCTCGGCTCTGGGGGAAGCGGTCGAACACAGAGCTAAATAAGCATGGAAGCACACAGCAACCTGCATAGTAGATGCGTAAATCCTTCCGCTGTTTACATACCCGAAATCCTCAATAAAAGTATCGGAGCTGAAAAGTTACAAAAGCTAGCGTAAGATTTGGAACGGTGGCAGGCGTCGCACATAATGGTTTGGACATGCTAATATCAAAAATCGGCAGGTGCACCCTGCCCTTCCATCATGTCTGCCACGGTTACCTGGCGCTCCGTTCCTGGGCGGTGAGTGTTTACAGCGAGTACCTGATGGGGCGAATCTATAACGTTTGATTTGACGGATAGCCCCCCCGTTAATAGGCATCTCCGAAATGGAGGGGCCACGTGACGGCACAGAGGAATCTCAGCGGAAATGTCATCCGTCAGGTAAAAAAAAAAAGGTTAAAATTATTCAGAATAACATTAAATATTGTTGCATTTGATGTGGCAGGGAAGTGTAAAGTAGGATAATGTCAGAATGATCTAGAATGTGATTACAGCCCTCGCTTCATTATTATTTTTGAGCACTACCACAGTCACGAAGAAAAAAACATGAGTAAAAGAGTTTGCTTTCATAGGGTGTATGATTTTGACGCAAATGAGTGTTTTTCATGTCCTTAATGCATCTGTCAGACCCAGCGATGGAGGTGATGATTAAAGCAATCAGCGAAGCCCCAATCAGAGGAACCAACGCAATTCCCTAGCCAGTCCCATTCTGTTGCTGCTTGCACCGTAAGAGGTGTCATGCAATCACAGGGGAGGCAGTAATTAGCGCATGGCCTGGACCTCATGTCCCATACTTTTCATTGATGATTGTGCTGCTGATGAAAGTCAAAGCCACCGTTTCCAGCTCTTCACCTCTCCAGCAAGGTCTGTCATCACGGTCTGTGAGGTCATCGAGGGTCGGCAAGGCGTTTACGTCCACTGTATAGGCGTAATGAAGCCTGACACGACCGGCCCAGAGATTCTGCCTCTGGGCCCTGCTGTGCCTCACAGAGCAAAATATGTCCCAATCATGTCACATGCAGCTATCCTCGGTTCAACACAGAACACAAAATAGAGCCAAAGCATGATTAGCTTTACCAACACAGCGTTACGGTCGGAGGCATTTAAGACACTTACATTGGTCACCTCCAGTAAAAGCAGAGGCGTGACACCATTTAAAGCCCACACTTAAATGAAGTCAACAGGCCGGGAAGGTAGGAAAGAGCAGCAGTCTGATGACAAGCAGACGAGGGACTGAAGGGTATCTCTACAGAGATCTGACACTTCAGTCTTTCTCGTAATTGTTTAAAGTCAGAGAGGCAGCATTCAGGAATCCACAATGGAAAACCTTGAATTGCCTTTCATTTCTGTAATTAGAATTTCCTCGGCAAACAAGATATGAAAACATTGCTTTCCTTTTGAAGCCACTTGAACGATATAAACATTCTGGATGGAAACAAGTCTCGGCTAAAGTGCAAGTGAAACTTTGTGAAAATACAGTGGGAAGTCAGTTATTTGGTAATCATCGTCACGTCCCGGTGGGTCCCCGATCTCCCGCTCCTTTCATGACTCCCATACAGAGATCTGGATCTCGGAGCGGGAGGTCTGCCTCTGCTCAATTTCTTATGTGTTGATCATGAGATTTATTTCAGCCGACAGCATGAAATCTTGGCGTGGATGCAGCCTCCCTCATGACACCCTCGTCTATTACTGTGGAAGGCCCAGAAATAATCCGTGCATAATACCTGATCCTAATTACACTCTAAACCCCCAGTTAATTAAGCAATGAGTGGTTAAATTAAGGTACTGAGATTTTAACTCTTCTCATTGGATTGGTGCATCTCCTTCCTGTGCTAGTAGACAAGGAATATAACCTCCATCACCAGACCCCCAGCAGAAACAGTCCTGAAAGCTTTAAAACTCACACCTCATCTCCACTGTAGCTACAATAATCCACCTGTAAGCCATGAATTCCACCATGATAAGATATCTACACCAAAACGTCATTCTCCCTACGCTAGGCACTCTTCTTCCATGCAAACATCATTCCATGAAATACCTCACTTGATGAAAATCTAACAAGCACCTCACGCCATACAGAGGGATTTAAAAATCACAGATCTTTATGCGAGCAGTCAAACATTAAGGTGAGTGAGGTGTGGGGGGCATCCCTCTCTTCTTGGCCACAACGAAAATCTCAGGTACTCAGTGGGACAGTGTATCTTTCCGCCGTAGCCAGCTTTCTCTGGATTAACGAGGGCAATAAATCTAAACGAATAAATAAATATTTACATGTGCGTGACGCCCTTGTACCCGCGACCGGCCTGTCTTTACTCCGTCATGCACTCCTTCCACACGTCTACCAACATGTCTTGAAAAGCTGTCTCATCTCATGGGGAAGCTTCCCATCGGTGGACGGTCAGTAGATGAAAAGCAAAGGGGCAGCCTGTCCGCTTCAGCTGTCATCAAGGCAAAGTAGAGGCTGAGGAGAGAACTGAGGGGCCAAACATGGAAGCCTTATTTTACGTCCAGCCGTCAGCTCCGGGTCTGATGCTAGAACACAGATTTTTCAACCGTCAGCTGCAAATTAGCATCAGGTGTTCACATTGCCACAGGTAACTTTGGTAGCATTGATCATTAGGAATCCATCTGCCTTCCCATCTTGCCGGGGATGGGACTCGGCCTCAGGTGCCTCAAATCCCACCACGCGCAGGTTCCTCTTCCCTGCCACGTTCACCGAGTAACCAACCCACTCGAAGGATGGAGAGCAGTTTGCTCCTGGATTAGGGCCAAGCCGCTATGTGTACAGGCATTGTTACTAGAGTTGCACGGATCCCCCTGGTCCTAATCTCCCGCCTCCGCTGTGGTTCATTGCCCATCTCTATCCGAGGTCAGTCCTTTAGCTAGAAGGAGGGCAGTTGCGGGTGGACAGGACAGCAGCCTTATCAAGCACATCCATTTGTTTGTGACAGGGTGGCTATGTACTGCAGATGTATGTCTTAGATGCAATATGGGTAAAAAAAAAATGAAAAAAAGGTGCTGGCAGCACAACTGAGAACTTCAGAATTGAGAACATGGCCCAAAGGTTTTCACTTCTATCGACTTCTGACTTAGTGATTGGTCGAGCTACACGGAACAACGAGACTGATATTTCAGACAACCTCCTCTGGCAAATACTTAAAGGGGCAGAAATGCCCACCTCCCCCCTCCACACTCAAAGTGGCTCTTGACATCAGTGGCGGGGATACGGAGCTGGGTGGAATGACCTCTGTCTTTCTTTTCCTGAGGGCATAGATCGTGTGCTAACAAATGCCATTTCTCCTGAGAGGCAGTCATTACTGTCATGGCTTGTACTCCGTTAAGGGGGGGGGGCACACCTGCCGTTCTTGTGCAATATGCGGTTCCCATGCAGGTAGGCCAAGGAAATCACTTGATAGGGAGTGATCTGTCAACTGTAGAATGTCTGCGTCATATTATATAAATATTTGCTGCTCTAATTTATTTTATCGCTTGGGTCACGGCTGCGGGTCACGCTGTGATTCCTTTGTCTGCGTTTCGCAGTTTGATTAATAGGCCTAAAACACACGCATCCCATTTCGCACACCTGTGTCTCACCCGGGTTCTCCTGCCGATTTCCGCTGCTGACCTGCCGTCATTTCCCCTCCGCCGTCCCCACAGCGCACCCTGGAGGAGAAGAGGAAGCTGCTCATCCGACAGCACGACGACGCCAAGGAGCTGAAGGAGAACCTGGACCGGCGGGAGCAGGCCGTCTACAACATCCTGGCCAACTGTCTGAGCGAGGAGCACCTGGCTGACTACGAGCACTTCGTCAAGATGAAGTCGGCGCTCATCATCGAGCAGCGCAAGCTGGAGGACAAGATCAAGCTGGGGGAGGAGCAACTCAAGTGTCTGACCGACAGCCTTCCGCTGGAGCAGAGGAGGCCCTTCTGAGGACGGAGTGGAATTTGCCGCTGCAGTGAGACCTCCAGTGCACCAGGTGGCGACAGAGAAGATGAGCAGAGAGAAGGAAGCAACTTCTTGCTTCATGCAATTGCTTTCCAATTCACCCCTCAGCTTTATCATGCAGAGGGACTGTGCGAAGGCTTGCAGAAGCGATTACGAAGAACGATGCGTCGGACAGGGAACTGCGTACCACACTCTGGGATTCTTTTTTTTTTTTTAAATATATTTTATTCAGGGGTGTTTGAGACCCCAAGCTTTTACTGAGGGTATTGACCTCACAGTGACTTCTAAGTCTGGAGTGGCGCGTTATTTCCTATTTCAATAGCCATTGGTCAACACGGCCCACACTCTGTGGGAAGAACAATCTTTTAGTAATTTATTGTAGGCTTTTGAATAAACCCAGTGAACTTGAATAGGGCAGTTTTCAAAAGTTATAACCATGTTTAGCAATGTTACTAGTCTTATCGTGCATTTAAACATGTCAGAGCGTTCCTTGGGTTTGGGCCAGTCAGAACCACCTAAAATGATTCCATCTTATTCATCTGGCCACATAAACTAGTGTTTTTTGCTTTTGGTGCTCGGAGTTCACGGCCCTGCTGGGTTTTGTTTATTAGCACAGTGGTTCTCAAACTGCACACCTGACTTTACTCCTTATAAAGCTCTCAGCTAGCTGGTTCAGGAATATAGGTGGTGGACTGTCTTTTTGTTTTTGGGGGGGGGGGGGGGGCCCAACCTAATCAAAACGTTTGCTTTGTCCCTTAAGGGGTGGCCCATTGGGGGGTGTGGGGCGGGGCTTTT
>JAABNY020000101.1:213160-224398 GCA_015164015.2 Brevimyrus niger | reverse complement strand
GGGGGGGGCATACCTCACCCGCCTACTGCGATGGGGATTTAGCTAACCTCGAAGTTCCAGCACAATGACCTCATTTCTGCTCAGTCCGCAGTTGGCTTAGGATCCGCAAGTGTCATGGGCCTTCAGGCGAAATGAACGGAAACGGCAAAGTAGTGCATCATTAAAAAAAAAAAAACAAAGCCAATAATTCTGCTGGAGTCCTATGTAAATAATCTGGACTCTGCCAAGTTTTTATAGACTTGTCAGTGGACGCCTGGTAGAGTAGGGGAATTTCCGCAAGGAGATTAATAAAATAATCTCCCGCCTTAGGTGTCTTTTGAATCTGCTGAGAGAGTATATCGACTTTTAAAAAGCAATTTCGGGCTTGGTATCTACCCTCATCTTTTAGCTGTGGGTCTGGGTGTCTATCTGTTGAACAGTATTGCTCTATACTCCTCCTATTCCTGGTGACTCGTTCCTGAGACCCACTGTCTTCCCTTTTGACCTTAGATTAAATTTTTACGTTAATTACAGGACATGCACACGCCTGAGGGAACCAGGAAGAATGCTCATGTTGCCACCGCCGTAGATGTGGGCACACGCTAGGGATGCAGATCGCGAATTCACATACGCAGGATTTATGCGGCTACGGCATCTGCGCATTTTTATGAAACCCTATATGTTGCTTCGCAGAGCTGGCTGCAGCCCTAGCTGAGCTTATCTTCATAAAATCTGCTGATAGATTCCCTGTGACCATGGTTTGCCTTCAGCAGACTAAGAAAAACCCAATGTAGAGGCTATAAAGCCCAGTCCATACACAAAACCTAAGTCTTAATTAATTTATCAATTTGCTACCAAGTAATTATCTTTGATGACCCGGTAGCATTCGGCTAATGAACAAAGGCTAACCCTTCCCTCAGTCCAGGGCCAGAAGACCTCTTGCCAATCTTTTCCTGAGTCAGCAATTCCTATTAGCAACCCAATTTTCAGTTGATGTATATTTGAGACCAACTAAGACCTTTACAACTTCGATGGCTGATATTGCCAAACAGGTAACGAGTAACTTTTTGTGCTTGTAAAAGACATCAAGTGCATGGCAGCTTGCTGCGTATGGAGCTGCATAGCTGAAGTGCCCTTACTGGCTCATGTATGAATCATTCCACAGTGTTCTACCGGGAAACCTTCGGTCCTGGATGTTTCTTTGACACGTGCCACCTACCTAAACATAGTTGCAGACCAAGTACAACCCCTTCATGACAAATATGTTCCCCGATGGCAGTAGCCTCATTCAGCAGAATAATGCGGCCAGCTACACTGCAAAAACTGTTCAGCAATGGCTTCAGGAACATGAAAAGAGCTCAAGGTTTTGACACGGCCTCCAAATTCCCCGGAGCTCAATCTGATCACGCGTCTTTGGGACGTGCTGGACAAATAAGTCCAATCCATAGGGGCCCCTCCTGGAAACTTACAGGACTTAAAGTATCTGCTGCTAACGTCTTGATTGCAAGGGGCACCTTCAGAGTCCAGGCCTCAATGGGTAAGAGCTGCTTTGGTGGTACGAGGGGGACCGATGCAGTATTAAGCAGGTAGTTTTAATGTTATGGCTGATCGGTGTATATGCACCTGACAAAACACACATGGTTGGAAATGCATGTTATTCTGTTTTTTTAAACCGCATATAGATGTTAGTGCTGGGGGTCGTTAAAAAAAGGCAGGGTTTTTTCATAGGTAATAAATAAATGCACCACTTGTGCCATGTATAGTGAGGATAAGTGAGGCTGAAGGATCAAACGGTGGGGGGAGCAAACCTGTTTAGGAGCAGCTCTTTAAATCCCAACTCCCCTCATGCGATTGTACCTCTGGGCCCTCGTAATTCGAACAGTTATCACACAATTTGAGTCTCTGTAATAGCTTTCGCACATCCACGGAGGCGCCAGAGAAATACAGGCTGATTAGTGCCGGGGGTGGCGCGTGGGAGCGAGGCGGGCGGGCCCCGCAAACACACACACACACACACACACCCCGAGGCATCGCTACGGTAACAAGCTCCGGCTGATTCGCCCCGGTCCCAAGTGGGCATGCTCAGAGAACCTCTCCATCAATGGGATGACAGTGAGCCCTGCGAGGAAACGGGAGCTGCATCCCCTCGCGTGGGGGGACAGGCTCAGCCACGTTGACTAATTTGCTCATACCCAGCGAGGGAGGGACCAGGGCTTCAAAACGTGCTTAGAAGACCCTGCCACTCACAGGCACTGCCCTCTAAGCGCTCCTTGGAGTCTGTGCCTACGGTCCGGTCGCCCAGACCCCGTTTTCCCAGCCATTGTTTGGGAAAATGAGACAGTTCTGCTGGCTGGGTCACCTTTGACCCACGTTACAATGCCGGGTCATTCAGACTCTCATGACACGTTGCATGATAGATTGGGAGTAAAAAAAAAAAAAAACTGGAAAAAAATAAATTGAAAAGCTAGGGAAACTGATAGGAAAACAAATACTGGCTGAGCAAGAAAAAGAAAAAAAAGTTTTAGGTCCATGAACTTGGAGACTTGCTATGTACACACTTTCAGCCGTAACTTTTGACTGCACAGTAACGGCATTCCACGCGAAGTGTTCATTCTGTAAGGACATGTAAATATTTGACTTTTATACATCTGCTTCACACATTCATTTTGCTCACCGTGCCTTTGCTTATAGCTGTGGAAGAAATAGTCTTTTCTGGGATTCATGCCATTTTAAAGATATTTTTATCATCCCACTAATCTGAGTCTAGATATACATAGGCATACATTTATGCATAAATACATAATATATGTTTACTGTATACCTATATATAAGAACTGTAAAACAGGATTTAAAAAAATTTAAAAAATAAAGCCTCCTTTACTTACTGCCACCTTTAATGTCCCAGATTAAATTCAAGTGAACACTGTTTGTTAAATCTACAGTGTTACCCAATCTGGTCTGTGGGGATGGGCAGATGGTCCATGTTTTCACTATCTGAAGCTGGAAGGGAGCAAAAACATGGAGCGTCTGCAGGTTCTCCAGGACTGGGTTGGGGAAAACTGCTCTACACAACATACAGCGTCAGTGTTTCCGCGGCACCATGGGCAGCGCCCGGGTCACGGTCCGGCGTCGCTGGGCTGACCCGGCTCTCCGGCGGCCCCCTGGGCTACTTTCGCGGCGCAGCTTTGGCGGAGGCGAGCGATAACAGCTGGGCGCCTTGCGGGGAGCAGCCGCTAACGACCGAGAACGGGAGGCAGGCGTAAAGTCAGACCCCCGACAGCCCCCACTCCCGCCTCTGCACCTCCACCCACACCTCCGCGGCCTCGGAGACAGCCAAACCCCGGAGGCACCGGCAAACCTAGCATTAGCTCGGCATCTGGGATCACCGGCGGCCGCAATTACGCCCATTAGCAAGCTTAATTAACGGATACGCCGGCAGCTGGAGCAGCAGCCGACGTACCGACTTCGAGTCCACTTATGCCCGCCGGGCCTGGAGGTTCTACTCCCACATCAGCTGTGGGATGCATGTAATTCGAGAAAAATATCATAGCGTCCCTCCGCTCTAATGCTGCGTCGGTTCTCTCTCCCCATCTTGCTCTCTTTCTCTCTCTCTCTCTCGCCAGCTCTCGGTGTCGTATTATCTGGATTAAATTTTAAAGGCTTTTATCAGCTTTCGACAGTCGTAACACGGATATGCACAAACAAAAGGGGGTGTTCCGGAGGGAAGGAGACTCGCAGTGTCCTCGCGCGCTTTTCCATTGGGGATTTCGATGCCGGTGCAGGTATCTTACATCATTTTGACTTCGTTCGCTCTTAGATATATAATGTTTCCTTGTTGACTTTGGACATGAGGTCATTAATACACGTCAGCGGGAGACTCTTGGCAGCCGGCATCCCTCTGGATTACGGGCAGCACTGTCCCACTAACGTGGCCTGAGTCAGAGATGGCCTTGTTTTTCCTGGAATCCGGCTCCACCATGCGCGGGCCACTATTATTGAAGACCTGGCATCTCACCACCTTAAAACCATACAAATGTATTATCTCCGGCAACATAATGTAGACTTTTAACCACCCGACATGACATCACTTGACGTTAACAGGCTTTTAACTAATCAGGCTGGCCCAGCAAAGATTCGCTACCCTTGACTTCAGCTGAGAAATGCATAGTTTTCAGTATAAATACAGTACAGCTCCGGAATCTAGTAATCTTGTAATAGGGAAATCTAATGTGTGCCAATTTTGTTGTGATAAAATTAAAAAGTCTTAACATTGTTGTACTGCACCGTAATGAATTCCCATTGGGAATCAGGGCTGGATTAGCGAGAGGGATTTCAAAGCTTTTAAGACAGCGATCCTCGCAGACCTGGCAAGCTCGAGAGACGTCGACCCAGAGGTTGGCCGATAGCATCATGGCTTTCTGGGGTTAGCCGTCTTTAGCATTAGCGGGTTGCGCGTTTTGTGGCAAGTTAAGAAAGCTGTTTGCTAAGGTGCTACCAAGCCTTGTAAAATTTTGGTGAAAAGCAGGGGCCACTAAAAGCAATCGTACTTGGGGGTTGGATGTTTGCTAAAAGGTTTGGGTGCATATTCTCTGCTGTTGTCTCCCACCGCGTAATGCGTCGTAGCAATGGGTGTCTAATGACTTTCATCTCAGAGTCGGACAGCTCTCTTCAGGTACGAGTGCGGCCGCCTTTGTGCCATGCCTCTCAACGCAGGCGCCTCATTAGAGCCCTAGCTAATGACTTTTTAATGAACTCAAAATTACTCCATCATATGAAAGCATTAAAGGGACTCATTTTCTTTGTAAAGGAGACATTTTCAATTACTAGGCTCTACCGATCACTGGATTAATCTTTGTTGTGGTGTAACCCTCCTCCTGTTCACCTTCCAGCGCAATGTGCTGTTCCCAGGCCTGGCAAGGTTGCTGCAGAGATGATGAGGATCTGGTTTTATCAACTTAAACCGGAGACGTTTCCACACTGAAACCAAAACCTCAGCCGGCACAGAAGTGCCCCGAGTGGTCCACCGCTGTCAGGAAACATACGAAATCAGAACGTGCTTAAATGGCAAATTGCTCTGTCTGCTCCAGGATTCCCTTGTTCGCGAATTTAATTTTGCTCACAAAAGTAGAGCATTTGTAGCAGGAAAAAGAGCTGAAAGTGAAAGAAAGGAAAACAGAGGCAAAGCACCAGGCAGAAAACACAGAAGCGGTGTAAATAAATGAGGAATTAATTCTATTCACATCACTGTTTTTTTGTTGTTGTTGTTTTAACTGTCTTGACAATAGGAAAATAACCTGGAGGGATGCTGCCCCCTGGCCCAAGAGCCTCACCCTCCCCAGTGCTTATCTGATTAACGTTATGAACAAAACAAGTTTCCGTGAGTATCCCCCCCCCCCCCCCCACGCCCAGTCCGCCACAGTTTAGCCCCCTCAATGGCTCTTCACAAGGCCTTCATGGAGAGAACCTGCAGAACATTCCGGACTCTCGTAATTAGGCTGGGCAGGGGTTTTGGGGGTTGCAGTGGTGGGAGTGGGGGAGGCTATTAAAAAGCAGGAGTGCAGGCACCGCCACAAAACATCTCCCGCTCAGCCGCCCTCCGTCCTCAGCCACTCTCCTTTGTAGCATTCAATTAGCCTAGCAGCAGTCTGCCGCTGAGTGCTTTAAACCGTGCTCCTGAGTCGCTCGCCCTTTTTATTTATAATAAATAATCTTTATATGTTTTCCTACCCCGCTTGCCGTACAGGCTCTGTCATTATTGCTTGGATTATGATCTAACCGGGCCTGCAAACTCGTTCAGATGTCTTTTGTCCTCATGCGTGGGGGTGTCAGATGAAAGGCCACACGCAGCCATCATCTTTATGTCCTGGCACATTTGATTTTTAATGACATGAAGAAACATTTGGTGCATAAATACATATAATATCAGAGACTTATACGTGCATATATTTAAGGGTCTGCAGAGTCTGTTTTTTTTTAAAAAACATTTATCTGTACATCTGTCTGCCTGTTTTCTTGTGTGTTTGTTTGTTGGTCTACGTGCTTATATGTGTGCTCGTTTTTTTGTCCGCTTTATTTGTTTTTTTTATTTGTCTGTCTGTTCCACCAGAGCTGAGCTCTTAATCGAATCTGTATATGGAACTTATTTATCTCCTGCTTTGTGCTTTCCACAAGAGGTTTGCTTTTTAATTGAGTTTGGATTTGACATTGCAATCCCGTAATACGTCTGTAAAATACTGCTCCGCCCGACTGCTCTCTGACTGCTGTAAATAACCGTGGGCACAATACCGAACCAAGTCCCCCCCCCCCAGCAAAAGATCGGCTACAGCTGAAGGGGCTGTCAGCATTTCCTGAGATGGGGCTGAAGGAGGTTTAGGTGAATTAGGATAGGACCGAGGTCTGCCATGTCGCTTGACATGACGGTGCTCATGTGATCCTGTCTCAGACTGGGGGGGGGGGGGGTATGGATTATTAAAGGCTCTCTGGTATGAGACTCATGCAGGGCAGTGGAATGTGGACAGACACAATCAGTCTATCTGCATTTTATGCAAAGGTGTAGGAGTGAAGCAAAGCATGGACTGTATGTCAAACGTAGGAGGGGTCATTCAGGGAGTCGGGGGGGGGCTCATGGCCATTTGTCAGTTTGCTTTTGAAAAATCTGTATAGGTATTGGTTTAAAATAACAGAGACGTAATTCAGGCTTAACTCTATTTCTTGGGTTGCATTAAACCGTTTGTAAGTTAATTCTCGGTGATCGTTAACCACTGCAGTTCTGACTGATAACGTAAAAGTGGTCCCCACCCCCCAATGCCCTGTTCCCACCCCCCGAATGCCCTCCACACCCCTGCCCATCTCCTGGGTCTGGGGTCCATGTTACTAATCACTAATCTAGTCCAGGGAAAGATCCCAATTTCCAGCTGATATGAGCAACTGCTAATTGGTGGATTATAGGGGAAACAAACCTTTAGAACCTCATCTGTACTGCTGTGATAACTGCGGAACTCTGAGGAGGAACCAAGGTCTTTTCCCAGAAAGGTTCACGCCACACAATTTCAGCCGGGGAAAGGCCAAGGCCGCTGGATCCGCTGAAAACGCAATAGGTACTGAGTCCGTTCAGGTTCCCCCGTGAGAGACTGAAACTATGGAACCACAACTCGGCCTGTTTGTGGGTTTAATGTTTCAATGCTTCCTAAATTTGACCATAATTCCTGCGCATTGATCCTCTCTGAGGATGAAATGAACAACAGGCAGGTGACTCCTGCACTTTGGGGGAAAAATGGAGAGCAGTTTGCACAGCGTCACGTCCTAGACCCCAGGCAAGGAAATGGAATGATCGATCCACTGGGACATTCCCCCCCCCCCCTCTCCAAGCCCGGCTTGGCAGATTTTACCAGCAGGCTTGGGCCAGCACCGCATGTCGGTATCAACGACACCAACAGTGATATCAGACCAATTAGAATCAAAGGAAAAATCCGGGGTTTTGCCCATCAATACTGCATACCCACCACCCGGGATCAAACACTGAAAATAAGAGGAAACTGAAGTAGTTGCCGTTTATTCTCAGATGCTATTGTGAGTCAGGACACCGCTGCCATGGCTGTCAATGCGGGCATGTCATGGACACGTGTACGCACCTATGCACGCTCACACGCTGGCCCCTGCACCCTGGGCTGAGCGACGGCTGCATTCGGTGCATGCGGAAGAGCAGCTAATGAGCCAACAGAGGGGCTTGACAGTTCACATCTGCTACTGTCCATCCTGGTCACTGCTGGCAGCCCCCCCGGCCCAAAGGCGGGACTCCCCCAGAACGGGACCGGAGTCCAAGACCCACACTTGAAAGGAACCGCCGTCACACAGACTCACAGACCCAGACTGACATGGAGCCAAACTGAAGCCAGCCTACAGAAGTACCAAATGCACAATAGAGTCACTGCCACACTCTCCAAACAACATGGACTGATTACACACCTCCGCCCCAGAGATGCATTTCAGGATTGAACAACCCTGAGGTTCGGGGCCTGTCTTTGTTCCCAGGAACCACAGATGCCTGCTGCAGTAAGAATTCATTTTTTAACTCTGAGAGGAACGTGGTGGCGGGGGGGGGGGGATGCTTCCGGCAAGCCCCCGCCCTCATGGAAGCAGGTCCCGCTCCCCGGCATGAAGCCCCCAACCCCGCCCCCCCACATGACCCTGGCCCACACTACTGTTTCTCCTCCGGCCAGGACCTCATGTCCTGCCGGTGCTGACCCGGTGGCAGGCGACCCCAGCAGGAGGGGAAGAAAAGCAGAGGGCATAGCCGGGGGGGGGTGGGGGGGGTGTGTGTGCGGCCATTGCTTTTTTTTTTTTGAAGCAATAGTGATGAATACGGGCGACGCGAGTGCCAGCCTCCCTACCTGGCCGGCCATCTGGAGGATCTGCAAGTTTAGCGTAGCGGAGAGGTGCCACCTCTGCACATGAGCACACACACACACACACACCAGTGATGACTCTGCCCTGCCCGCACCCCTGAACCAGGCAGCCCCACAGCTGAACTTGCCCCCTGCCCTCTGTCTCTCTCATGCATTCAGATCTAATTCTTCTACTTAGCTCTGCCATCAACCAGCGGACCAATCACTGCCACTGCATATAGATATCAGTAATGTTATAGAGGGGCAACCTAAAATCTTCATTAGCTCCTCCTACCGAATAAATGCACATTAATGAGATTGAATCGTGTTCTCGTTCAGACCTGCTTAGTAAAGGCGCAGTCTCCTTTTTGTGTGTCTAGTGATGGTCACACTGCTCGCCGACGCCTGACAGTACGCAGAGCGCTACCTGCATCTTCCCAACACCCGCCCCCCCTACCATCCACCTCGGCCTGCCCCGGATCGGCCCCCTCCAACGGCCGCCCCCGTCTCGCTCCTAATTGCGTTTGATAACAATTTTGTCAAGCCGTCCCTGGCAGCCGACGTGCGGCGGTCCCACCAGCAGCTGCGGATAATTAGCCGCCGCCGCCGCCGCTTTTGGCTCGCGTTCTGCCGCGTCCCCCCCGGCCGGGCCGCTCCTAAGTATAAATTATTGGATTGTCGGGGACGAGCGAGCGAAGACAGGAGGAGGAAGGAGGGAGGAAGTGGGGACGTGCGACGTTTCGGGATGCGGGGAGGGAAATATAGGGGGCGGGTGGAGGGGGAGGGGGCATGAGAGGTCGAGGCCGGCAGATGACAGATAGGCGTCCTGCTTCGGGACAGAAGCTCAGGCGAGCTTCCTGCCCCACCCACCCGGACGGCCTAGAGTGCTTGCCGGCATTTAAGGGACGGGGGATTTTCAAGTGTCATAGGCTTTCAGAGAAAAACCACGAGCACATTCACTGCAACTTCGTCATACGAGGTCCTGCTCTCAAGCCTCTGTTTCCTCAGCCCTCAGCCCCTCTGCCCACGTCTGGCCCACAAGCTCATTACTCCATCAGACATGCTCAAAGATGCATGTTCCGAGGTCAGCGCTCCCGTGGCCTCCCCGCTCGCCGCAGAGAACGAGCGGCAGCCGCTGTTCCAACAAGCACATGGAGCAATATCCAGTTTTATTCAATTTCAGTCATAATTGCATTGTAATAACCTCTTATACATAATTCAGGCCCAAATAATAAACTCCAGCTCTTTTTAGCTAGGGAGCACAGAGTTTCCCATAATGCATTCCTGTTGTACTATAGGACATGGGCGGAGCCTTCAGGCATGGCATGCGGGAAGGGAAGGTGACGGAGAGTTTGCAGAGGTTATTGGGAGATCGGGCGTGGAGACCTTGATGAAAAATGCGCCTCGACACCTGATACGAGGGTTACAAGATAAAGCTCAAGGACAATCTCGCTGATAACCCAGGCCCATCCTTTATCCCCTGATCGAACACAATTCCCTTACAACAGGCCGTCGTGATGTCATAGGGCAGCTGAGCCCTAGAGAAACTTTCAATTAGCCAATGGGAAAGGAGTATGAGAATAGGCAGGGCATTGTTCCGATCACAAGCATAGCGGCTTAGCTTGCTGATCCAATCATCATATAGAGGGGCCAACCCTATCATGAACCAATGATTTGTTTTTAATCGGAGTCAATCACTCCAGGGACCAGTCAGCTTTCAGCCCCGCCCCTGTATAGTCCTGCTTGTGAGCTCTCTTGATCCAAGCTCAAACAAAAATTCTCTCCAGATTTAGTAGGTACCTGCCCTTCGGGGGTACTGGTCACAACTTGAGTTGTCATGCCTCTGGGATGTCTTTGGGGCTGCCTTAAAACTTCCAGCAGGACGTGTGTCTTTGCACTCACAGACGGCATATCAGTCTTTCCTTCCTGAAGTAATGGGCTCTTACGGGTACAGCTTAGGGCCGTCAGGGATTTCTGCTCTCGCTCGGAAACGAACCGGCTGGCTTATGCTAATTAAATATTGGTGCTTGAGCAAATCGCAGGGCACTGAAGGAAACAAAGGAATAACATCATCAAGCCAAATTTATCTGGAATAAATTGCATTGGATCTCCATAAATACATATGCTAAATTCCTGTTAAGAAATCGAACACATGCAGCTTATCAGAATTTTAGAGGCAAGCTTTGTTTTTCAAATAAACTCTTAGTTTCCCACTTATTTTTCCTTCAGTATGTAGCATACAATTTTCTTAAAATATTTACAGATTTTTCCTGGGAGAGTTGCACTCTTTGCCACACTTTCCTCCCGTGTGCGAGTCACGCTTGGTCTCCTTCAGGCCATCTAGTGGCAAGTGAGTAAACTGCAGCACAGACCACGGCCCGCAGGCAGCTCCTTTTCTCATGCAGAGCTGGCGTAACATGCGCCTCATTCCAGCCAGGTTAACTGAGGGGGGGGCGCTTTGCATTTTTTGAAAAACCTTACTCTCACCCGCAAATTTAAAAAGAGTGCCCAAACTGAGCAGGCTGAAGCAGCAGATTGCGGGGGAAATGGGTCAATCAATCGCCCTCACAAGAGCTAAACCTAAAGCCTCAGTCTGGTTTGACTCCCAGCATGCGCGGCTCCACAGTCGGAGGGTAGTGCATGCCGTGGGCTCGAAGGCCAACACCCAAGCAGGCTGCAGCACTAAAACTGGATCATGGCGTCCCAGGATGCCTACGGACAGCCCCCCATGGCTACCACTCGCCATGCTCTTAAATAATTCAGCGCCGCAGCATCCGCACCACGGCCCCGTTCAGCGTGTGAGATTCCCTCGCCTTGGAATAGGAATCGGCCTCGCCCCCGCCGGCGCTCAGCACTAATAAAAGTTGCAGAGTAC
>JAABNY020000101.1:196681-211458 GCA_015164015.2 Brevimyrus niger | reverse complement strand
GCCGTTTGGTTTCGTAATGTGTCCCTTTCGTTTTCCCCCCCCCCCCACCTGAACCTCTCCGTGAAAAGTGGGCCAAAAGCCCAAAAACAAGCCCCCCCCCCCCCCCGAAAAAAAAATACAAAAAAACAAAAAACAACCTCCAGCAATGGAATGGTACATAAATCACCAAAGAAAGCCAACGGCATGCGGTTGGTCAGGGTTATGACAGGTTGGAGATGGATTGTGTCGGCTGGAGGGAGAAACGACAAGGCGAACGCCATTAATGCCACGCCGGGGATATTTAAATCGATCACCCGGCCCCTGGGAGGTGCTAAGCAGGCGGACGTAGCGGCTTCCAGCAGCTATCCTGCCCCCCCCCCCCGGCACACATTCAAATTCCATCATCCCTCCCCCATGGTATTAAGTGTGATGGAAAATGCCGAAATGCCTCCCCCCCATGACCCCGTCCCATTTGGTTTACTGTAGCTTGAGACATTTGACCCCTGCTGCCTGACCAGTGACAACACGCACTGCACGCCTTACTCTTCTGTCACGTGGGAGAGCCAATTAGGGTTGAGACGGCGAGAAAGTTCTGTAAGAATATACCTTTAAGTCGACAAAGGAGGGGGGCTCAAAAGAAGCATTGTCACGATGGTTTAAGCAGATATTTGGCTATTCAGCTGTTTTACCTCTGAAAGATCACCACTAGGAGCTATATTCGAGGGTCATGTAATTAAGTTTGCACTGAATGTCAAATGTAGAATTCAGCAGAGTTCCGTTTAAAAACCATCAGACCGAATACATTTGAAAGTGATAAGAATAAATTAAAGTTGGCTAAGATAGGTGTTTAATAATGGCCTGAAATCTTAAAATCACAGAGAACTGAAATGTATTTTACACTGAATGTAATGATTAACAGCTTAGCAATCTGAAGGTTGGTTTTTAGCATTTTGCCAATATGTGCCAAATCACGTGGATTGTTTACACGATATGGACTGACCATATTGGTCCAACAGTTATTTAGATGTGATCCAAAGATTTGTTTCTCATACAGCAGTAATCGAACTACAGTGATGGCCAGAATGAATAAGAACTACCTGAACTGGTTTCCACACTGCAAGCAAAACCTCTTTTACGGGTCAAGGTGGCACCTCATAATCTATGCTGTCCAGGTCACTCTTTTGCATATTTTTTGTATGCAGGGAAACACAGGTAGAGTCAACACAGGTAGAGTCAAGTGCCAAGCCAACAGGTAGAGTCAAGTACCAAGTCAACCCTTCAGAACAGCTGCACAGTTAAAGAACAGATGGGGAATCCTTAGACCTAAGAAACTTATGATTCAGGCTATTCTTTTAGTTTTTAACAGCAGTGTCACCTGTAAGCCTTGAGTGTTGGGGTCTCACATGTGTCACCCACACCTTCCAGGGAGCTACATGCACTTGCCACTAGGTGGCGCGTCGTTTTATCCTTCCGAAGACGAGACTGTGACCGTCGCCATTCTGCCGGTTCCCTCTCTCTCACGGCTGCCGCCAACCCAGACGCATATGTGGTGCCTTAACGTCATCGGGGTACAGAGATAAGCCCCGGCGCTGACCTCCAGTGGCTCTGCTGAACTTGCTCCAGAGCAAATCGCATATAAAAATGCCAAAGTCAGCCTTTATCGGCGATTAATATACCTACCTCCTCAGAGCGATAACGGCGCGGAGCTGGAGAGCTCACGGCCGTTCGCATCGGGGTCACTTCCATCCTCACAAATCTCATCGTGGCCCCGGCGTCGCCAGAGACGCCGAGAAGCCTGTGGCAACGTTTGAAATTACAAGCGCTCCTCGGCGGCAATAAACGGGAGGCGCACTGGCGGTTCTACGGCGACCGGGGCTGTGACACGAACCCGGGTCCCCCGGTACAGAAAAGGCCACGGATGACGGATGGAGCCCGACGCTGTCGGGAAATCCTGGAGGGAGAGCGGCGTGCTTCACTAAACCGACACCCTTCGGGGGGAAACGGGAACGAAGAGCTGGACGTAAACAGACGGGGAACGTGGCGATGTTGAACTTTCTCCTGATCCGGCACTGTGCCTGAGGCGGCGGTCAGCGGTGAGTAATGAATTCATTAAAAGCTGATGGTGAGTGAAGCGAGGCTCCCTGTCCCCCCCCCATTCTCATCCCCCCTGTCCCCCCTCTATCCGGGGAAAAAAAAAGCCAATCACAAGGCAGCCAGCTATGAACCTGATCCATTATGCTGGGGACTGACAAGCCACTAGCAGTCAGGCGCGAAGCAGTACTTCATAAATCCAACCTGGCAACTCCAGTCCCGTGCAGCTCGGAAGTGTGCCTGTTCCCAACCCCCCCCCCACCCGCAACCCCCACCCCAGGCACCGAACCTTTTGGTTTGACCTTTCCTCCACCTGCCTGCCATCTCCCTGGATTTAGGGCATCTGACACTGATGAGGAGAATGATAGGTGTGGGCTTGGGCCTGCTTACTGTTACATCCAGTGCCAAAAAAATTAGAAACAAACTTTAATCTTTTTTTATGGAAGTATACGTCGACGTGCCTCTCAGAAGCCGTTTGGATGCAATTAATCAGCATTTGCAATCTGCGGGCCAATTATTCACAATTTTGCATCTAATGAAAGTAAATTTGGTAGGTACCTTGATTTTAATTAATCACCGCTCTTCCCTCCGCAGAGAGGATTTTCATTAAGTAAAAATCTTCCACTGGGTGCTCAATTAGCATCCAGCACTGTGGCATAAGGACACACGCGTGTGTAATTCGCGGACAAAAAAAAAAAATACAAAACCTCAAAAACTTTGGCACCCCAACCCCAATTTTCATGGGCACAAAGCAACCACCTCATCCCATAATGCTTCTGTCAATTAAGGGATCCTTCACTGGGGTCTCTGGCCCGTTACCGCGAACGTAGGGGGTGGCAGGGGACCAGGCTGCAAATCAGATGAACAATTGCACACGCCTGACTGAAGATCGCCCCCCCATCAGCGCTAATAAAGGTATAAAGGTCATGAGTTAGCCCCCACCACCCCCACCGCTAGCTGACACTTTCTCTATTTTTCTCAACTTGAAGTGATATAAAAACATGGAGCCCCGCGGTGCGCTGAGTCCGAGCGGGACATGAGCAGTCAGGGGCTTCTCCCTGCACCGTGCAGACAAACAGGCCAGCCCTCCCCTCCTGGGGGCGCCGGTCCAGCCCGCTTTCTGATGCCTCAGCAGTACATCTACCACTCTGTCTGACCCCCCTCCCATCTTCACTTAACTCACTCGCAGAGGACTACAGGGAAAAATCCGGAAGGCGATCATGCGGCACGGACAGAACTGAAAAGTGGTTGCAAAGTGTATAAAAACAATATATAAACACAAATAAGCACGTTTATGTGGAATACCATGGTACATAGGAAAACTATTTACTAAACTACATAAAAATGTTATTCTCCAGTAAGCACAACGAGATATGTGGAAAGGCTCAAAACAAGCCGTTTTTATTCCTAACGAATCATTGTTGTGTTTTTTATAACATTGTTATAGAGGGTTATAGGCTTGGAAGATCCGTTATGCCTCATTTGAATTCCTTTGACCTGTCTTACCATTTTATTATGTGTCGCACTGCATAAATGAACCACCTTAAGATTAAATCCGTATCTGAATCATGCCGCACGAACCGAGGCTTTTTTATTATATTTTTTTCTTGCTTTGAAATGATGAAGTGAACCTATTATAAAGGAAAAGAAGGTTCTAGCAAAAAGTGGTTTCCACCAGAGCAATAAATGCCTTTCCCCAGAGGCCTTGACGGTGGTCGAGAGAATTGCCATGATTTTTGGGCTCTCTGCACTCAGAGCAGATTTGGAAGCTCACAAGCTGCTGACAAGCTCTGTTAGACTCAGGGAAACCACGGATACCCGGTTTCCGTGCCAACACGACAACAACCCCTCTGCGACGTGTGAGCCGGGCTAAAATCTAATTGCATTGTTTGATGTACTGATTAAAAATGTATAACCGACAGCCACGAAAAAATAAATAAAAATCTTTGAACCTATAAAGGTCACCACGGCACCCATCCGCCTGCTTTTGGTAGTTCTCATTTCTGGCCAGTCAGATGGCGTTCGGTGCGGAAATGTGATGGGGACCGATTTTATTTCCACCGTCGTGCTACGATGGTGTGGGAGAGGAAGGACTTCTGTAAGTTTAACATCTTAACTCCGCTCCACCTAAAAAGCATCCTTCTCCTCAGAGCGAACCTAATAGCCTAAATCGGAGAGCTAAATCGGAGCCATTCCTGGCTTGGTGGGCGGTTTAGACGTTGACTGACGGCACAGTCGAGACCCCCCCCCCACAAGCTTCCCGCGGGATGCCTTGGCCTGACACGCACTGTGACGGCCCCTCGGGGATTCACGCCTTCAGATGTGGCCCGTGAAACTCCTTTGAAATGTTTCCCGGCCAAAATGCTGAGATCATAAAAATATCCCCATGTGACTCGATAGTCTTGAGAGACCTTGGAGGCAGCCTTGGTCTGGCTATTAACTGGCTTATATTAACCCTGTTATATGTTCTGTATATGTTTATTTAACACACACACACACACACACACACACACACACACACACATCTTTGTAAGGACCATCTATTCATTTCTTTGGCAAAAACCGTAATCCCAGCAATGACACCCCTATCCCCTACCCATCCCTATCCTTGACCATAAGTTACCAAACATAATACGAAACGTTCAGCATTTTATTTTAGTCAGTGTTTAATGTTTAAAAAGTGGGTTTTTTCATTATGATGTGATGATGCGACGGTGAAAAATAATGGTATGGTTGCTATTCAAACAATGTATTTAATACTTGGGAAATAGCTCTTGGAGAACTGATGACGTTTATGTGCTGATAATGAATTGCAGACGAGTTCACGGGCGTCACAAAATAATCAGCCCTATTTCTAATATGCCTAGAACTCAGAAAGCACTGATCACAGGCCGTTGAGCTAGGGATACTCCCTCACAGCTCAGTGTGTAATTGCATAGTTCAGTGGGGTCATTTTGGTCCAGATATGGGTAAAAGGGTTTGCAGGGGGGGGGTTGCTCATGTGGAATTCTTCAGTCCCTAGATCCACTGAGACTCCAGTTTAAATCTGTTTTCAAGGTCAACAAAATCCATCCGAGAAAATAGCAGTAATCCATAGCAAAACAGCCCCACGTTGCCGGCCCAACACAGCACTTTAGATTCGCTAATCCATTTTCGGCATGTCTTAATTCCACTTTATTCGGGGATTTTTTATTTTAATCATTAAGGGATAATCGACCCACCTTATTCGTGTCACCCCACCCCGCTCCATCCATATGGTGCTGCACGCTTACTTTTATTTTGGAAAATCTGTGGCCTTACAGCAGCTCTGGGCGTACAGAGGACAGCAGGCAGCGAAATATCACAGAGGACAGAGTCCACAGAGAGGTGCTCCGCTTTCGAAAAAACAAAAAAAAAGTGTGACCTCTCGAGCCGAAAGAAAAAAATCCAGGTTAACAATGAAGTCCTTTATTTTACAGAGCTGTGGTGTATTACTGCTGCTAATACACAAAAAGACCCCATAAACCCTAAGTTGCCCCCTTTCCGGAATGCTCCAGAAACTTCTGTTTTGTAAAGGGACAACCTCGACCTTGACCCCTCACCGACACCACTGTCAGTCTCTGATCGACGGCCTCACTGCGTCCCTTAGCCCATCTTAATCAAACTGCCGCTTTGCATCGGCCGAAAAATAAAAATGGCGGAATTTATGGCTCATTTATCTCCGGCGTTAGCTCAAAGCAAAGGTGGATGGCTCTCCTTGAACGCTGCTGCAGATTCATCACCGTGATTAAGTGGGGTTTGCAGTCTGCGAGCTTAAGGAAACCTTGGGAGATGGGAAGGGAGGACCCGCTGACCTCTACTGCAATGCGGGGGTTTGCTGTTCCCTTCCAACCCACAAAAAGAAAAAAAAAAACATGCAAACAAGAAGCAGAATGTCTTAGGAGCCTTAAAACTCAAAAGGCCCCGTTTAAAAAGGCACAATGAATTGTTGGAGTAAAACACAGGGGATTGAGATTTCACAGTAAACAGACTCGTACTCCAACGTCCGCGAGACCAACACATGTCGAGATGCCAGTAAATCCAATGGCCTTGCTGTTGGAGACAGCCGTCGGAGACAGAATGCTGTGTTCGGGCGACTTGCTCCAGGACCGTGTCACCTGGAAGGGAAGCGGCCAATTGCAAAGCAGCGATGATGTCACCTTTAAAGGTTGGGTTTATTTATGAATAGCTAGAAAATAGCGAATCTGGCGTCGCTCTGAGCGAAAGCGTTAGCTAATCTGTCACATAGCCTTTGAAGTCGCGGAATTATGTGCATTGGACACGCAGCAGAGAGTGTTAGCTGTAGTGAGGGCGGGGGTGGCGAGGGGGGCACATCAGACTACGTCAGGCACCTTTGCCTCTGAGGCCTTTGCTTATTCTGAAGGTTACGGATACAGGAAGGCGGCTCGGTGAAAGGCAGGCGACAGTGTGCCTCCTTACAGAAGCAAAGCGCTGTTTTCTTCCTTTTGTTCATTATTTTTTTTTGTCACGGAATAATGCAACCTTTTTCCCAGCCCGCTCCTCCCGTCTGTCCCTGACAGAATTGAACATGGCTACATTTTACCCAGTGCCACAGTTGCTCCTGTGTGACACCCCTGCAGCCCCCCACCCCCCACCCTCCTCAGCCCCTGTCTTTTAGAAATGGCCACTGATTATGGCAAACTCCATCCTGGATTGGAGGTGCAGTAGTTACACTGTGCATCAAAGTGTGTGTGTGTGTGTGTGTGTGTGTGTGTGTGAAGGATGGCTTATAACCCGCCCCCAAAGATGACAATGAATAAGGCAGCCTCTCTTTCTTTCATATTGTTTTTCTTTGAGACTCAGGAGGTTCAAACTGATGGAGAGGAAAAAGATGGGAGGAGTGTCAAGGAGGAATCCCCAACCCCCCCCCTTAACCAACAGAAGCCCCCGACTCCTTAAAAGCTCTCAACAAGTCCTGTCACGGAGGCCTCAGTACCAATCCCCGTCCGATAGAGCCTCCTCTGCCGTGAGGTAGAATTCGCCCTTCTCCGCTTTAAATTGACAGGCTGAATTATCATGCTTTGATTGCACACTTAGTTAACACGGCTTTCAGGAAGGAAAAAATTGGCAGCTACTGCCTATTCCTCACAGAATTTAGATTCCTGAACCGGCATTGAAGGAGTTTCTACCAATGTAGAGGAAAGGAAACAAAAAGGAGAGCTGATCACACACAGTTTTGTCTTTTTTGTCCTCAAGGACAATTTTCCTGTCTTTCACCTCCTCTCAGAGTGATCAGAGCACAAGCTAATTAGACCTGATGCAGAATTTTCATATTTTCTCTCTCACGCTCTTGCAGCTGTTTTGGTCACAGGCTCCTATCCCGCCAAGGCAAAATGGCCCGAAAAAAAAAAGGTCAAGTCTTCCCATGGACAAGGAGATGTGTGGCATCGTTAGATCGAAGGCTGGGAAAGCGAGGTGTTGGCAAGGTTCATCTCAAGACGCTCGCCGCAGAAGCGCAGACTAAATATATCGCTGCTCCTTCCCTGCTGACGCCGGTCGTCCAGCCAGACTTCAGAAAAGTCCAGAAAGGAGGTCAACTGCTGCGTACTGTAGGTAAACCTCACAGTGCGGAAAGATCCAGGGCCCGTGTAATTGATGGTGGGGGCGGGGCTTGGGCTCCAGTGGGCGGTGCTGGGAAGGTCTGGTGCATCAGAGGCCAAATGAGGACAGAAAGGGAGTGTGTGATCACTAGTGCAATGACTCGAAGTAGCCAGAGTCAAAATGAGCAGTTTAATTTACACTTCATATCTTTCTACTTAAGTTTCCCCCACAAAAGTTCATGCCCCTTTAATAGTCCGCCTGTTTCCTTTTTGTCAGTACGACTAGTCGTGGAAAGATTGTATCCTTACATAGAACTGTTGTGTCACACCAAATTATATATTGAAGACGGTTAAGTATTATAGTATTTTAAACAGATATGGTAGATTGTCACATATTTGTCAGCAAGTCGAATATCAGTGGTATTACTATACAGTGTAAGGGCCTTGCATGTATCACACGTTAAAGAACACATGGTATCTAGATGCTCTGTTGTAAAATTATTCCCCCAGTGACCCCCACCCAGAATTGCCAGCCCCCCTCTACAGCTTTTATTACTTTGCTGGAGCTAAACTCCCCCCCCCCCCCAAGGAAAAATTTGTGCCCCCTTAGGACTTGGTACATTTTCACACAGGATGTGAATCAATTATTAAATATTAAATACTGCAAATGTGCTCTTCGGCGAGACGCGGGAATTTCCACGAGATTAATTAGCTCTGCGTTTTAGCTTTTTCTCCGCTGCCTCTACCTGTAGGAA
The DNA here is from genome assembly GCA_015164015.2 of Brevimyrus niger. Classification (NCBI taxonomy): domain Eukaryota; kingdom Metazoa; phylum Chordata; class Actinopteri; order Osteoglossiformes; family Mormyridae; genus Brevimyrus; species Brevimyrus niger. The sequence goes on along the minus strand of JAABNY020000101.1, from coordinate 203,054 downwards.
GCGAAGGAAAGGAACGTTGAGGCTAATTAGGTCTGAGCGTGTTGCTCTTTGACAATTAATATTTACTTCCCATCATTCCCCCTATCTGCAGTCAATTAGCATTGGTTCCAGTGGTGTTTATTGCTCATACGGGACGGTGCTAAGATAATGCTTTTTGTATTCGCGCAAGATCTTTGGATAATCAGCTCCTCATCCTTATCGACCACTTTTACGATAACTCTCCGTGAACATACCAGCTTGCCCTCTGTGTGAACATCTAAGGCGGTCGTAACATCTGACCGATCACACCAGACCTCAGTGGTCCTGGTCGAAGGCAGATGAGTTAGAACATAGCAGAATGTGCCTGAATCATGAGTCACCTGTTGAGATGTCTTCCAATCAAGGCAAAGTCACTCTCTCATTCACAAACGGGCTGGCCGCTAACTAGTCAGAAAGGCTTCATGCCCTTTCTCTTACACGTTGAGTGATATTTGACAGTCAAAACAGGCACTGTTAGCGCTTTTGTTCACAAATGAATCTCTGTTATGGCAAGGTGCCCAAGATCTCATACTTAACCTTTCCAGAAAGTCATAAGTCATTGAACTTCTTTAGAATGAGAGAAACTCATTGGGCCAAAGAGTTTCAGATGTACTTTCCTGAATATGGGGTCCACTTCCAAGGAGAATGCTATCCACGTTGCAAGGGACAGTCCTTGGCAAATGATCACTGTCTGTCACTCACTGACCTGAGTGGTATATAAGATCACATTCTCCTCCCTGGCCAGCCTCCTTTAGCTCCCCCACCCCCCGGCCAGCCTCTTTCTTTCGCTCCCCCCCCCGGCTAGCCTCCTTCTTTCGCAGCCCTAGCACATTTCCTCGCCGACGCATTCACATCAGTCGTGAATTTTGGACCTTTTTAGACCACGATGACGCGCAAATACCTCAGGTGTCTTTCCCGCCGCAGATGAGTTCTCCGGAACATTATCACAGACCCGGTTCCCCTGTCGCTTGAGCTCCGCATACCGCGGCCATGCTGTGTGAGATCCTAGACAACAGGGAGTGCCGTTTCTGCGACATGGATCCCGTTAATGGAAAACACGCCTTGTTTAATCCTTACTTGGATGGAGATTTACTTCAGGGAATTAGAAGAACATAATAAATGAAGCCACTGAGGAATTAAAGGCCACGTGTTCCCGCTGCATCTCAACACAACTCCACAAAAGACAACTTTGTGCATTATGGGAACTTTCTCACCACCGCTGCACGGTCATCGTGCCCCGAGTTCCTTTGTGCCACTGACTTACTGCCAAAGAGCCCTGACCTTCCAATGCCCGTATTACAATGACAGTTTTTCACACAGGCGATTAGAAGGAGACGCACTTAGACACAGTCATCGGCTGTCACAGGCTATCAATCATGGCAGTAATGGCGGAGGGCTGTAGCCACTTGACAGATATTACATGCCATTCAGTCCCGAATGGATTCTGACACTGGTGATGGTGGAAGACCGTTGCCAGATTTTACCGATAAATGGCTTCACAAAACATATCCAATGGATTACGACAGACTCTGAGATTGAGAAAACTCACATTTCAGTTAAATCACCACAACAGTCATCTCTCAAAGCACTCTCACTCCACCAGTAAAATCTGATGATTTGATATTTTTACAAATGCTAACTTCGAAATGCTTTTTCTCTGTAACTTTCTGTAATCATTTATTACAGGAGGATTCAGGGAGGGGGAAAAAAGTGATTTTAACAGCACTTCCTGAATCTCAGAAAAACACAGTAAAATCAAAAGAGGCACGCTCGGCGAACGTGCTACAAAAGTTCGTTTATAGGATTTTTACTGATTCTTTTTTGTCTGATATAATTCACCCTTTGAAAAAAGTTAGTAAAAATAAGACAATTATTTTCACACAGATGATGAATATTAATGGCACATAAAACACCGAGCTCTAAAGGCAGAGAACAGCCTCAAAGCATTTATTACCATTATTTCGGGTCACATGGAGGGTTCTCGTAGTTATTTGGGTTTGCTTTCCAATTACAAGGCTTTGAAATCCGTATCAAAGAAATGAGTGGCACCAGGAAAGAGCTACAGTGATGGTTCCGTTTGGTCGTTGATACATTTGCTTTTTTTTTTTTTAGCAAAAAACTAATATGCAACCTCCCAGGTAAATCTTGAAAGAGCTCTGGGGCGCCCCCTGCGTGCTCAAAACAAGACTGCAGGCACACGCTTTTAAAAAGGATCTCGCGCGACATACATGCGCATATCAAAGATATACCACCGGGGGCGGTCTGAAGGTGAGCAGTCGGAGAGACGCGCATACGGAACATCCCAGAAGCACTGGGGACCGCATGGCAAAGACTATCAACATGGAAATAGTGGAGGTTGGGGGGTGGGCATGCATTTCCATTCTTTGAGACAGTGAAGTGACGGGATGTAATTATTTCTTCAATGACCGACCGTGTGTTTATCAGAATGTTAATGCAGGGATAATAACGGGCTCCACTGCGGCAATGTGAATGTCAGGCCTGTCGACCCGTCAATCAAGCCTCAAAATAGAATGGCAAATAAGCATGCACCTCTGTCACGGGGACTGACAGACAGAAGCTTGGCGCTGGCTTTAAGCTGACAAATATCAACCTGTGCCAGGCTGGAATTATTTTATTGGGGACGTGGCGAGAGGGGCCATTTCTGTGGAGAGTCGGAGTTGGAGCTCATCAGGCTGTTTGAGAAGCACTGAACCCTAAAAAAAAAAAAAACCCTAAACATCACACCCGATGTTTTTGGTAGTGGAGAGAGAAGCAGTCCTGATTGGCCCAGCTGGTTACCAGGGGTCGATGCCACAGAGGGTAACAGCATACAAAGCACCCCAGCGCGTTCCTTCCTGCTGGTATATCGATTGGGGCTCCAGCTCCTGGGATTTGGAAGAGGGAGAAACAATGATCCTTGGAGCGTCGGGGAGGCTGATTTTGTCGAGCCCAGTATACCGGCTGGTTCCTTCAAAACGAAGATGCTTATGGTAGAGGTACTCATGTTCCCCTGAAGTAAAGCTGTCACTTAAGTAGCGGTTGTGGAAACCAGGGAACACGTTTCACAGGAGTGACTTCTCTGCTTCCCAACTGCTCCCAAGCCCTGCACCTCTGTCCGTTAGCCTCGGCCAGTTGTTAGTATGGCGATGCGATGACTCCACCTTCCTTGAACAGCTATTGGCTACCTGTGGACTTCTTACTTTAGCCTGGACTCTGGACAGATCATCTTGACTTTATATTCGTCTCTAATCCCCTGGGCTGGACAGACTTTTCAGGGACAACACGAGTCCATCCCTTCTTTTTCCTGGGAAAACACCTGCATTTCCATTTCTACTCTGCACCTGGTGCAAAGGCCTCCTACTGCTTAGTTAAGCGGGTTAGCTTACAAAAGTACGGGTGAACATACAGGTATTAAGAACGTACAGGGACCCTACTCACTCACGCTCATATCAGCAACCTCCCCAACTCATTGTCTCTAAGCCAGCTATTTAATTCAGCTCCTAGACTACTTGTTGGGGTTCTGATCATCCCTCTCCACACATCCCCAAGGTGCCAAACTTCTACACTGACACCTGATTACTGACGCTTATCTTCTTTATCTTAATAAGGGGTGGAAGCTGATTTAGAGGGTCTCTGGAACCGATTTGCTAAGATTACTTCAAAGAAGCCCCTTAAGGGGTCAGTGGATAGTGGGGTAGGCACTTCAGAAAGCCCTTCAGGAAGGAAAGCCCTTCAGCTCAGGATCATGACCTCCCTCTTCAGAAGAGTGATGCGGGACCTCCGGAACAAGCCGAGGAGGTCAGAGTACCTAGCAACACCTGCTCCCTCACACACACACACACCTATGGCTGGTGAAGTATCTGTTCACAGGTGTCGCCTTGTCACGTGAGGAGAAAGGCGCTCATTAGAGAAGCCATTCATCTCCAGGAATGGACCCTCTGCCGACTGGAGCTCTGTGGGTTCTCATACCTTGTCTTTCACAGGTTGTATAAAAGCTGCACCCTGCCCCCTACACTCATTGAAATATTATTTCTGGGATCCCCCTTTACGGCAAAGGCCACCCAACAGCGACTGACAATCTGGCACTCCCGATCGGCCGACGGGCAGCTGGCCTGGCAAAATTTATTGTGGTCAGGAAAATGTTTCTCTTGGCAAAAGGTATAATGGGAATCCCCCTCCCACGTGCCATGGGGCCATGCGGGACCCGGAAGTCCAGTGTTCCCCCAGTCCTGCCCAGGAGTTCGGCCCATTTACGAGATAAAATTGTACATCTAACTATCGTCTCAACGCCAGATGTCCCGGCTGGAGGCGAGATGGTCAGGATTGCGTGAAGTGAGAGCAGGACTGACGACCACAGCGATATAAATAACTCACAATTCACAGAAGGTGCTTCTCTGCTAAGGACAACCCAGCACAAGGCAAATGCAAGGATTATATCTCAGGTTTTAAAGGGACGAGGCTTTAAATCTAACAGTTAACGATCGATTTTAAACTTAATGCTAAAAAAGAAAATTCTACGGTGCCTTAAAATGGTGGTTGAGGATCATATATCTCACAGCATTATGTTTTATTGGTTCATATCACTTTCACGTCAATGTAACATACATCAGAAAAAGTGATGGTCTTTTCCTCCCAATGAACTTTAAGTCCCTATTACAAACCCTTAGGACAGAGTCGTCATAAAGCAATACTATTCGTTCGCACATTTACAAATGCCTGGGTGTCCAGGTGTCTTCGGCGCCTCATAACGATTTAATCTGGGGTCCACTTTTAGCAAACGGTAATATGGACTGAGGTGGTGCAACGAGAAAGGCGTGCGCCTGTCAAGCCAACACGCTGGCTGGACAGAATGGCTTGCAGTGAAGTGCCGTGGAGGCAGCCAACCAATTCCCATGATGCCCCTCTCCAGTGTGGATGCCCCCCATCGAGTATAAAAATGTGCAAGAGGGCCTCATCCTCACAGACCCACGGGGAAGTGATGAAGGGTATATCGGGGTGATGTGGAGTGCGATGCCTGGAATATGAGGTGGAACATTGGGCTGACAGCCATGGACCTCCCAGTTCCTTTGTCTGCAAATGGATGAATTTTGCTTCAAAAATTCCTACCAGAGATGACATCACTGACTGAGGGAAAAAGTGTTGGTAGGAGAGTATAAGGAATTCTTATAGACGGTTCCCGGCAGTTACAGGTGATCAGCATTAGCAACTGCCTGGTAAAAACATGCAAAAATGCACAAGTACAGGTACACTGGAATTATTATATTCGCCAAACCCCATCTTGCTCTTCATAGCTTGGGGGTCGCAGCGCCCCAGGAGCTGGGGGTCAAGGGTCTCGCTCAAGGGCCCCTTCTTGCTAATCTAATGATTTCTTTATTTCAGTCTTAAGAGAATTAAAGAAATTCCACAGTTTATTCCACAGCTGCCTAACTAGTAGCATAATCAAATTAATTTTCTCACTCATTCTTTCATTCACTCATATTTTGTTGATAATTAGCATAAACCTATGATGTCTAATAAGAAGCTGTGTTTCTCACGGTAGCTGTACTTCACGTAAATGGTGTGGACTGTGGAGCTCCCAAGCATTTTACATTTACAGCATTCAGCAGATGCACTTTTCCAGAGGGACTCACAACCAGTGCTTTGTAGTCTGTGACTGTTCTTCCATCTATAAGCTATACCTACGATCAACAGCTGTCATCAAGATCAAATTATCGCCAAGAACGTCGTATAAAACTTCTTAGAAAAAAAAAGGATGCAAAGGTTGTTAGTGGAGTTTTTTTTAAATTTTTTGGATGGAGGGAGTGGACAGTAAGGGGGGTGTTAGTCTCCAAGCGACTCCTACAGTAGGTAAGTCTACTACGCAAGTCTCACCCGGCCCCGTGGCCCGAGGCTCGAGTATAAGGAGCCGGCAATGAGGAAAGCGCTTTGCCATTTGCTCTCGCACCAAATGTCCCTTTGATATCCGCTTATTACTTAAAACAGATTTACATTCAAAATATCCTCTTTGAAACCTGGCTTTAGAGTGAAGAGAGATCAAAGAGGACAGGATTTCAGTGTAATTGGGCCCCAGCTCAATACCTGTATCACGTCGCGAGGCGGCCTGGTCAAAGAGGGGCAGAGTGGCGGCCAATTCCCCGGCCATCCAGAACCCCCTTTGCGCAACCCCGTCTCCCACCTTGGCTTAGAGCCCACGTGTGCAGCCCTGGCACGGTGAGCACGACGAATCGGCCAGCACTCCGACCAGCAGTACCAATTCTTTGTGGAAAGGAAGGGTCGCGGCTAAGAAGAACCAAACTTCTTTGCAAAACTCAACATTTCTCCCTTCAGCGGGCTGGAAAGGCTGCCGATTTAGCTA
>JAABNY020000101.1:134608-149393 GCA_015164015.2 Brevimyrus niger | reverse complement strand
ACCTGCCAACCCCCCCACCCCCCCCGACGACCCGAGCCCTGATCTGCAATGAAAGGGACCCACTCAGAGCTCATAGTGTTAGATGAGCAGCAGGTTATGGGCAGTTAACTGACACACCACGCTCCATGGGTCCTTAATGGCAAACAGGCCACAAAAGGCCCATATAAAAAGTCAGTCACATGCTCCGTCAATGTGTTGGGAGATGGGATGGGGAGCCGGGGAGGGAGGGACAGAGAAATAAGGGGGAAAGAACAAAAGAAATTCTAGCAGGGGAATTGGAAAACATGACGAGTCGGGAAGAAAAAAAAAAAAAAGGCAGACCTGTAAACAGCAGGAGCAGGCAGAGCGTGGACCAGGGCCGTAATGAATTTAATAGATGCTCACCTCCTGTTTAAGATTTCCCATCTGTCTGCCGAAAGCTTAATGTATCACCAGAGCTGCGTGCCATCTGAGCGCTTTTAATGGGGGGAAGGGGAGCACACTACAGGAAGTCATTTATTCTCTTCTTTCTTTTCTGACAAGGAGGACCCTCTTCAAGACCTTAGCGTGATAAATGCTATCTGATGCCAGATCTCTAAGGAAGTGTTTGGATGTCAGACACTGCTGAGACTACAAGCTGTTTTTATTTCATTGGGAGCCTTCGCTACAGAAGGTTTGGGGTTCCACACGTTTGCAGAGGTGAATAGTTGTAATCTAGAAAGTAAAAATCCAGACCACGATTTTCTTTCAAGAGACCAGTTGAGTATAAAGGCTCGCAGTCACAGAGTGCCTTGGTTGAAACATAATCTTGGTCTGGATTTTTTTATTTCTGGACCTGAACTATCCATCTCTGCCAACCTGTGGACCAGGTGCCCTTTATTCATGTCAGGCTTCTATAACACACTGCAGTGGCAGCTGGTAGGATTGGATCCCAACCCTGTCATCTAATTTGACCCTGGATTTGTTGCTAACAGATCGTGCCACTTCTGGATGATTATCTCCACTGGCCCATATTGACCGAAAGTCAAAGGGTGACTTCATGCGAATTCCAGAGGTCAACTCGGCCACCAAACCCCCATCTCCCAGCCCACGCGCAAAAGCCACAGACCTTCATGACGTGGGAGAACCGTCATCTGTAATCTCCCTCTGCTGAGGTGCTGGAAGGCAACCTTAATAAATCCCTGAGCCTCTCTGCTGCCCCAAGAGGAGGCACGAAGAACATGCGGCCACAGGAAACACGAACGCCGCCTAACGATCAAGTCGCACTCTTTAAAAACTGACAGGAACATTCCGGAAAGGCTTGGCGGAGTGAGATACTGGGGAGAAGCTGGCGAGAAAACCGATATACAGGAACTTTAATTAAAAGTCTAAATGTATAAGGTAATCTAATTAGCTCATACTTACTAATGCATTGAGAACAGAGGTAGATCTGGGCTGTAATTGACACAGGGTAAGCGTAATTGACACAGGGTAAGCGTAATTTCCCAAAACAGTAAAATATCCATTCCTCTGCATTGTCCCTTTATACCCTTTTGCTCATGCATCACCGTTCTTTGTGCTACGTGGATTTGACACATGAAACCCAAGAAGCGTTACCTTTGCTCGTCTTAAATCAGGCGGGTTTACGCAGGGAGACTGGCTCCCGGGTTTTCCGCATTTCGGAGGTCGCCGCGCGGGCGTCCTTCCGTGAACCGCCAAATGACAATGGCCGCCATCCCCGTAAACTCCGCTGACAATCTGGAAGGCTCACGCGAGCCGTGCCCAGCGCCGCGCCGCGGCGTCCCGGGGAAATGCAGTGTTTCTGTTCTCCGCACATCCGATTCATTAGCCGGAGTTAATAGGAAATCAGGATGTACCTTCTCTTATAATGGCGGAGTTAATTTGAAAGTCAAAGGACTGCGGGCGAGCCAATAGACTGCCGGGCCCTTGATTAAAATCAAAATTAAAGCTCTGAATTACATATGGAGCAAGCTAAAAATATCACCTTTTATATTTAGGGATGTATTAAGGTTCAGATGGAGTTTTGCGTGCAGAAGGAAAAAAAACAAGTATGAATCGGATAGGTCGTCGGACAGGCTGGCTCGGTGGCCATTGCTGTCATTTCGCCACGCCTGGGTTGAAGGTTCGAGGCTCACCATCCACAGTCTGTAGACACCGGATAAGGCTAATTTGCCTCGGTGAATTGGCTGTAGGGGCTGACTGTGTGTGTTTATGTGCCCTGTGGCAGACTGGCATCCTGTCCAGGGTACGCCCTGAGCCGCCTGGGTTAGCCTCCCGGTGACGATGACCAGGGTGTGATAAATGGAGAGTTAAACCCACACGGTATATGTAGGAGGGCTATCTATAGCACTGTTTCTCAATCCAATCCTCAGGGATCTCCCTGCCAGTCCACATTACTCCTCCTCCCCAGCTCCCGGCCAATCAGGAACACTGCATACTTATTACAAGAGTTGGGAGCTCGAAGGGAGCAAAAAATGTTGATTGTCTGAGGTTCCCCAAGGACTAAGAGAAACACTGTCCCTTTGTGATTAGAAATAACTATATAAGCAAAAAAGCCGCCTTTTACCATAATTACCTCGTGTTTCATATCAGGATTGTTCAGTATGGGGTCGGTATTTTGAGCTTTGCCCTTTTTTAATGAAAATGTTTAGGCCTTGTAGCAAACCCTGGCTTTTAAAAGTGAGATGTGCCCTGCCTTCTGATTGGTTGTCAAAACATGTACTGCCACCCGCTCTGATTTCCCATTGGTTGAATGTATGTGATTAAATTGCTCTCTAGTTATAGCACATTTGCACTGGTGACATAAGCTCCGAGTTTACAGCTCGGTGTTTTTATTTTTGTAGCTGGACAGGGTATTAGATGGGCCCGTTTTTCGCGTAACTGTTTCGGCGTTTGGCAGCCGTTCCATTATTACGCAACAGGTTATTAAAAGCGCGTTTACGTGGAGCTGGGGAGAGGACTGCAGCGCAGTGGGAGGCAAGGTGGGGCTGTGTGTCTGTGTGTGGCGCTCTGGCACGGAGCGAGCGGAGCTTGTGTGGGTTTCCGCCCACCATGACTTTGATTCGTGTGAGTAAGCGTGTGCCTGTGCGTGTATGTGCCCCGTGACGGACCCGCAGCCAAAGCGGAGTCGGCCCTGAGCTTTCTGTCCCTGGCTTGGCCCCCAGAGGTCAGGGGAGAGTCCGCTCCCGCACCATGGCCGCACCCCATCATCCAGCCATCCCTCCCCCCAATGCTGACGGCTATGGCTCGCCGTCTGTTGACATTTGAAATTATTTAACTTGTCTGACTGGTTTTCTTGCTGTGAGGAATTGTTGAGTTCACGTCTGATCTCCCGAGTGTTCCCATTCCCTTCTTTTCTGGAGTGCCGAATTCTGTTCGAAATGTTTTACTTTTCATAAATTCTGCTTATACAATACAAAGCCACAGAGATGTACTTGCATGTACATGTGGGAGGGGTCGGTGTGGGCGGAGCAGACGTGCTTCTAGATTCTAATAGGCCAATGGCTCCTCCAATAGACAGTGAGGGTGAGAAGCCGGGAGGCTTGATGGCCACAGACTTTCCACAGAGACTGGTTACAGATCAGTTAAAGTGAATCGATTCAGGATGGCCAATCGCCCCCCCTGTGTTGTGCAAACGAAGGCTGGTTGTGAAAGCGGGTGATAAAACAGGACTTGCCTGCTTCTTGTTGTGATACATGGGACAGCACAGTTGGGGTAACCGGAACAAGTGGGTGTGGAGTTCAAACACAACTGAAGGAACCATATGGTATATCGATAATGGCCTGATCATATTCATGAATTCTCTACATCCAGGAAGCAGTTCCCCACCGTAAACCCTACACTGTATGACCAAAGACATGCAGATACCTTCTTTAATAAGAAGAACTGGTTAATTAAGCCACGCGCACTGGCACGACTGTATAAGCAAGCAAACGGCCAATCAATATCCAGTAACCAACACTGGCAGCAGAACATGTGATCGTACAAGAGAATAGTGCCAAATCCCCTCCTTTACAGGGCTTCTCTGGTCAATTGTAAGTGGAGTGATTATGAAGTAATAATGTTTGGGAGAAACTTCAGTTGTGAAGAGTTCGGCCTCAGAAAGTCACAGAGAGAGACCTGATTTCCCAGCATCAATACCATCAGCAATGTTCCAGCATCTAATGGAAAGCCTTCTCCGAAGGAAAGAAAAGGCTATTACAGCATGAAAGGACCCGCCAGCTTCGTATCGATGCTCCGGGTTTCAGAATGGGATCTTAGAGAAGCTGGAGTCATCATACTTTTGCCCGTGTAGTTCATATGGGGCGCACTTACGCATAAGGGAAGCTATCAATGGCAAAAAAAACAGATCAAGGCTCATTCTTGTTTATCTTGTGTAATATAAATTATGAACAGTTTGAAAAACGCCAGCATTTGTGACAGAAAAATCAGGCGAGCAGCCGATACACAGCAGACACTCAACCGCCCCCAAAATACAGCTAATATTCCGAAAATAATGATTGAAAAAAACGTGCAGTTAATTGAGTTTTGGGGTTACGTGTCTCTCCTACTGAAGGGAAGGTCCCAGTTCTTTGCTTCCGGAAAGATCTTGAGCAGGTTCTTAAAAGGGGGCAGGATGTGGGAGTGGTCCTGCACGCTCGGCCAATTCTTCATCTTTACTCAAGTCCCCTTGGGGCTGGCATGTTGAGTGTGAGACAGGGGACAGGGGACAGGGGACCTGATCCCATTCATATCCCCTGCTTCTCTCTAACAATCAACGGCACCAATCGGGCCTCACTGACTCCATCTGGGTCCACTTGTAAGCGTGTCTTTTGAGGCATAACGAGACCAGGATCTTCATTAATATTTTTTATTTTATTTTTTTTTTACTTGTTGAACGGCTCAGTGGATTTGAGTCGCCCAGGGGTGTGTGTGTCTGTGTGTGTGTGTGTGTGTGTCTGTGTGTGCGTGTGTGTGTGTGTGTGTGTGTGTGTGTGTACGGGGACATCTCTCTATTTGATGGGAAACACAATGGCCTCCCTACCCCACCTCCTCCTCACAATTTGCATGTAGTATGCAGAACGGCATGGCTGAATCACTGGAAAGTTTTCATCGCAGCTGGTGCCACCCCCTCCCTCAGCCCCCATCCCCCCACCCACCCTACACTGCAGAGGAAGAAAGTTTGGCATGGGATGTCACCAATAAGAAACCTCCATTTGTCTTATTGGAATTTAAAATTTTTTTTTGTTGCATATTCACACAAGTGCGCAGCAAAGTATGAGAAATTCATACTGAATCAAACTGACACAGGGGATACTGGTCCAGCCTCCAATGACCGCAATATTACATTTTTGATTGCTAAATGATTTGTGGATCTATGAAACTATGAATGTTAAACAAATTCCCAAGTAGAAATTTCTAGGTGTTATTTAAAAAAATACCTGAATGCCACTGTAGAGCTTTTAATCATTGCGTTATGTTCTGTTTATGTATCTAAATGCAGGAAATTCTTACAACCACACTGCCCAAAGACGCACAACCACACTGTATTCAATGGATGAACGAAGTCAGTATTTCCCCTAAAAGCCCAGTCCTTGTCAGATTTGCGCAAGCTTAATAAAACAAACAGTGTTTCAGCTGAAAGGCCAGTCGTCACAGGGAGCAGAGCTCCGGAGTGGTTCTGTTATGTAGTTGCCCTCTCAGCAGGTGTTGCGGGAGTTAATACGCAGCACTTTGCTCAGACGGCCAGCAATGCGACCCACCAGTGTAATGTTGGGACGGGGCTTCACCATCTCTACACCACCTGTCTGCTGCTGCCCAGCCCCCCTCCCATGGTGAACGACAGTACAGTCACAATGTGGTCAATTATCAGATATCTTTATTCAAAATGACACAGAATGCCACCGAAAGTGGGGGCGGACAGTCCCCGGGGCAATTGCGGATTAAGGGCCTCGCTGTTAACTGTGGGATTTGAACTAGCAACCATCTGGGTGTCCTAACCCACTGTGTCACATACCAAATTAAAGTGACCTCACAAGTAGACCTAGAGAACCCACACTGGTGCGAATGGATACACAACCACCCAAACTTTAACTACTTTTTAACTCCCGCATAATTTGCCCCACCTTCCCCTAACACTCCCCCCATCCGACTTCACCTCTCTGCCACGAATCATCTGCCTCCAGTACTACCTCTCTGCCTGCACGGTCTAAATAAATAGTGACAACATTTCCTGTTCACCTCCAGAATTCACGATTAATGTTTCATTAATCACAGGTTCTTAAAAACATCCAGTCCTCTGGGATGTTCCTCCTTCCCCAAATTAAATAAAAAATGAGAGTCATGCTCTTATTCAAGGGTAGATGTACTTAAGTACATTTTTTTGTACTAGCTTGAAAAAAATATAAATATGGTTCTTGGTTATGGCTTTTATCCATTTGGAAGCTGTGCTGGGTGTAAAACAGGGAAGGCATTATTGTGTCGACTGAATGTCACATCGTACATTGTTGAGAAAGAATTCCAGACACGCACAATGAGCCTGCTGCATCTGTCAGACTCCGCTCCTCTGAGGTTCTGGACGGGAGGAAATCGCTCAGATTTTGCTTCAGTTGGTCTATAAAACAGTGAGCACAAGCAATGGGTCGTCCGAGGTAAACGTTTGAGCAGGGAATCGAAACCTGCATCTGTGAGCCCGGGGACTGGGAAAGCTGAGAGAGAGCTTGCAGTTTCAGATCTGAGACGGGACGCCGAACTTTTCGGCAAGAAAACCGGAACATTCAGCTACAAACCGGAGGTAGGGACTGATGCAATCTGACGCACGTGATTGGCTGTTGAGCTGGTCAAGCTAATTTTCCTTGAACAAACTTACAAAGACCTAGAAAAAAGTATAATGTACAAAAATTAACAACTTATGCAGAGCATATGAAGAACGTGCAGCAGACTTATGTGACGCAATACAGTCCTACTCCTTAGGGGTGGCTAAGAGTGAGGTAAAGAGTGAGGTAAAGAGTGAGACAAAGAGTGAGGCAAAGAGTGAGATAAAGATCATCGTTTTTTCATCTTTTCTGGTCATGTATCTTCCATACATAACTGTACCAAAAGGACGTCTGCTTTCAATACACATTCTGTGTAGCATTTACTGTATTAGAGAAAAGACATATGCAATCCAAACAATTTTTTTATTTATACTTTAGTGATAAAGTACACCTTTTCAACAAGATATAGAAATATATTACCTGGCAGAAACATATTTGAAATAGATATATTCATTGGAGATTTACTACGATTATATTTGCAGAATTTAAAATTGTATATTGCTATAACGCAACAACAAACATATCTTGTTCAGCGACCTATGAACGTCTATAATCAATGACCTGTATCTTTATTTTAAGAATGATAGGCCTCATAGGATTAAGCTATGTATATAATTAACTGACCTGAACTAGATGACTGTGAAGGTTATATATAATTCGGTTCTGCCGTGAGATTCATGGTTCTGTGTGTTCTGAGGCACTGATCTTACGTCATTTTTAAATGTGTTCTGCAGTTTAAGTTCCTCCTTTCTTAGCGGATTGGCCAGATCTTAGCCAGCCTGCGCATCATCACGGTCCAGGTCTTCCAGGAGATTGAGATGAAGCAGCCTGGTAAATTTCTCTGCGAGCTTCTCGGACTTAGCTGTCCTTACCGCCACATGGGGGACAGACCCGGATCGGGGGCCTGGCGGACAGGAGTACGGGAGGAAGTCAGCACATTTGAACCAGCAAGGTTAATTTCCGGGAGAGCACTCCTAAAACATCCCGTATTTATAACTGACTTTGTGGAGAAGGATTTCAGAAATGGCCGCCGGGGGGGTGGGCACACCGACAGAGATCTCAGACCAGTGCTGGCAGGCATTATGTTGGGTAAAAGGGACATTAAGACACCATCTAAAGGTTGACATGAATAAAGACATGACCTTTGGCACCTCATCCCTTTGCATTCGCAGTCCGGAATCAATTCAATTTGCCACGGGAGCGCTGCTTTTTAGAGTCTGAAGGCACTGATTAAGATAGCTCTGTCAGGCTTGTTTTAGTTCCAGTAATAGGCGTGCATCTTAACCTCCAAATAAAGTCAAAGACCTACTTCACGCTACAACCGGCTAGTGGCCTGGTGGTTTCCTGACTAATTCAGCACTTGGGCCGAAAGCATATTTTTTTATCTTGACAGTTATAGAAAGAATAGTTTTCAAAGCGACATCTATAGCAGAGAAACCAGCCAACCAGAAGTTTCTGTGCTGATTTACACCCTGCAAACCGGGAGATATTTCTGTATAGTTACAGGTTAGCATTCAGAATCATAACCAGAGTGCAGAGAGCACAAAGTACAGCTAACGCCTTTCTAGGGCGCCTGGACTCCACTCAGAATTGAACAGCAAATTTTCGAAATTCTCCCTTACAAGAGATACATTTTCAAGTCATTTCTGTGCACTTACTCAGTTTTGAAAATGTTATGAAAGTTCTTTGCTGGTTACATGAAGACTGAGTGAGCCTTGGGTCCTAATACTGTAACATATCATGAGGAAGTCTGGCATTAGTTATACGCCTGAAAAACAACTAAAAAATGAGTGAGTCTTGGAAATTCGCTTTTCAAGTACTGTAGCGACTTGAGCTTGATCCAGTTTGAGGACAATACTTTTGGTGAACCTCAGCTTTTGAGTGCTGGGCTAGATGGAGAATTACCTAATGGCACTGCTCATAACGCGGACCGTGTGAACTCATCAAGTTTTGTCTCCAGAAGCCTCTCGATCCCGCTATTCGGAGATTGACATTGTCTTTATAGTCACGATGCACCACATATTTTTCTTAGCTAGGACGCGAACCTACCTGCATTGTTTTACGAATGAACTCTGAGTGAAGATGGAGAGAAGGCAGACTTTACTTAATAATGTAACACACACAGGCAAGTAAGACATGTCAACTAGGAAGCATTCACTCGATTAGTTATTAATACGCATTCAATGTTGTTTCGGCAGTTGGCAACATTGTGATCTGAGTTTTGCTGGTTCCAGTCCCAGGGAATATTCCTGTTGGTGGACGTTCCAGAGGCAATATCAATATTTACCACCGATTCAGTGTGAACTACCGATGACCATATTGAATTTCCTGGCTTCTATCTAGATCCGAAAACCTCGCCCGATATATAGAGTTGCTTTGAAAAGCCGGCAAAATACCAATGAGAAGAGGCGCAAACAGGCAGGTATGAGAGGTGTTGCGCAGGCCGCTCACGTTCCACATCATTTGCCGGTGCTGCCCCCGCCGCCTCGCCCCTGGAGCCCCCGTGCGCCTCCGCAGCTGCTCTTTGACGGTGGGGAATTTCCCGGCCCGTTCGGCTCTCGGCCTCCTCCCTGCTCTCAGATCCCTGTCCTTACCACCTGCTTTCCATGAGACGAACTCAAGTGTCTGAACCCTTATCTAGGGTGGGTCAAGATAGCCAAACTCATGAATTAAAGGTGGATTTACAGCTAGACTGTCTCTCTACGAAACAGCCTGTTATTGTAAAAAGTAGAGGAACATAGAATAGGTTTTTGAATAAATTCCAGACTAGGAGATCACTTAAGCCTGAGCTTTTTTTTTTAACCGCAGGTTTAACTGACATGATGCCTCAGTGACGCCTCTTATAATACAAAAACAGTTTGGTGGACTGGAGACTCTAAGTTTCCCTTAGCGTGTGAGAGTATTTGTGTGTATGTGCAATGTGATGGGTTGGCATCCCATAATACTCTGCCTGAGTCCACCATGACCCTGTACTGGATACGCAGTTACTGGTAAGGTGGGTGTATGTATATAACTTTAAGCCCACTTAAAATGAATGCAATCCTCCTTTACTTATGGGCATGGACCTATTCCTTATGAGAAATATCACAAAGAATACTCACTGTAGTTTGTGGCTCTTCGCTTTGAAGAG
The DNA here is from genome assembly GCA_015164015.2 of Brevimyrus niger. Taxonomy (NCBI): domain Eukaryota; kingdom Metazoa; phylum Chordata; class Actinopteri; order Osteoglossiformes; family Mormyridae; genus Brevimyrus; species Brevimyrus niger. The sequence continues at coordinate 139,490 of JAABNY020000101.1, read as the reverse complement.
TATTCTGAATTTTAACTATGTACAGACCTTATTTGTATGTATTGTGGAATATAAGTTAGATACTGGGCCTTTGAAATCCAGCTGGAATGCTTTGAAGAAACTAAAGGCTTCGAATAAGTTTTGGTGTGAATTTTATTATCCTCCAAACAATTGAAATCATGTGCAATATGCTTAATATATAGGTCAGGCTAAACATAAATGATATGTCATAACTCCCAGCAAAGGCCTGATCTATTTAGGGATCCAGTCGCTTTATCACACACAGTAACATCTGTACACTCACTTTTCTCTTCCTCAAACGACAGTTAAATATAATTCTGCTTTAATGCTTTTTTTTTTTACTTCAAAGACCATCCATTCACTCAGAATTAGTGACTCGGCATCGATAACTAGAGGATCAGACTTTGACAATCCCACCCTCCACATTCCACATTCCGCATTGCACATAAAACGCTACGACTGCAATATATTACTTTTTCTTAACATCATTGGACCTGAATTATTTTTGTTTAGGTAGGGTCACTGTGGGGGGAAAAAAAAAGTAAAATAAAAGCTAATCTTTGCCACTACAGCTGTGGAGTGAGTGTATATAATATGCATTAACAGAATGAGTTATGAAAATTTGCTAAGAGGTAATATTTAAACATGATTGCGTCTACCAGCCTTCTCCAGTGCAGGGGTTTAGCAAACGTGAATTAGATGGTGCATATTGATAATCCATTTCCCAAGACTGTATTGTGTAAATTAGACAGTAAATTATCTCTTTTGTTGCCTCGTAGAAGAAATGCAATTCCGATGATTTGTTTGCCCATTAATTTGCCACGGTCCACCGAAAATCACCATAATTGGAAAACTGCAAAATTCATTAACCATCTTGAGCAGCTCATATGAAACAGCAAAAGAACAGCACCAGCTCAGCAATACGTGGCAGCAAAAAGGTGCTGGTCTGGGTCAAGCTCCAGTTTTCAAAATTTATGATTTGTTAAATACAGCAAGTACAGCAAGTTACGTTTAAAAAGGCGTAATTATAGTGGGTTTTCGGGCTTCGAGGAGTGACTGCCGTCACTAAACGTGTGGGGGGCCGTTGTGCGGGGGTTATAAATTGACAGAGGGGTATTGAGGTGTCTACGTACGAAAATTAACAGCACCTTTCACGTTTAAGAGTTAATTAGAGGAAGCAAAGAAATCAAGCATGACTGAACGCAGCAGAATTACTATCAGGAGACTGACCTTTTCAAGAGGCCCACTTCGGGCAAAACCTGAGGATTCAAACATACATACGTTCATATACATTTATATCTTTTTAATGAAATTGTCCTCGACTTGCAGTCACCCTGCAGGCAGCAGTAAAAAGATCCACACGGATTCCTAGAGGGGAATCTAGTGTCTTCTTTCATCCTAAGCCAATATACATTTATTAATTTTATTACATAGTGGCATATTTTACCTAATAAATTCAACTTACCTTTTGGTTGGGGGTGTTTACAGGGGCATAGATATAGCAAGACTGTTTCAAACTGAATAGGTGATTGGCTTCTGCACTTCCCCCTCCGCGTCACTCACCAATTCCAAACATACCATTGGTTAATGATAAGGGTATCCCCTCTGTGTGAATGATGGCCCCTCTAATGCCCCCCCCCACCTAGAATCGCCCCTGCCTATTAAAGCTAGCAGTTACCAATGGTTATAAATGTGCATTTTAGCTGTAAGTACAATATGCTACGAAGCCATATTTCTTTCTCTATTTTAGATGTACCTTCTTCAAAGGGTCTGTCATTAGCAACACCTTTCCATGCAACCCCTGGAAAGGGGCAGCGCCATCTTCCAGCGGCACCGCTCATTAGCGTGCACCCCCCTCATGCCCAGTGAGCCGCGCCAGGCTCCTGCGAGTTGAGATTAAACAAGTCCTCGTCGCCTAATCGACATCGTTGTTATTAATAAAGCGGGAGGGGACAGTGATCGCACATGGTGCCGATTCAAATCCGGGGGGGGTGGGGGGCACTCAGTCGCCAGCGCAGTGCTGGAGGCCGGATATCAAAGACGGAAGGTGCGCTAATTCAACCGCCAGCGCAATGAACTCGTACAGCCGCTCGGAGAACGCTTCTGCTAAGCCTTCATTTCAGATTCCAGTTATTAAAAAAGGATATGCACGTTTATCTCTGGATGCTGTTCATAAATTAAAACATATTATCAGAGACAGCACCAACTAATTTATTTATCTGATGGGTTTATCCAAAGTGACATACATTTATGAGACGACGGTATACGGCGGTCCCCGGCGCAACTGGAGATAGAGACCTCGTTGAAGTTCCCCATGCCGAAGCCATTTCACCAGCCAATGGATTTGAACCGGCCGTCATCCGAATGCGAACACGACGTCATAAACACACTGAGCCCCCCAGTGCCCTCCAGCTGTTGATATTGCACAGGGCCTCTGAAACTGTCCCCTTGGTTCTGGAATTGGATCATATATAACATATATGAAACCAGAAGTGACAAAATTTCCACTCACCAATCAAATAATTGCTATGCACATAAACATATGTATTGTATATGACACAACCTCTTAGTAAACCCCCAGGACACTGAACACACAGATTCTGCAGTAATTATGCACACAAAAGGGGAGAACTTACAGAGGGCTACAAGTATCTCTACAAGTATACTCGGGGGGGGGGGGGGGCATTTGGTCCCCTTACTAGCACCTAGTGGCCCACTGAGTCTGTAGTGGTACCATCTCGAGCCGGACCTCTGTCAGAGGCAGACAGCTAACCCTGAGCATGTCTCTGCGGGGAGCAGGGGGGAGGCGGCCAGATCAAGCTCTTCGCGGCTGCCCCTGCCGCTTCTCCACCAGCGCCCATGGGTTCATCTCCGACATAAGCCGTAAATTCTTTGCCTCTCCTGCTGTTGTTTTGTTTATACGGTCCCTGAGCACACCGGGGGAAGGAGGGAGTCACGATGCTGGACTCCACCGGAGGGAGAGAGAGTGGGGAGTGGAGGGCCGAGGACCAGCGCAGGGTCTGTGATTAACACTGCAATGAGCAGCCCGGAAATCAATCTAATCACGCCGTGCTGATATCATTTCATTATTTGGCTGCCTACTGGATGTATTTTCTTCCCCCCCCCCCCAAAATGGCCTTTAAACCTTTTGTGGAACCCCATAAAAACTGGCTTTAGCCCAACACAGAATCAGCACTACAGTACCTATCTCCTTGTGGTTGTTATTTTCTTCTGTTTTGCGGGATTTAGGCCTCATTTAACTTTGATTTTTTATTGCATCAGTTTTGGTCCAATTGCATTTATCAAAGAGAAATACAGCATCCCCTAACCCTCAGGATACAGCCTGTGGGCAGAAGCCGTCCATGTTTGGTGAGATCAAACAAAGTAATTTACGCCGTATAGATTCAGGGACTGTCGTTCCATGCCTACGTTTGGGAGCCCACGACTCACTAAACTCCGATAACAGCTTTCCATCCCTAACAGAACAAAAACAGAAGCCTATTATCCTTCCATCATTATGTAAAATAATATATTTTTTGCAGTAGTGCATTAGTATCCATTTGTGGAGTTACGCTTTTTGTTGTTTTTTTTTTTTGTATAAATGGTTTAATGTGTCCATTACATGTTGCCGATATTTTCAGATTGCTGCCACGAGGAATCTTTTCTTTCTTTTTCTCCCCAACCTGCTATTCAGAAAAAAAAAATGCAGTGAGGGTCACAGTGAATCTCTATACAAGGTCCTATACTCAGCATTCAATGTATAGCACATAAATGGAGAAGAGAAACTTTAAAAAGAAGCGAAGCGAATAAGACCCCCCCCCCTTCTACCCCCCCCACCGTCAAAAGTAGTAATGCGGGCCAAACGGCTTTCCACACATTTCCTCATATAATGACGCGAGTGACAGACAGCTCATTTCCCCGGAGACAGATAAGCGTTTGGCGGAGGCCGGCGGTGTCCGTGTAACGAGGGAGTGTAAGTGCTCCTCTTACAGCAGACGACTGAATGCTAACAAGCCCAGGACCCCAGGAAAGACACAACAGCGCCATTGTGCTCCTGCAGACTCCTGACACGGGACCGGCCTCCGTGCCAATTAGGCCACGGCCGCTGTAAAGCTGCACTTTCCCCGATGAACAGGACTGGCCGTGGAACCGAAGGGAAAGGAAAACCAAGCCCTCTGCCCCCAATTATTTTTTAAACATACTGGATCATATTCCCTTTTTCCCACTTCAGTTCCCCCTTAAAGGTTTTTTTTTTAAATTATGTCACAGTCATGGGTTCAACACGTATCATCTGACATAACGTAAACACGCGGTGTCCGATTTCACGAGAGTCGGCTGCGTGCCACTGGACCGAAGGAGATGTCCGCTGTGTCACTGGCCTGTAAACAAGGTCCCAAGTGAGGGTGTGGAGGAGAGACGTTTTCTATAGGGGGCCGGATATTTTTTTTTTAAAGGTGACGGGCATAAGAGGGGTCATATTTTACACAGAAGGGCCAACCATAGGTTTTGAATTGGTGAGTGACAGCGGAGGGAGAACTACATGGACTAATCAGCTTTTGACTGGGGCCAGTGCACTTGTATACTCCCCCAATAGGGAGCATGGCTGGAAGTGGGCTATCGAAACTGCAAGGAGGACTCCGCACTTCAATAGGTAATGCAGCATGCTTGTGAATCTGTTGACTCTGTTATCGTTGCCCTTTGTCTTGTCAGAACAATAGCGAAACAAGGTCATTGTCTTTCAATGGATAATTACAATATGGCTGACCTGAAACCACAAACTAGTAAATCTTACCCTTTCCCCATTTTATTTGTCATCACATTAAAGGAAAAACAATATATATATATATATATCTATATCTATATCTATCTATCTATATATATA
>JAABNY020000101.1:109857-134508 GCA_015164015.2 Brevimyrus niger | reverse complement strand
ATAAATAAATAACCAGGTCCTTAAATAACTGGCAGCTGCTTAAAAGAGAATTAGATTAATTTTCTGCTGAGTGCCATCATGGTGATTAGAGCTGATTAGTTCTGAGAAGCATTTTGGGGATGCATCATTTTCTCAAGAATGAGGTCACATTCATATTCTGTGCCAATATTTACTTATCCTTTATTCAAATTGATATATTTCATTTATTTAAAAATGGTGATTCTGATCCTTAGCCTATAAAATGAATTCCCTGCATTGTTCTTCTCCTTCGCGGGTGCCTCAGATGAATCCTGTGATAGGCCAATTTAAGTTCTTTGGATTGTCCAATAAACCTTTGATCCCAGTCAAATGTAAGATTCCTGGTTTGGGCTTCACAAAGTATAGGGGTCTTTGATTTGTTAAGCAGATTCATTCCAGCGTACAATTAAAGGCAATGTACTGTACATTCGAGCAATTGCATTGTTATTCAGCAGATGCACTTATAACATGTATCCCTCTTTCAATCACTTATCCTGGACAAGGTCATGGGGAACGTGTTCCAGGCAGGTAGGGGGGCGTCTTAGAAGGGATGCTAGTCCATTAATGGGCACATAACCTCAGTTTAGAGATTTCAATTCACCTGATTGTGTATATTTGGACTGCAAGAAGAAAGAAGGACAGGAAACGCAAAGGAAGCAGGCAGCCACACACTGAACCAATGCGGGATCGCCCAGCTTGGGGAGTGTATGGCTCAGCTGGTTTGGATGCTGTGCTTGACACTAGAGGACTGCTAGTCCAGACGCCTAAGCAAAGTCATTAACCCCAGAAAGCATGTGATAAATAAATATAATGCTTTTAGATTAGTATGAATTTATTACTACTACACATATTCATTCATTGAGGATTGAATTTCTGCAGGTGCGGATATGATATCGAGTACCAAACCTGCTCAGTGTTCATCAACACTTGCTTTGGAGTTACACATCCTGTATTATCAGCCAAAGCTTCCCCAAAGTGGCTCTTTTCAGAATCCCCACAGTCCTGGGGAAAGTGGGGCGCCTTGAAACTCTTTGACGGACATTCATAGAGAAGAAGTCTGAAGGCACTTTGAATATTTGAGTAGTTTTAGGCACAAAGCTAAGGTAAAACGTGAACTGACCGCATTTTCCATTCCAAATTGAATTTGGTGACCTTTCAACTTCACTTGATATGGTCGCTCTGCTAGGTGACTTTGAAATCAGCACCCTTATTGAAAACCAGACATTCCTCTTTGATCCTCCAGGAATAAATGGCTATCCCAAAGAAATGCAATATACATAGTCTTCACTTTTTGAATTCATGACAAAATCAGGCCAATTCATCTGCTAAATTAGCCTATCTATAATCATTATTTATTTTTGCTCTGATTCTTTACCAGTTTACTCACAATGCCATTGATTACGTTGTGGTCTTCTGAAGATAGCATAAATGGATTGCTGTTTAACTATGTGATTGTTAAGGGACAGAAGTAAATTCACTGGAAGCACTCATATGTCACGGATACATAGCGCAATATCGTAATGCTAACATTGATCATAAACAGAAAGGCACACAACTGCATATATTCCATTTTGCCTGGATATAAAGTATCATGTCCTGCAAAATATGTTCTCATCATCGATACTCTAAGCTTACGAGCCGTTAAATCAATCTTTGCCTTTTACAGTCAAGGATAAAACTCAATGACATTAAATTAGACATGTGAGTTACAATTTGTATATAAGTATTAACATTATATTACCGCAAAAATCATCCTCTGTTTAAACCATTTTCCTGGTATGGGAATTATGGATATGATTTCATATAAATATATATTACATATGGATACAATATAACATACTGCAACAATAAAACATTATAGAAAAGGAATGAAACATTTTCATGACATTAGACCGCTGTAGAATCTTTTTATTCATCATTTGTTAACTTAGGAAACTGCCTCCTCATTCATGCTGAGTTTATCATTGTATTTGCCATTTTTCCAAGTTACACTAATGACACATTTGAGATTACGAATTCCTGCTGTCCTTTATTGATTTTAAAACTGTTATGTTTTAGTGATGCAGAATAACAAAGCTCACGTAGTGTGGGGCTCAGAAGGTGGGCCGCTGTACCTGTGATTGGAAAGTTGGTTTGAATCCCTTCCTTAGCAGAATAGTCACATGTCTGTTAGGCGCCGAATCCCCCAGAATCCTCCATTGGTGCTGGATAAACGGCTAATGCAGCACTCAGATCCCACACTGCCATCATTGCCAGCTGTACATGTCTGCATGTCTAAGAGGTGAGCTAGATGGGGTTTGTGAAAAGGAATATTTCAATGTGCCTGTGAAATGGCAAGTAAAGTATCATTCATCCAGGCCAGACGAGTCTCAGCTGTCTGTAACCCTCTATAAAGCAAAATTAAAGTGCTGTACCCAAGATACATATATATATATATTTTTCACTTCTTGTGTTTTTCAATTAGGTCTGGGGCAGTAGAATTCCTCTAATTTCCAACCTCAACCTCATTTATCTATCTGAATTCATTAGCGTCTTCAGACTGGAAGCTCTTTCTAGTTACAGGATAAAGCCTTTCCTGCAATTCCTAGAATATCCAGACCATCTCCAAGGGGCAACACCTTCGGTAATACAAATCATTTGTCAACCAAGGATGTCCCTCCCCTTTGTATTATTTAAATAGTAATATAGGAGGATGGTGTAGCTGTCTACTGAGCCATATGCCAGACACCCATCCATCTCCTAGAGAGTTATTCTGCTCAGGGTCACGAGGTTGGGGGAACCCTGGACAGGACGTCAGTTCACTGCAGGGCACAGATGCCCCCGGTAATTTGGAGAGTTCAGTATTATATGAATAAATGCATGTCTTTTTGATTGCGGGAGGAAACCCAGATCACAAGTGCTCAAATAAAGCGCTTCAAGAAAGTACCAAAAGTATAGTACTTGCAGGTGTTGGTTTTCCACTGCCGTAAAAACTTATAGCACCGTTGAATTCTATCAAAACGCAAGGCAGGGTATTTTATACTGAATTAGAAAAATGGCTGTAGTGTATTATAAGGCTGGATGATGCCCGATATTCATACCAACATGACTTGTTATGCACATGCAATTCTTACATTGCTAGTCAGCTAGATTAAGATCAGGCTGTTTCTTTCACTTCAATTTGGTATGGACATTATAGCACAGGGAGTTTCACTAAAACATTTTAAGTCTGTCATAGTCTGCCATATTTGGTGAGAGGAAAATGAGGATGTGTTCGGTGATCTGACTAGTAATGAGTTTTCACATTCACCGGCCAATCTGGTGGTGCCTCTTCATGAATATTAATGAGCTTCCCCTAACCACAGTGTAAAATGAAATTCCGCGTCTGGGGGAAACCGGGACATATTGTAATCCTACAGTTAACTCTTGCTTTACAGTCTACACAGAATTGACAAAATGTACGTGTGTAGAAGTCTTTTTCAGCTGCAGTTACAAAACATTAGGCCGAAGCTTTGTTAAACTTCAAGCAGACGACGCAATTCATCGTTCGGACAAAAAGCAAAAATAGGAGTCCGGAAGCTGACGTCACTTGTGAGCAGCCTGACATGTGGGGATATGCATCTTTTAAAAGTGAATGTGTGCAGAAGCCTATATGAACCTGTATGAAGATACTAAGTTGCTGCCACATATTGAAAACTGGTGCCTTTTCCTTCTCCACTGTTCTGCACTGTAACTTGCAACACTGGGTCATACAGTTTGCAGCACTATTACCCAAACAAACCACCAATATTTGAAAATCTGCCCAATTGGCCAGACAAGGGAAGTCTTTTAAGTCCCACCCAAAGTAACGAAGTACTAAAAAAGGCTAAACTGCCCCCCCCCTTTATGATTTTCTGCCCTCACACATTTCTCCCTACCCTCTATAATTGGGGATCTCAACCTTGACCATGGGACAGTTTATGTTATGCAAAGATATCACGGAACGGTAGAACTTTTGGTGGGAGATCAAATAAATTTTGATGTTTCCATTTTTTTTTTGTGGCAGGCTGAACAAAACAGGCAAACATCGGGGGTCCTAAAAGGGGGGGGGGCATGGCTTGAAAATATTCATAGTGTTTTTGTGGAAATTTTCCATCCCCTCCCCAAAACTTACCAGCAGGCCTGGTGTGTACCATCACAAAGCACACAGTGTCCATGTTAACATATTATGTTATTTTTTAGAATCTGTCCTCCATTCCCATGCTCTTAATTTGTACCACTGTGACAATTTATTTTGGTATTAATTTATATTATAAGGGACAAAATGATGTTTAACGATTTTATCAACTGCACTGCAAACAACCACTAATTGTTGCTAACAGCTTAATTGTTCTGTGCTTTGCTGAAAAGTACCCGCCCCTAAATTAAAGATTTGTTACATGCAGGTGTGTGTGTGTGTGTGTGTGTGTGTGTGTGTGTGTGTGTACTACTCTGGAGGGAGTCAGAAAGTTGCCAAGCAACAGTTTTCTAGTCAGCTTTGTACTTTGGGTGTTTGTTCATTTAAAATTAATTTCTTAGGAGTTTCTTGCTTTTAAAGCAGTCTGTGCTGCATACAATCTCTGGTAACTATGATAACCAAGGGAGGAGGTACAATATGTAAATAATCACCACCACTGAAGTTGCATTGAGTTGGCAGCTAATTCTCTGATGCGTCATCTTGTGTTGGTGTGAACTATGTCGGATGATGGCTATCATTCAATACCCTTCCGGTCATCTTCCACGATTTCCACCCCAAGAAGCACGGAGGACAAGGCAGAAAACACCATGGACGGACGCCACCGCATTACTGTACATCAGCTCACTGACACTGACTCCAGATTCTACAGTATATATGGCATTGATGTCAATAGGCTATTATGAAGAACAAGAAATCATGGGAGATGAAATGGAAGAAGGAGAAATACATGAAGAAGTTCCCCCAAAGTTGTAAAAGGAAGATTCCTTGAACCACAAGTCTTTGGACTGTGATAGGAAGACCACAGCAACATTCCTAAAACCATCAAACTCAGCGTTGCATGACAGTGTCATGTAGAAATTGCTACTAAGTACTCTGCTAATGAAGGAAGAAGAGGCAGGTCCAATCTTATCCAGTTAGCTGATGCTGGTTGACATCAACTCTTTACCCTATGCATTTAACTCTAAAAAGATCAGCAAGGCTAGATCCTCCTGGAAATGAGGTCATGTTATAAAGGGAAAAAAAATTTGCGCTAAAATTATGTCGTTCATGAGGATTATTGTTCTATTGTTTACATGGAAATAGATGCTGAGCAAAGTGTGAACACAAATTTGCATAAGTGCAGAATCTTCCGGCACCTGCTAACGCCACCTCATTAACTTGCTATTAGCAGTTATGTAGGTCATGGTCTGACTACTGAACTCAGTGCTCATGGTGACGGATTACGGAGACATTTTTGCATGTATATGAGTGCATGTCCAAGTCGTTGCTAGTCTGGGGGAAGACGTTCTATTGCTTTGATTTTACCTGATACTTCTCAAGGTCCTTGGCATTTTCTTGTCAAGAAAACCTTTAGAATAACATAAGTGACAAGCTAGCCAATAAGGGGAGAGTACATCAGTTTCAGAATGCATTCGTCTGACATTTATGACCCTGAATATCATGCAAGGTTTGCGTATGAACATATATTGGTTTTCTGTCATTACCCAGCCATTGTAGCTATAATCAACCACACCTTGTCAGAAAGACACGCAAGCAAATGAAAATGGCAAAGCAAAACAGCAACTATGAGATTTAACTTACCAGCAGCTAGATCAACTGTTGTACCCTTAAATACGTACCTGATGCTACAACTGCAACCATTTTAACTGGAACTGCAAGTTTGAACTGTCATAGTTATTGTTGTTATTTTTGTTTGTGATTGATTTGTACCTAAAATTCTTGCCCTCACAATGGTAATGATTTTGATTTAACGTTGTCTGGTGGTTAGAATAAGGTCACGTCTATTTTCCCACGATAAAAACGCCCGATTGCCCTCAGAGCATTTAAGCATCTCGAGATGAGGCCTACTTCTATAATCAGCACAGGAGCTGCGGTTTGCCCTCCCTGTCATTCTGTCAAGAACTCATGGTGATGAATCGTTGTCAGTAATCGCATTCTGGTATCTGGGCCCGAACGACAGGGGTATCGGGCTTCACGCCGCGAAGAAGAAAGAACGGTCAAATGTTTCCAAGGGCCATGGTGCAAGTGGGGGAAAAAAACAGAAGAAAACGTTTGAGCTTCTGACAGTGAAGTAGATTGTGGAGAAGTATTTACTTAAAGCTTCAGTTTGCCTCTTTTTCAGAAGCTCTTTGTGTGGTTTTGTGATAACTGATAGCTTGTGCTTAACAACTGCATGACTCTTTATAGTACTCCGTGAAGAGATTCTGCCTATTTCAGCCCTTTCTGATGTTCAGATGGGGTCGGACTCTGGATGTCCCAGGGAAGGGTGAAGTCATGTGACATGTTCATCGCCTAATTACTGATGCCATTACACAGCCTTTTGTTTCTGGCTCGGCCACAAGACCCCGTTGCCCCTTTTTCAAAACCCTGTGCCTGCCTAGTCTCTCTGTCTTCTGAATCATCTGTCCTTTGTTCAAGTCTCCTCCACCTGTCAATCCTGGTCCCCACATAAAGTTCTTATATCTATCACATGGTTTGATTTGCCATTGTGACCTAAGTCTATATACACACACACACACACATACACACACACACACACTCTCTCTCTCTCTCTCTCTCACACACACACACACACACACACATTTAAATATAGATTACAGCCTCTGTACACAGTATGCATTTCACTACGACCTTAATTCCAAGTCCATGTTTGCATGCTATTAAGTACAGAGCTGAAGACCTCTTGAAGAACTGGACTAATCTCTTGAGCTAATTTGCTGAATTTTTTTCCACATACTGAGGAAGAAAAAGGTTTATTTGAGACTTTCATGGAAAGGACAGGCTGAGTTAACTCCATCTTCTTTTTCTTCCTTTGTTTCTGCCTGGTAACTTTCATTTACAAAGCCAGCCGAGGCAGGAAGTGATGAATGGCGCCAGCAGGAAGTGATGAATTGCAACCTCTTTTCCTGTCTCCTGTCCTCTTTCTCCTTCTCCCTGTGTAGATGATGGGGCCCATTATGGGAGATCCCAGCCAGCCGGTGCCGTGCCAGGTCCTCAGCTCCGGAGACGCAGAGAGGGTGCCTCTTTATCTCCTGGAAACAGACATGTCCCATCTTCTCCTTTGGGCTTGTAAGGGAGGGACTGTACCTCTCGTCCAAGGAGGAGCAGCCCTACGCCTCCACTCCAAACCCCCCCCCAACACCAACCTCTACAACCCAGCAGGTCATCTTTTTATACGGTTCATACATTAATCAATGCTCTTTTACGTCTCCCTAAGGAAACCCTTTTCCCTTTTTACTCCTCCCACTTCTCCATGTGATTTACATGCAGGAGATATCACGGTCACGGAGATGCCCTTTCTAAAGGAGCCGTTCCCATTCTTGTTGTTTCCAAAATGGGTTTTTCAATTGCCGCATCACTGAATAGCCCTTAATAAATGCTCCAATCCAGAACAAGCAATTGGCCAGAGAGATGACCATACATTCAATTCTTCCAGCTCTTTTTATGAGTACCAAGGAGCTAGAATAATCCTCACTGATTAGTCCTTAATAAACTGGCCATTCTAAAACAAGCTGTTGGTCAGACAGGTGACTATAAATGTTCTAGTTCCACTTGGGAGGACCAAGAAGCCAGAATGATCCATCGGCTCAATGAAGGCCTGAATTACAAGTGTCGTTAATTAAAACTGCAGGCTTTCTTGATGTGCTCCTGGACCTCGGCTGCCCCTGTCAGTCTTGTGTCAGAGCGAGCACTTCATTAAGCAGGGCTCATGTCCCAGCTGTCCAGAGGTCTTCGTCTCTGTCTTCGGAACTTTTGCTTGAGCGGCAATTACGGAAGCGATGCGTAAATCACTCCTCGCTACATTTATCCCTTGATCGCAACTCTTGGCACCTCCCTGAACCTGCCTGCTTACTTTTCTCGCTTTATTTACGATCCACAAACCATGGGGCGTCATAAGAACCAACGGCAATGATGGGCCTCTTCCCACGAAGACATGTTTACATTACCGTACAGAACAAACGTCACGTGCTTCTGAAACTCCACCAATCCCTTCTTTCTGTAGAAGCAGAATCGCCATGGAGGTAACTGGCCCTCCCACTCTATACACCGTGAGCCGATACAGTGATAATATATTGAAAATAAAGTTAATCGTATTCCTAAAGATTTGAGTCCAAGGGGACGATAATGAATAATAAACAGCACCTCTTCTGTGCTTTTATGAGCATATCTGTTATGAATTATTAGCAGGGTGTGGTCATTTGGTCAAGTTTGTTCCCTGCCGTGCTTCTCTTGTCTTCTGACCTCTTCCTCTGCAAAAGTTTCCACTGATTAAGTTGTGATCCAGCAATTTTTAATGACTGTGTTATTTTGCTTCTCCGAAGCTGCGGCGCTTGCATTTTCAGCTCCAGCTAAAGAAGATCTCGCCGTGCTTATTTGGATTACGGCATCTTTGAGGCTTCTTTGGAAAGGCTCCCTTGCGATGGGGTCTTGTCACCTGCTCGAGTTCAACAAAGGTACGGCTGAGTTTAACCCCTTTCTTTTTATAAACAACAAGCCTCTTCCGGAGAACTGAATGTACAGAGCAGGCAGAGTCTGACCCAAAATGCAGTCCTGACCTGAAAGAAATGCGAAATTCGGTGCCTTCCGAGGCAAGAGAAGGAGGCTCATGCACCTCGAAACTCGATCTTTCAATCCGGCCCTTGACAGGACGTGAAATTACAATCTACGGCGCTGCACAGGAAATGGGGTGGTACAGGGAGCGTGAAAGAGTGGGAGGAGAGAAAAACCCCAACGCAGAGTCGGGGGGGGAAGTGGGAAATCGGAAAGATTACGACATCAAGTGCAAGCGTCAGACAAGCATATCAGTCCTATTTCCCTGACCTACATGTGTTTGCATGCAGATGGGGGAGGGGGGGGCTGTGGCTGTGGCTGTAATTATAGACGCTCTCGTTTGTCTGTTGGGATTGTAAGGAGCGCCACGCCTCCCCCGGTGCGGCGTCATTCTGGTCCGAGGCTGCCTCTAATTCAGCCCCACTGCCTTCGTCAGCTTGTTTAAAAGCAGAAACCTCGAGTTAGCATAGCCTTTGGAAGGGTTCCGATAGTGTGAGGACGTAGCGGCACTTTTTCCAATTACAGCATGTCTGTTTCTGGACACTTCAAAATGTCCTGACAATAGAAAAAAAAAAAACAAAGCATCCGTCTTTCAAATAATCACCCTTTTGTTCCTTACGGATGCCTGCTGCAGAATGTCGATTTCCCGCGGTTTTACACGCCCGAGACGTCCTGCGATTTATGTTTTCCGCGCGTCTGACAGTTTTGTCACTGATACGGGTGCCTCAGATATGCATCAGATGCATGGTCTGCATATAGGCACAGGGATAGGGCTTGTTAGATTCTGCCAGAGAGCAAACTGATTATTCAGTATCGTATAAATATGTGGGAAACGCGCGGGGGGAAATGCAATGTGAGGCACAGCATGGAAGGGCTCCGGGTCCAGGCTGCCTGGCTGGTTCTGCTGGTAACTGAGCTGATATATTAGGATCTGTCATAGAGGGGAAATTAAGGTGAGTCACTCCATTTAAATTATAATATTATTTATGCAAATGGGGTCTTTCATAAACCACACCTCTGACACGAAAGGATTATGAAGGAGGCGTACAATAAGCCAGGGAAAGCTTGCCATTGTGCTCTATGAAGTCATTCATAAATGGGGGGGGTGGGGGCGGTGGGGGGGTAGGACTCAGGTGCTGCTGTGTTTACTGATGCTTTCCTTTTTGGTTCATGGACATACACCCCTTCGCCCACCTTTGACCCCCCCCCCCCGCAACAAGAAATGCTGGGAAGGATTTGTAAGGTCGAATCTCAGTCAAAGCAAATTAGCTTTTACCCTTTAAACAGACAAACAGCAGTACTCTATCCCTCTTTATATGTGTGTGTGTGTGTGTGTGTGTGTGTGTGTGTGTGTGTGTAGTATGATATATATATATACCTTCTTGGCTTCTAGACAGCAGATGAGATGTCGACTCCTTCCAGCTCGCATGTTAGTGTGTGAGGTGACACGGGCAACGCGGCGAGAGACGCGGGTCCCGGTGACAGCCTCCTCTGTCAGCACGCCGGCCCCCAGGGACAAATGTCACGACACGGAGGCGGCCGCAGATGATAATTTGTCATTGTGTTGCACGACGAGCCGATCGGTCGCGGGAGCGTAAAAAATAAACTTGCTATTCGGGAAACATTTTTCTGGCCAGGAAGTAGCGACCATATTTTGTAGGACTAGAGTCTTCATTTTTTTTTTTTTAGTTGTTAATGGCATAAATGGTTGAAAAGCAAAGATACCTGCTGTCATGATAGGAAGCTGGTTACGGTCGTACCTCATTCACGTTGTCGTCTCAGAATCATTTTTGGCTGCTTATGGATGCTGGGATATTGTGGTAATGAATAGGGCCAAATAGCTGAACTCTACTTTCTGAAACACTTATTCTAAAAGGATCGAGGTAAACAATGTAGCATTGTTCTACCAGATCAACATGATGACCTTGATCAACGTCCATAGATGCTAGCAGTTCTTTGCCCTGGCATTCCTACACTTTGACCATCTGCAGCATTTTCACATGAAATACTGTGATGCTGGGCAAACTGCATACTGTGCAGTTACAGGCCTTCAGAAAGAAATCTTCATGAATAGTGAAAGGGTGAGAAATGTTTAATTTAAGTTGTGTCATTATTTACATGGGGGGATTATTGGGTATTTTTTGGAGATGAATTGAAGATTGTGTGATCTGTGATGAACTGGAATCCCAATCATCATGTCCCGCCTGGGATAGACTCACTATGAGTCTGACCTGGATTACCAATTAAGTGGGGGGTCTATTTCTGTTGTGTTTCTACAGATATGCAGTCATGAAATACTTCACTGATTTATTTAACTGTTAATTTATTACCACCATTGTCTTTCAGACACATAAGACAAAACACATACAAACTGAAAACAAAAAAATGAAATGTCCCAGCGGTGTTTGCAGCCTGATTTTAAGGCTGCCAATAGCAGGAAACTGTGATTCTTTCAATCATTTCTGCTACCAGTAATAATCTCCCATGACGCTATACAAACTACCAGTCTAAGTCATACTTTTTTGCATTAGCTTGTTATTAACTTAACATTTACTAAAAATACACTCAATGCTCTTTGCTAACAAATAAATTTACAGTTTGTTCATCATTTGAGTACCTCTATGAATTCAAGGCATTCTTTCTACAAGGAACATTAAATACTGCTCTGTTTCATGGGGTGACACAGTTATTCGGTGCTTTTAAAGTTCATGGACAGCCTAGAATTTGACTGTGCCATCACCACACAACCAGTCCATAGGATGTCAGACATGCACCATTACGTACTCTTTTCGTGTTATAAAGGAAACCCGTTTTATTTGACTTATATTTCATTGATTTCATTCGCCAATGTTCACTCAACTTTCCGATGATTAACAAGAATAAAAAAAAAAAATCTGCAGTTTATGAAATAATTGAAAAAGTTAAAACCTGTGGTGTGCAAAAGTGTTCGACGGGTGCCGTACGTCAAAGTGGGACACGTCTATAAATGTAACCTGCATCTTAAACAACCCCTTGGCAACCTGTCGTGCAAGTGAATGTCCCCCAGAATTTATCATGGGGATAAACACAAACTAATTCTCGGTATCCCTTTCATATGGAACTTTTATTTAATTGCTTAAAATAGATTTTGGTTCCGGTCCTCATCTCCACTCCCTCGTGAGCACTACTGTGAGCACTACTGTGAGCACTACTGTGAGCACTCCCTCACAGTTCCTAAACTCTGTTTCCACGAGCGTCGTTTGCCGGCTAATGAACGTTTGCCGTGTGCCGTTATCTGCACGCTGGGAGAAGACGCTTCCCTTCGGATGTAACGCTCATGTGAGCGTTATCTCTGGAGAAGGCGAAACACACAAGCTTCCTTTCATGGAGGGGGGAGGGGCATGAAAATGAAAAAATTCAAAACTACTGGAGGCTCAAAACTAAAATAATTCTGTCAAATCCCTCATGCTCTCTTCAGAAGGACAGTCTTTCTTTATACTTTTGATTCTGCCTGCTGTGTGGATGGTAGGCCTCCTGGATTGTGCTCATACAAGCTGAAATGGAGCTGTCTGGGGCAGATCGAGATCTTCACAGTTCTCGCAATGGAAGTTCCACACCCTAAATGGTTCATCAGGCATGGCTGAGGGCTGCTGCTGGCCCAGTAGTTAGCAATGTGGCCTGCAGATCTGCAGTTTTGATCCCCAACCCCCCCAGCTCCAGGCTTTGTGTCTACGTTTCGGTATCTGTAAATCGCCCTGAGTGTGCAATATCACGTCTTCTGCCCCAGGCTTCCTGGAATAAGCTTCAGGTCGACCGTGACCCTCTACTGGATCCGATCGATGGAGAGTGTCATGAAGATTATATTTTAAGGCCTTAATTCCGAGCTGCGGAAAGTTAGAAAAGTTATAGCAGTGCCGATTGCCATTATGCCTGGCTATTCTACATGCCGTAACACCAATAAAAACACAGTAGGACGAGAGGTTGGTCTCGCAGGGGCTGTATCATCTATGCTTATGTTCTGATTTATAAATCTTGACTCCCCTTCTGTCTCCATAGTGACAAGACATTACTTTCCAGACATTGCCAGGGTCTGACTCCAATGAATTAATTAAGCACATAATCAGATCATGCCGAAAAGAATGGATTGTACTGGGAACAAAGGGGAAATTCTGCATTGTTTTATTTTTGTGCTGCTTCGAGATGAAAGATCTATCTCTTTTTTTTATACAACATGATTTTCGCTGAGCATTCTGAATGTTTAAAATAGGTATAG
Organism: Brevimyrus niger; assembly: GCA_015164015.2. NCBI lineage: Eukaryota > Metazoa > Chordata > Actinopteri > Osteoglossiformes > Mormyridae > Brevimyrus > Brevimyrus niger. Next base: position 121,492 of record JAABNY020000101.1, on the reverse strand, counting down.
TCTGGATAATTGTGCATTGAATAAGGCCATTGGGTTGTTACATAATACCAGCAGTTAAGTCATCATTTTGAAATGTAAGTAGAACAGAAGCCGAAAGTGACTTTAAGCTTGGGGGTGGGGGCATGGCCTCCCATACAGGTGACAGGCCTCTCCACCCACACAGGTGACAGGCCTCTCCACCCACTCAGGTGACAGGCCTCCCCACCCACACAGGTGACAGGCCTCTCCACCCACACAGGTGACAGGCCTTCCCACCCACACAGGTGATAGGCCTCTCCACCCACTCAGGTGACAGACCTCCCCTCCCACACAGGTGACAGGCCTCTCCCCCCACTCAGGTGACAGGCCTCTCCACCCACTCAGGTGACAGACCTCCCCACCCACACAGGTGACAGGCCTCCCCACCCACACAGGTGACAGGCCTCTCCACCCACTCAGGTGACAGGCCTCTCCACCCACTCAGGTGACAGGCCTCCCCACCCACACAGGTGACAGGCCTCCCCACCCACACAGGTGACAGGCCTCTCCACCCACTCAGGTGACAGGCCTCCCCACCCACACAGGTGGCAGGCCTATTCGCTCATTGCACTTGTGCGTCACTATTAATCATAGACACCTGGGTTAAGATTGCTCTCTAAACCTTATAATTACCCTTCACAAGACAAGGTACCGTTAATCTGCTATTTGCACAAGTACAAAGGAGTTGAGATCCGGTGCTTATCCCATCTTGCTTTCCTATGACAGGCATATACGCTGGTGAGAGCAAATCTTGGGATCAGGGCTCAGGGTCAACCATTTACCCAGTAACCCCAGAGCAATGGGATTGGATCCGGTGACCTTACGGACATATTCCTAGTCTGCTGGGGAGCCTTGAACTGCCCCACTGACACAAATGTGACCAGTTTTCCAAGGCAGTGCCCTTGTGTCAGTGATGAAACAGCTGTCTCTCATTTTCATTCCTCTTCAGCATTACATTACTCCCTTACCTGCATCATGTGACTCTGCTTGCCTTACCATGGTTCCTTTGGAACTATCCAATGCATGCCGGAACACCAGGAACCTGCGGAAAACAACAACACAACTTTGGTCACGGAACAAAAGTGAAACGATTTGTGTAAATAAGATCTGCTGCCCAATGTAATCCTCATTCATCGTTCCTGTAGAACAAACTGCATTTGCATCGATTGACCTTTATACTGACTTATGACAATAGCAAGGAAGTGTGAATGTGGATTTTGGTATTTCGCATCCGCTTAAGAATGTTTATGAATGTTAACGTCATTGCCGTGCATGACTATAAATGAATGTTATTTCTTATTATCAAATAATAACTAGCTAACTAGCTAATTTATAATATTCCATAACGGGCATAAAATGTTCTTAAGGCTGCTTTTTCTCCTTTTGTTTTTCTTTTTAATGTGGAATCATGCTCAGTTGTGCTCAGTTTTGGCCCTACTGTTTTGAGGGATCCCTCTGCTGTTTCCAAACATCCTCCGCTAAAGTCTTCAGCCCGGAACAAGCTTATTTCCCCCCTTCTTTTCTAGGTTTAGTTGCTGTAAATAGATTAAATTAAATTCCGTATCAGTCACAGGAGCTCAACTCCAAAACTGGGGAATCCCGTTTTCGGCGCCCCCCCCCCCCCCCCGGGGGCCATGAAATGGTCGCCTCGTGCAGCTCCTCCACCACTATTTGCCCTCGGTCTAGGAAAGCGGGTCAGCATTTTCCCTTTTGCTGCACTTTTAGGACACGACTCAGAGGTGAGAGGTCAGACCGCCTGTCCAGGCAAGGAAGGATAAGCTCAGATTTGGACTGGATTCTTAATGTCCTGTGGTTTCCCCTCCCCCCACCCCCACCCAATTTTATTTCATTTGCCCAAAAAAGTAAAGGTGGTCACATGGTTTTCACCTGGTCCTCAGCCCAGCTGTCTGCAGTACCGTTTAACCATTGCCAGTTTTCTTTTTTGTTATAAGCCCCTACTCCCCGAGTAGATACACACCTGTCTGGCATGTACATCTGAACCTGCTGAGTCTTGTGGACAAGGCCTCCAGTCATGAACTCCTGTTCTGTGGATAGAGGAGTCTCTAATCCCCGCATGCCTGCTGAGAGATCACCTCTGATGCTATTCTGGTACTGCCTGAGTGCCCTTCATTGTTCCTTACATGAAATCCTACAAGCTGTGCTGGCTTCCAAATACACCAGTTAAGGATGTTGTCTGGACTGACGTCTGGAAGAGGAGTGCTATCTGAGGATATTTTCTTCAAGCAGATACTCCTTTATATCATGTTATTGCATATTTACATACATCTTTCCCCTGTTTTCCCGTTTTCCCATAACTTGCATTAACAAAACATTGCCATAAAAATACTCTAGAATACTTCATCCTGAAGTATTTTCTTCCATATTTCCTGCATTAATATATACTGTCCCTTTGTTATATAATTTGATAATATTATTAGTTAGATCAGATGTAGCAGGTAAAAATTTTTTGAGGAGCACTGATTGATTCTGAAGGTGTCTAGGTCCGATCAGAGGAGGACGTCCGATAGCATGCTGGTTGAAGATCTGGACACATGACCAAAATGGCAAGTTACTAGGCTTCATTCGAGAGTCATTAGTGTGGAAACCTCAATTTGCAGCTTTTCTTCGAACTCGATTGCCTCCAATAATGTATATTCAGCGGCAGTAGGAAATGAGCAGGTAGCGTGCGTTGAAACACCAGGATTAGGTAGTTTGAGGGTTTAGTGCTGTTTTGCTGTTGCGTTCCCAAAAGCGGACGAGTGCTACCCCTCACCCCCCGCTAACGAAGCCCTTTATTACCTCAGTGGCTCCTGACTGAACCCATCAACTCATGGCCCTGAACGATGGCAAATATGATGTTCATTTAAGCCTGTAGGGGCTAATTACGCTAAAGTATCCTCAGTGCAGCATGAATGACAGAGAAAAGAGGGACCCGGTTAATAATTAATACAGGTACGGTCAGTCAGAGGAGACGCGGTGGAGGGCAGCCCTTCCCGGCTGGAGGAGAGAGGCAAAGGGAAAAAAAAAACCCTTCTTTGTCACTCCCCCAACTCTCACAGGAACAGGATGACACCACAAGCGAGGCAAAATGGGTCATCTGTGATCCACTTCTGCAGACCCAGATTAGTACACACACATCTCAGAAAAACGCTCGATAAACATATGGTACGTGTACATATGTGAGAAATAATGACAGCGAAATATATCTATATATAATTTACCCACTCATTGTTTGAGCAGAAAGGGTTGTTAGTATTTCCTTTTTGATTATTTATGTATGAACTATTTATGTCTACCTTGCAGAAATGCGTTTCTTATTTTTTTCATTATTTCGTCATGGCTTACCGCGGTACCTCCGTGAATTACCGTCTTCACTGTGAACGATTGCTGTGCGGCTAGAAGGTAGAGAAGGTGAAGAACGGAGCCCGGCTGCTCTTAATCCCCAAGCTGCAGAGGCTAGTTACAGCCAAAGTGAGCTTCGGAAACCTGCAGCGAACTGGATTATCACACCCTATCGCGGCTTGATTTAACCCAATGGGAACTATTAAAGCCAGCAGTGGCAGTGTGAGCTTAACCCCAGAGCATATGGCTGCACGTCGTAAACTGCAGAGATTTGTACAGTTGCAGAAAATAAACGTCACATGTAAAACAAGAGGCCTGACCGTCCGTACGGGATAGAAACAGCTAGGCTCAGCTGGGCTGCGGACTGATGGGATTTGTGAAGACAAACAGCTCGATTCAACACACAAACAAAACGGAAATATACTCGTAATTGTCAGCGATTGCAGAAATACTTATGTAAGCGCAACAGCATGAATACAAGGTTAATAACAGGAGTTTAAATAAGCCCTTTAATCTTATCATAAACGTATACAGCTCATAATACATATCAAAGTATTTCTTCTCCTTTCTTCCTTTATCTTCTGATTTCTTTCTTGAGCCTTATAGCATTTGATAAAATCCCATCCCATTTGGCTTAATTGGTCACATCCTCCCATCCTGCATTCTGATGACTCATTGGTTCCAATCTGCAAGAGTCACCACTGCAGTGAAACATTTAGCAATTCAAATTCAAGCCCACAGTAGGCAGCACTGAGCGAGTCTCCAACCCATATGGCCAGCAGGAAATGTCCTCCTTCCGGAAAGGCGGGCAGGTGGGCTTTGAGAATACCTGAGATGTCCGGCTCCCCGGATCGGTCACCCACTCACCTCCCCCCCCCTGCCTCTACAGAAAAATCAGGTTTTCTCGAACGTGACCGTGACCCCGACCAGTCCCCCATTTCCAGATCCAGTGACCCAGCTGATCGCGTTCCACGTCAACGCTCACGGTCGCAGACACACTCCGAAAGACACCCCTGCCTCTGGTCACCGAGTTGATAGGATTCTATGAAATAGAAAAAATACAGAAAAAAAAACAAAACACTGAAGGAGGAATGGAAGAGGGGCAATATTCTGCGACTGTTGCATATCTGGGAGGGCTACCCGCAGCATTCTGCATCGCAGTGCGAAGCGGGGGGGGGGCACATTTGGGCCTGCTGGATCCCCGATGTTAAGCTAGCAGGAGATTCGCATTTGTTGTTCAGGTCCCAGCCGCTCATCCCTGTCACTACTGGGCTGGTCCTTCTCTCGAACCCGACCCCCCGGGGATCGCCGCGCTGCGGCTCTGGCCACAGGCGCTGAGCTGCCGTCTCATGAGCTATTCTTGGTCAATGGCGAATATATTTTTATACCAAAAACCTTTGCCTATATAGGGCACATTGTCTTGACAAAAGTCTTGTCTGAAAACTAATAACTGCAGGTTTTTCTCTCCTGAAAAAAAGATTAAACCTAAAATAAAGCTAAAAAAATCTCTAGGTGTGGTGTTTTAATAATTTAATATGCCAACTATATATATATGCATGTCTAAGAAGACTACAAATATGCATTGCATATATCTATGCTATAGGTAAGTGTTACATTACGGTGAATTTTTGGAACGTAAACAGATGTATGAAACGAACATGTTTAATTGCTCCAATGCTTTTCTGAACAGCATTTTTTTTAATTTATTTTTTTTAAAGAAAAAAAAAACAAAAGAAACGCAGTTCCTCACAAACCTCGTCTCATTCCTTTGTTTGGAAACACAGGTAATTAAACAAGAGAAGCCTTGCTCAGTTGGCAAACGTTTTGACTGGTAATTAGCCTGCCATTTGAACCACTCTCTCTACCTTGCTTCCCGTAAAAACTGCCGCTAAATCCTCAAATTACTGAAGAGGAATCGAAACACAGGAGAAACGCAGAGCAGATTTATACCCTGTTAAACTGCTCCTGCTTTCTGAGTGGGTCCTCATTAAGGAACCGGACATTTTTTCATTTCCTCTCAGTTTGCCGGTGCTTTTGATGATTGGCATTCGTCAGGTGAGCCGCCTTGCAGCGGCACGACTTGTTTGTTTGTTTGCTCAGATTTAGCTGCCATTTTCACGTCGCCTGTTTTGTCCACTCAGGTCCGTCCCCCGCACCTCGCGTCCTGCCAGTTCTCTAAAATGCAGCGAACGCACAGCAGAATGCATCGAACGATAGCAGCCTGCTCGGTCATTATAAGCGAAATGAAATATCAGATGAGCAGAAAAATCGAACACGCTTTGAATGTGCGAGAATATGAAGTGGAGGAAGATTGTGACTCGAAATAAATGAAAACCCCCTGGTTAATTAGTCATTTAGCAGTAGAAATGCCAAATACATTGCCCCTTGCCCCCCCCCACCCCCCACCACCAGCAGCACCACCCTCTGGAGAGGATGATAGGCATCCCACTCTCAGATTATTGGGTGCTGTGGCTTTGGAGAGCCCGAAGATGAGCCCTTCTGTGGTAAATGGTCTTACGGTGCGGCGGCTCCATTTAATTTCATTCTGTGTGCCAACTGTTGACTTTGCGATAGACTGTATTTGTCAGAGCGTTAAAAAGCCCTTTTGTTATTTGCTCAGCAGCATACACAGCCTGTCCATGGGTCTATAGTCTTACTACGGCGGTAATTGCAAATATAGATCGAGCGTTAAAACAAAGAGGACAAAGTGTATGCTTCAAACTCGGCGAGTTTATTATTATTCAGGAAATGTGGGCGAATCGGAGTGAAGCAGTCTTGATAGGCTAGTTAATATGGTTATTTAAAAAGCACAGAAATCTAAATGAAATTATCTTGTATAATTGAAAACCTGATGAAATTAATGTGATTGGGGCCTTCACAGAGGCCCCGGTTGTCATTCTTTTTCTGCTTTATTTCATTATTATCCCAGTTCTCATTTTATTTATGCTTTATTTCATTATCATAATGTGAGTAATACATTCAAGACGACAGCATGCGGACGTAACGCTGCCAGTTGTTTGCTACCAGTAACCCCAAATGCTGTGCTCTTTAATGAAAGAAAAGTTTTTGGAATTTATTCAGATCAAGTCATCTATATTCATGTGTACTTTTCCTGTGTAGATTCTTGCCGACAAAATTGGAAGTTGGTGATTAGCTGGGGGAAACAACTTCTTAACGTAATGCAAACTCTAATTACCGTACCACCAATGCATCTCAATAAAATTTTATTTAGTAGAATTAAACAAGCCATTCAGAGACAACGTATGCAGCAATGACAATGATTCAACACGTTTTCAAATTTCCATGTTAATGTTCTTTCGAGCCAGCCTGTTATAAATGCTATCATCTTGGGTCATTTCCCAAATTCTGTTATATGATAATGGTTATTCCTGATCATCCAGACTGTGCTTTATTCCAGAGAGCACAATAATCAACAGGGCAATGGCTATTCTTCCATCACTTGAAATAACGTCTGCATTGAGACCCGAATCAACAGCGCAGATTGTCAAGGCCATGGAGAAAGATCCGATTAAACTCATATTAATTCCTGGAAGTGAGGACAAAGCCGGTGTTCAATTTCAGCCTCATGAAGAGTAGCTGATGAACTGAAACTACCCAGAAAGCAAAGGCAGAATTAACGGGTCAATGTCTCTGTTCTCTCCAGAAGCACTGAGTAGAGACTGAGGTGATTTTCTTGTTTTTTTTCCAGTTTGAAGGTCTAGGCCGGGTCTCAAGGTAGACGGTTAAATATGCACGTCTCAAAACTCGGAATATTAAGTATGCAAATATAGAACAATAAGTAAAAATAAACCATATAGAACATAGATAGAGAAGGATCACATCCTGCTTCTGACTGGGCCTGCTTTGGAAGTCATGGTTTTCTTTCCAGTTCCTTCTTCTTTCTGCATTGGGCTGTTTTTTTGCCTGACTTAATAACCAATTCTGGACTTCCACATCAGTAGTTCCAAAACAGGGTGTAAAAGAAGTATGCGAGGAAAGGAGCGAGTAAATGTACGAAAAATGAAAACTAACAACCCATGGCTTGGAAATTGTTCTTTTCTCTTGAAAACCGCTCAGACATCCAAGCTGTGCAGTTAGCCACGTCTCAATGGATGGATTTCAGCAAACCCGATAACTCTGCTTTGTTAAGAATACTCTAAAATGTAAATTGAAAATAAAACCCTCTTAAAACTGAATATTTTGTTTTTCCTGGACTTGATTTCTCGCATGAATTTCCGTACCATTGGAGGGCTGAGTCAGTTTCAACTAACCATGCGCCACCAGGCAAATATTGCAGTTAGCCAAGTAGTTACCAAGTATTTACACATGTGCGCTGTTAAACCATCACATGTCCGTGGGGATGTTTACATCTGATGAAACATCGCACTACAACATGTCAAACAAAATCTCACAAAGAATAGTTATTAACACATATAAATAAAAGGGAGGAAGGGAATAAGAAAGGTATCCTTCAAAAATGTTTGATTAAGCCTTGTCAAACCATCGAGTACCAGCTAGGTCAGCTGTGAGAGCCATAGGTGCCTGTGGTTGGGGGCAGACTGTTCTGGGTGTGATTCAGAGTTGGTCCCTCCTGCCTTAAACAAGCAATTGGCAAAGTTTGAACGGACTCCTCAAATAACTATCAAATCGCCGGCATTTGATCATCCTCTGTCAGACAACCTCCTCAGTGATCTGCAGAATGTGCAGTCCCCTTTGTGCAAGTCAGTGGTACGTCTTGCGGAGTTCACCGGAACTGCAGCTTCGTTTGTCACACGCAATAAAAAAAATAATAAAATAATGCTAGATGATTCCCGTTTCAAGTGGAATATAAGTCACTGCAACACATACAACTCTCTTCCCCTCTAAGCTTTTACACTAACTTCTATTTAATGGATTCTGAGACTACAGTGTTTTTTTTTTTTCTTTCCCTGATAGTAAGTGCCTGTCTGTTGTGATATTATGAATATAGCCCAAATAAAAACTGCTTGTCAGGCTAAATAAATTGCATCTTTCTGTATGCACTGTATCAGTGGAATCTTGTGCTGATTATCAAATGAATGCTGAGCACAGGGTGCTGATGAGAACACCTTTTATGAAAATAACTGAAATTCAGCTTGGCAGCCGTGATGATCGTATAGGAGGGAAATCCAGATGAATTTCAAGAAGAGCTCTATCTAAGCCAACAGTGCTTCAGATCGAATATCCCCAATGTTTCCCATAAAGGAGAAAGATCTAATGGCAAATAAAATCTTAAAATAATCCTAAAATCCCTAATATTTCACTTTGCACGCAATTTTGTTCAGTGTGGAGACAGATAGGTAAGGAATGTCCGGGGTCAACATCGCTGTTTGCTTTGAGAAACCCTGATTGCTTCTCATTTAAACTCTTCAGTTATCAGTTAATTACTGCTTCTAATCATGATTCATTTACCCCCAGCTGTCTCCCACCAGTGAAGCAGATGTGGGAATTCAATGCAAGATGAGCTACTTTAGACTCTATAATTTATGACAGAATCAGACAGCATTTAAAAAGAAAAAAATACACAATTAGAATTTCTTACATTATTATTATTATTATTATTATTATTATTATTATTATTATTACTATTATTATTATTGTAGTACTTGTTTTTGTTATTATGGGATTAGAGATATATGTAAAAGCTAGATACAGTACATGTAGAAGAAGGCAAGGCTTCATACCGACAGGTATGAAATGTTAACACATCTAGCAGTTTGCTTGTGAATTATCAAGGGCGAAGCCGCATCGATATCACAGCAAGACAGCAACAGAACACACCCTATTAGCCTCAGAAATTGAACATCACAGAGAGATGAAAAGGGTCGCAGCACATACCCCTGACTACATTTTAATAACGAAGCATGATTTAAATTACGCCCCATCCGAGGTTTTTGGGAATGAAGAAACAGAGAAGGGGCCGACTTTCTTGTTTGGGGGAAATTTTTTTTTCTTAATCATTACCAGGGCTATTGATTTATATTCCTGAGTCGTGCTGGGTCGTTATCCGCAAGACTGTTCTGAATCCTGCGATGTGTCAATGAATGAAATAAAAGTAAGTCGGTTATCTTCCCCGGGCCACATCCGCCATGATCCTGCACCCGCCAAAACAACAGAGAGTCTCCCTGCAGGGCACCCTCAGTGCGGAAACAGCCAGAGGAGTTGCCCAGGTAACCTTTACCAACCTCCTGTTCGCTTGGAGCCTATATAGGGGCGGGGTCACAGGTGCACCAGGCCTAGCTGATTGGTCGCCAAAAGGCCCCTTTCCCCTGTCATTCACTGATTCAAATCATATCATTGGCTAATGATAAGGCTGGCCATGAAAGCAGCTAGAAGTGTGCCCATCCCACGCTAGTTTTAGCAGTAACCAAATCATCATGACATTTAAGTGTATTTTATTCAGTTAAAAGAGTTTGTCGCCTATGGTTTGCTCACTGGGGGCTTTGGGTGGGGATGCTGTAAAGCGCTTTGGGACGATGTAATGTTGTGATAATGCGTGATACAAAAATAAATTTGTTTGTTGTTTGTTTGTTATTAAAATTTGCCAGTGGTTTATAGGGAAAATGGCTAGTGTAACACTGAGTGTCTTTTGTTCGGCAAGACCTGATACCCTCAACCATCGCAATCACAGGAGCTGTGTGTCAGTGCCAGTACCAGCTAGATGGTGGGAAGGGGGTTGGGGGGGGGCAAAACCAAAGCAAACAAACACACAATTAAAATATGGCAGGGGGGTGCATAGATCTCCAGGAGATGTGAGGTGTTCACGTGCTCATTATGGCTTGGGGATGACAAGGCCAGACAGTTGGAGGATGATGTATTCAGGGACTCATTAGGAGAGACAGGCCGGGGGTGCAGGGAAGCGGGACGGGGGCCAGAAGAGCCAGGGTCAGGCCCCCCGGGGCTGCTGGGAACTACACCCCCCGTCCAACCGCCATTCCCACCAAACAAACCAGCTCCCCTCCACATCCCCACTGCATGACAACATGGTGCCTGTGGATCCTAAAAAGAAAGAAAGAAAGAAAGAAAGAAAGAAAAAAAGAAAGAAAGAAAGAAAGAAAGAAAGAAAGAAAGAAAGAAAGAAAGAAAGAAAGAAAGAAAGAAAGAAAACGAATGAGTGAATAGTGTTGTCCTATTCCTGTCGCTGGGATGATTCACTTATTGCTGCGAGGTACCAATACCCAAAATATGAGCAAGGGAGACATAGTCCATGGAGGCCAACCCCCTATTCTTAAAATTTGTTTAGATCCAAACAAAAGGGGGGGTGGGGGCGCAAGGGAACAGTTTTGGTTCCCGTAGGACGACACAAAGGCATCCAGTCACTGGGACATTACACCAATGGGAGGGGGAAATGTCACCACGGGGGCTTGACTGACGTTGCTTTTGGCTCTTTGTTGTGCGACAAGCGTTCACACATCAGCCTTTGTCTGGAAATTCACACCGGAGCCCGCGACGTGTCCACGGCAACATGCCGGGGCCGCCATCCAAGCGCATTGGCCGCCTCTTTTAAAAAGGAGCCAATTAAGAGTGTCCGAGTCGCCCCAGCGACAGGAAGCGGGCCAATTACACTGGGGGGGGGGGGGGGATCCTCGTCCGAAAAGGCGGGCAGGTCAGGCGGCACTGCGGGAGCTGAACGGCGTAGCGGGCGACGGCATTGGAGGGTCACCGGTCCTGCTGGGGAGTGAAGAGTCGCCACGCAGCTGTCGCCGCCCTCCTGGGTGCCGCAACAATGCCTCCGAGCGGCTGCGTGCAAGCGAGTGAGAGAACAGCCTGCGAAGTAACAGGAGCCGCTCACAGGGACTATTCACCAGCTCATAAAAATAATCACCGACTGAAAAACTTTTTAATCTGCTTATTTTGTTTTTTTTTTGTTTTTTTTCGTTTTTTGTTTTCAGTTTTTCAGGGTCTGTTTCGGGATTCCAGGGGGGTTCAAATGAAAGACCACAGCCAAAGGTGATCACATGTTCTTAGGTGTGTTTTCATAGTCATTCCTTTTGCCACCTGCCCTCAAAAATAAGCACAGACCTGCTGCCTTAATTAGCTGGAAGACAAGTCATGTTAAACAAAAGCATGCTGTCTCTTTGCCCGTTTCGCCACTAGAATGGTTGTATGATGTTGCTGGGGATGTCTCATGGATAGATGTATTATTCATCCAATACCCCACCCCCCCCCCCCCCCTTTTTTTTTTGTTTCGGGAAACATCCCCCCAAAAAGGACAATCCCCTTTAAAACGTCACAAAAATAAGACCACACTCTAAAA
>JAABNY020000101.1:62434-80724 GCA_015164015.2 Brevimyrus niger | reverse complement strand
ATATTGTTAAGTGTGTTTTAGAAAGTGTCACTGCTAACATTTCCTGGGGTTGGTGTAAGATTTCCAGCACACCATCATAAATGGAGTTTAGATCTCTCAGAAACAACCAAACAAAAAATATAGAAAAGTTCATCTTGCTAAATTACTTTATTCAATAATAAACATTACACAGCATGCAATGTTAACAAATCATTAACTAAAAACCTAGTTATTGTACCAATTTTAAGAGACTTTGGTTTGATTTATCGAATGTCATTTTTGGGTAGGTCAGGCACAAACTGGATAAATAAAATATACATTTTCCTTGAAATTTCTGTGTTTTATGGGAGAACACATGTATTATTATAAGTGGTAAATGTATTTAGAAAAAGTAGGTTATCCCCTAAAACACTGCCATCCACATCATAACCATTTTGGTTTTGGTTTCAGATTTCAGATAGATACGGCACTCAGATGCGTCGAGGTGCAACATTTATTCTTTCCTCAAGAAAACATGTTAGGTTCCTTGAAATCAGGTCAGACCGGGCGCATCTGAAGAAAACAGGTTTTGAGAGCCGCATTTTTTAAATCTGACCTAATCTACCACGTAATTTTTGTGACATTCACAAAACACCACATCATAAAGTCAATGCAGTTCAAGTATCCAAGTTACCGCGATTGTGCTGTGGTCACCTTTGACTTTAGGTATCAGACGTGTGTCTCTGACTTTTACATCTGAAGGTATTAAGTAGCCGTGGCAAACAGGCAAAAACTAGGCCAGCTCATGAACCCCTGTCAGTTCATATAAGGGTAATGTTTTGTCTGTATACCCTGTGTGCCTGTATATATGTGGCATTTTTCAGATTTGACTGACCCAAGCCTCTGCTGGTCATGCCCGGCCTTGGCACGGCTTCTGGCCTTATGGGTATCAGGGCACCCCTCTGAACTTCTTCTTCAAAAAAATTGTGTCGTAAGTGCAACAGGGTAACCGCCAGCACCTCTCATTCCAGAAGGTTCCTTCACTGGGCCGCTCTCATTACGTCAGTCGTTTTTGTGTCTTGTTCCCTGGGAAACCGCAGCATGCTACATTAGCGCTGCAGCAGGGCGCTAATGCTAATCTCCCCAGATGCTTGTGAGCTTCCGACCTCAACCCTTTCTGTCTCTCTCCAGGTCCTGCAACCCCCCCCCCCCCAAAATATTTTATTCTTTAAAATAGTCCATGTCCCTGTGTAGCTTTCTGTTTTAAAACTCCGCATTCCACTTGCTGTTGGATTAGTGCTTTTGTTGGTTTCTCATTTGACAGCTGCTTCATTCAGCTCCGCAGCGTGGCGGCTCTGTGATAAGGCAGATACAGGCTCCTAATCTCGCTCCTGCCTAAATCCTTTCCAAATCTTCTATTTTGCTCTTCTCCTTCCACTCCCCCTTCCCATTCCCACTTCCAGATTAGAATGTTTTCCAGCAAAACTCTGGCACCGGCACGGAATGTGCTGGAACATTCTGTCGGGGCCGCTAATGGCAGAGCCGAGGGGGGCTGTTCCTCTGACGGCTGTTCCTCTGATGGCTGTTCCTCTGGCCTCCTGCCTTCTGGGTCCTCACACAGCGCTGTGGCCAGCTTGACTCTCCCGGGACCACAGATAATGTGCGCTAAAAATAATTTAGCTTGTCATGTAAACGCGGGATTTCGATTCAGCGATGGCTTTTAAAAGAGGCCTTTTTGGAAACTGGGACCCTGTAGAGCCATCGGAAGGAAGATAAAACAATGTGCTGATGTGAGACTGACATGATTCTTAATGGGGTTTTTGTTAACACAAGGTTGTATGGAATATGCACTTGTTCAGAGTGTACACAAGAGATTCATTCATCGAGACGCGGCAAGAGAAGTCTGTCAAACCTTATTTACTGCCTACAAAATCCACATGCAATATCTCAACCCTCACACTATTTACTGAGTTATAGTGTCAGGAATTAATTACTTATAATGTCAGAATCAGTATTTAGTATCTACATAATCAGTAAGTTAAAAAAAAAAAAACTAAGAAATACTGTGTATGGAGCATTAAAGAGGATTTATTTTTTATTGTTGTTTTTTCATTATAAATGAATGCCACAAAAAATCAAGGATGAATGTATTTTTGCTTGTTCATCCTGTGTGGGAAATGATTATATCAGATAGTTTAATAAAACTCATGGCATATATTTCATACATATGGCCGTGAAATGAATTTAGAGTTAATGTGTTTTTCCGCTCGAATAAGCTTATTATGTTGTTGCAAATCTTTTGTGCTAATAATGAAGTTTGTTCTGTTTTGTTCATTGTTTTTATATAACTTTTTTTTTTTTTGCATATTGTTTTATGTACTTCGTTCATAACCCTACAGACAGGCAATCACAGATTATGGGATATGTTATGAATGCGGCAAATATCTTTTTAGATATTAAATATTACATTGTTTCATTGTTTTCAAAGACTGAACCACATCTGTCAAATAATTTCAGCCATAACCCACGGCTAACAATGACTCTGACAGAAAAAGACTCTTTAGAAAGTGGATTTTTAAAATTATTTTTTTAAATCAGCAGTGCCGATGGTACGGTTAAACAATTTACTAGTTAATTGCACAAGACACAATGCATGTTGCAATACGTACAATGTCACTGTGTGTAATGATAATTTAAAAAATCCATTTGACGCCTTTGAAGGTAACCTGAAAGGTTTAATAATTACATTATTATGTTATTAAGTCATAATATCTCCTCTTCCCAGACCTTGGAGACAAATCTCTATTAAGACACAAACCACACATGAAGGGAAATCCCTACATGCTGAAGAAAATCGACTGTTTTCTCTCTATTTTTCTGTTGCTCCTCTGTTCATCTTCTCCACCTTCTCGCTTTCTGAATGTTGGCCTTAGACCAACACTTCTGCCCGTGCACCTTGCTTGAGTACAACCGTGAATATAATAATAACTATTATATCTCAAAGCACAGTCATTTTGATGTCCACACTGTGGAAATATTCACAGTTAGGCTAGTGGGATATCATCAGCATGGAGTCAGCTGAAGGAGACCTTACCCTAGTGTCTCGGGAAGGATATTGATGGCCAATTAGAATGTCGAGCTGGGAAGTCGAAGTGGAATAGGCCACAAACACCTGAGGCGCAATCCGAATGGTCATTCTGGTAGCCTACTGTGGTCTAATATGATCCACTCAAAGATTCCACATAATAATCATAATAGGAATAATAATAACAATAATAATAATAGCATAAGGACTAGGATAAGGGACAGCAAAATGATAATGTTACCCCGCTTTTGTTCTCTCTGACAAACGTAGCCCCCAGTAGTCCCATACGTCTCCTCTGTGTACATGACATTCTGGCTGAGGCTTGACAGCGCAGTGCAAATCTACACGTTCCCATGACGATCCATTAAATGCCATGACACCTAATCGGCACAATGCCACGAGTTCCCTAACAACAGACAGCCACTTTCCCTCGTCATTCCCAGTGCCTCCTCCATCACACTATAGCTGAACATCCTTTTTCAAGTCAGCATAGGATGAATAAAGAAAATCCCAAAAGACTGTTTATTTTAAAAATGTATCTTAGATGCTTGATATTTCCATCGACCACTTGTGCGGAAACCCTCAAAATCATATGTGGGAAAATGCTTCATTTTTGATGCTCAAAGGTAAATCATATTGTAATGGTATTACCAAATGTCATCGACTTATATTAATTAAACATGTTACTATATTTAAAAAGTATGACCTCTTTTTAAAAAACATAAAATCCACATGACAGTGAGATTGCTGTAACTGAATGAATTGCATGTTTTTTAGATTGTGTTTTTTTCTCAGTGGTGTGGGTCTTTTCAGCCATGTACGCTTCACACATGGATGAAGTTCTCTACAAACAATTTAAATACTTTCCAAGTAAGACTAGCAAATCAGCCTTCTGTTGCCTGCAAAACACTATGCAAATGATATTAATCAATGTATCACCCCAGGTTCAGCCAGACGTGTCCCCGTGAATTTCCTTGAAAAACAAATGACATACAAGGATTTGCCTGCATGGGAGCCCTATTAAAATACATGAGCATTTGTGCAGCTTTTAAATGTGCTCCTTTTCCTAAGAAAACAAACCAAACAGACAAATAAAGTCAACAAATTAAAACTCTGCTCATGCCGAATGTGCAGGCGCGTGACTTGATGGTCTCGGAGCAGGAGGGAAGGATTATTAATGTCATTCAAGAGTCACGCTCCCACACTCCCTTGCTGGGTCTGGTTCAGTTCAGGGGATAGTGTCTTGCCCTAATCCCATCATGTCCCAGGTAGCCGGGTCCAATGGGAATAGGGCATGATGGTATTTATTGTCCATTCATCCTGATTGGTTCTCGTTTTGGAGTGGGAGGGGGATGCTTTGTTTGGGTTCAAGAGAAAATTTATATTTTGACAAAATGTCAATTATTCCACGGCCGCGCCCCTCATCTACGGCACATCCAAAACTTGACTCTGTTTACACCCATTTTCGCAGGAACTACCTCACGACATGTATCTGCTTTTCTGTCGTCGCTTTAAAAGGGCCGTGTTGCTTCCTGTCGGTCAGTAAACGCTCGCCATCTCGCGCGCCTTCGGCCCCATGACACGGCCGGCCATGCCTCCTTACTCAGACGGACGAATCAATGCAGACGACTCACCTGCGGGGCCTCATTTAACGCCCGGCAGAAGCAGCGGGAGGGAATCACAGGAGGGAATCAGTGTGTCCCGGTAATCAAAGTCGCCGTGTTTCCCACCCTGGGCATTCTACCAACCGGGCCGTGAACAGCCTCACAGCCTGGCGGCCCGGCCTCTCTCACTCTCTCGTCGGTGAAGCGGTGTCCGTCTACTGAGACGGGACGGCGGCAGCCGTGCCGCAGTGGCGCCCGTTCGCCCCGTTGAGCGGCGGCGGCGCAAGCCGACGTGACACGCGGCGTCTGGGGCTTTCGGAGCGCAGGCGAGTGAGCGAAGGAGCGAACGAAGGAGGAGCCAAAGGAGGAGAGGAACCGGCCGGGATTGCACAAGGAGGTGCAAGAGGCATAGTGTGTGTGTAGGAGACTGCACACATGCACACACACACACACACACACTTATATATATGCAATGAAACAGCTGCTTCACACTCTGCTGAAGAAAGAGAAAAACAATGTGATCAAAAGATCAACTGCAAAGAACAAGCAACAACTGAGATATATCAGCTTACAGTACAAGCAATTTCGCCCCCACATAAAAATGAATTACACTGGCATGCATTGAGGTTTCTGAGTGCCTAGTACAATAACATTTTAGCATACCGCTATCTAGTATTCCGTCGATTTTGGGGCTTCTCTGGTGTCGGTCTGTGGTGATGGTGTACATCAGACCAAGCGTACAAAATGAGGTCCATTATTGCAACATGGATTATGTTTTGGGCTGTATGCTTCTCTTCAGTACTGATCCACCGGGGGGCGCTGTGAGGGTACGCAGTTAGGGTGCTTGCCCATGATCTGAAGACTGATTCAGCCCATTAGGTCCTTCAACGAAGCAACAAAGCCCATATCCCCCTAATGCTCCAGGAACAGGCTGACTCTGCTTTCAATCATACGTTGCTTCGCATAAAAGCATTTGCTAAATAAATAAAGGTAAATATGTTAGGCCCTCGGGTTGGTAGTGCAGGACTTTGGGCCCTTGTGTTGGTAGTGCAGGACTTTGGGCCCTTTGCTTGGTAGTGCAGGACTTTGGGCCCTCGGGTTGGTAGTGCAGGACATTGGGCCCTTAGGTTGGTAGTGCAGGACTTTGGGCCCTCGGGTTGGTAGTGCAGGACATTGGGCCCTTAGGTTGGTAGTGCATGACTTTGGGCCCTTAGGTTGGTAGTGCAGGACTTTGGGTCCTTGGATTGGTAGTGCAGGACTTTGGGCCCTTGTGTTGGTAGTGCAGGACTTTGGGTCCTTGGATTGGTAGTGCAGGACTTTGGGCCCTTAGGTTGGTAGTGCAGGACTTTGGGTCCTTGGATTGGTAGTGCAGGACTTTGGGCCCTTGTGTTGGTAGTGCAGGACTTTGGGTCCTTGGATTGGTAGTGCAGGACTTTGGGCCCTTAGGTTGGTAGTGCAGGACTTTGGACTTTTACCACACAGGCATTGGTGGAATCACAGCTTCCGCCACACTGGCTGCACGGATGAACGAGCACTAACAGCAGGCCCACTAACTTTCTGCTAGACCGTGGCCTTCATCCCAAGCTCATTAACAATATCAGGGGGTCCCAACCCATAGTCACCCTCCTCAAGGCCACAGACCATTGGCACTTGGGTAGGGGGGGCTTGATTCATTTCCAAAAATGAACCACATATATATCCAAGCCACACATTTTTTTTTACAACCCATATTATTAACAAGTTTGGATCGCATCTGAAAAAACTGGAAATGGCTAAACTTAGTAAATCTGGCCTGTCAATGAATCCACTGGCACACCCCTGGACCCTCAACCCCTCCCCACCCGTGTCATGTGTCTGAGCTATGAAACTATTGTACAGGTCTGTGGAAGACAAAAGGTTGGAAACCCCTAATATATTTGGTATTTATATGACTTTAATATCATAGAGCAATTTTTCTTAACTACTTATTGAGTCATGGTTACCATGGAACCCCATCCCATTATAGAATAGAATAGAATAGAATAGAATAGAATAGAATAGAATAGTGATACTTTTCTCCATCCTGCTCAACATGAGATGCACAGGTACATAGACAGATGACAGCAAATCTTGGGGGTCAGTCAGCATCTAGCGTCCCTGGAGAGGTTGCTTATGAGTGCAGTGGCAGCGTCTGTGTGCTGGTCATGGGATACAATGGAGGTACACTCTGCACGCTCTGTGGAGAGTATACACAGAGGTATACGTTGCGGAGAGTATACACAGAGGTATACTCTGTCGAGAGTATACACAGAGGTATACTCTGTGGAGAGTATACACAGAGGTATACTCTGCGGAGAGTATACACAGAGGTATATTTTGCGGAGAGTATACACAGAGGTATACTCTGTGGAGAGTATACACAGAGGTGTACTCTGCATAGGCTCACAGAGTAACAATCTGCTTAAATATGGTTGAATTCAAAATAAATACATTTTAAATGATTTTCCTGCCACATGCCTACTTTTCTTCACACAAATATTGCTATTTCTCTTGCCCTTCCTGCACTCCTGTTACACTGTTACTTCCACTATTTACGTTTTCAGGATCTCGCTTCTTCGACACTCATATGACCATTGAACACTTACTGAATTATACTGCATGTAGATATGGAAGCACTCCATCATGGAGCGACTGACACCAGTACATGCTGCCCAAATAATTTATTGTGGTGCCTCGGGAAGGGAATTTAGCTGGAGCCGCTTAAATTTTTTGCTTCAGAGGACTGAGCTTTGAAAACAGAAAGGCCGTTTATTCCATGATATATTTATATCACCGCTACATCAGCTTTTTAAAAGAGTTTTCCATCTTTTCATTGAAAAGAATATGCTGCAGTACAACATTGGCTTCCCGAGATAATACCCCATTTATTCTTTTATGAGTAATCAAGGAAAGTGCCTGTGTATGTAGGAATTTTGGCATCACTGGATAATTCCCCTGTCTGGCCCAATTCTAGGTATATCCAGAAAGAATATTTGCATTCAGCTAATACATCTAGCTAACGCTGGGTAGGACCCTCTTTTGCCTGCAGAACTCCTTCAAGAGGAGATAAGTTGGGCATTCAGAGAAGCTTTTCTGCTAACCATCGTAGTATCGAGCTGTTATTTTTGCACTCGTGGCCTTCCTGTTAGCTTTAACGAGTCTGCCCATTCTCTCCTGACCTTTCTCATTAAAAAAGTGTTTTCGGCTACGGAAATGCCGTTGACTGAAAGTTTTCTTTGTTCGTCACACCATTCCCTGTAAACTCCGTATGCCGTAATGTGTGAAAAGTCAGAGGATGTTTCAGAGACGCTGGAATCGCCCCGTATGGCACCAGCGATAACTACTCGATTATAAATCACGTAGATCAGCTGTCTTAGCAGGTTTGATGTTCGGAGGAACACTAAGTGAACCTTTTGACCGCGTCCGTTTGCTGCAGGTATTCAATTGCAGCCACATGATTGGCTGTTTGAAGGAGTAGATCTTCTGAATTAGCCAGCAATAGTACCAAATAAGCGGGACACTGTGGGTATAAAAATGTAATGCAAGGTGCCCTGGAGCAGGGCACCTGCAGGCTGTTACTAATAAAACAATCTCTTTGTCTCTTAGCCCAGACCGACCAGCCAACATGCCCTTGTGTCCCAATTTGTAACCTAACATCCATCTTGTTTTCCCCTCCCATTGCCCCCATTTGCTAAAGCCTCCCTTTGTCTTTTGTGCACAGTCCCCTCCCCTCAGGTCACTAAACCCCAAATACCTCACACTGTCTCCCTTCAGTCCCGATGTCCGTTCAGCACATTCTGATTCGTTTGCTGGCCCGACCGGAGCAAGAATAACATTTCCAAGTTCGAAGCAGATGCTTCAGAGGGGCGACTTGATGATCTCACGGTGAGGTTTACAGGATGGGATAGATAAAGGTGAAACGGGTGAGGTAGGACCTCCAGCATTAGCCTGGACCTTGATTGACCGGGTAGGGGAAGTCCGCGCAGCAATCATAACCTTTTCAGCACGGCCTGGCAATTTATCCGCACTGCTGCGAGCATCGATCTCCTGTCGAACCGAGGCGGCGGCTTGTCGTGGGGTCGTTCTGGTAAACAATGCCTCCCTCTGCGTGAAACCTGCAAAAGAAAAAAAAAACTGTACAGAACGACCGAGGGGACAATATTGTTATTTTTTTTCTCCCTGATGAGATGCGGACGTATCGAGCGGTTTGCACAGTTACACCTTCAGACATCAAGCCCCTGCTCCGTGGTCAATAAGGTTTCCACAGCAACTTGATGCCCGCTTGAGAAGCGCCCTCTGTTCCGGCCTCATTGCTTATTAATTTTTTGTCAACTTTGCCACTGTCTCATGCTTCATAGAGACACTTTGGTCGCCGAAATTGTTCACAATTTATATCCTCCACCCAAAACTGAAAGGTTCCTCATTTTCAGTTCTTTTCCATTCACATGCTCGGTTAAAACATAAATCACTTCGGGTATCTGCCTCTGTAGCTGTCCAAGATTTTACAGACAGAAACCGGTGGGAGAATTTAACCGGGTAGAAGATGTCCATCGTTCCTACAGCTCCCGGCCGACGTCTCGTTTGCGTACTTTTTAGCAGACTTTCACGTCCAGAACGACATGCACAGCCATAATGACGAAGACGCAATTAGCACAGAAACCAAAGTAGCCAGATGTTTGATGGGATTAGCTATGAACACTTGGTGTTTATCACAAATTGTTTTGTTCAGAAATTACTTTAGACAGCCACGGAAAACGTTAAGAGACCACAGCGCAATTTTTGGTTTCACCCATTCATCAATTTATGGATGTGCATTTTTTTGCAAACTCCAGTCTGGCTCCTCCCCTTCTCCTCATTGATGAAGGGCCTCCTATTTATTTCATGGACTTCAGTCCTGCTTCAAGGAGCCTGACTGTCCTAGCAGTGCACACCGGCACTTAATGTTTCCCGTTCATTGTGAAAGTCACAATGTCATCTTCCGATTCTTGAGAAACTGTCAGATACGTCAACGGTCATCGCTGCCATTAGAATGTCCCTTACAGCATTTACCTGGCTGGTGTCTGGTCGTTCCCAGTGTCTTTTGCGTCACCCTGTCCTTCTGCACCGCAGTCTCAGACATTTTGAACCTGGAAGCAGCCTGCTGTTCAGCATAGTCTTCTGCCTGCAGAACCAAAGCAGGATTCAAAAATTTCTTAATTTCTTCCATGGTTGTGTCTTTGCTGTACTTACATGAATAGTGTTCCTGTGAACTGGAGACAGTATTGGATTTTAACTGGATGTTGGGCTATGGTCAGTTTAGGACAACAACTGAGTTCCCAGCCGGAGTCAGTTCCTCTCGGCCATTAGGGATCACAGTGAGGACCGTCGACAGAGTCAGGCAGCAAACAGGCGGTAAGCTAGCGGACAGGCAAAGGTCACTCCGGGTGATACCCTGTCGGAGGGCTTCTCCCTGTGATTGTGGCAGCCATTGGTTTGACATGTGCTCCTTTTAGAAATCTAATATCCAGCTAGATAGCTGCATCTCGCAGTCAACGTGCGGTAGGAATGCCTGACCCTGAAATGTCAGCTACCTGATTGGGGTGGAGGTTTTATAGGATGGCTGAAGCCCTAGGATGCAGCCCAGGGACTGGCCCTCACTGACAAGGTACGGTCACTGACGAGGTAAGGTCACTGACGAGGTAAGGTCGCTGACAAGGTACGGTCACTGACGAGGTAAGGTCACTGACGAGGTAAGGTCACTGACGTGGGTCGGCCTGGATCTTCATTATCTAGGGCAGGTGTCACAAAGAACTAAGTAGACAGCTGGACAGATCTTTGACGGTTACAGATGAGCACATTTTGGATGGAAACATCAGCTTGATATGAAGCAACACCTAATGAAGGCTGTGAGCAAGGAGACCAGGACATTAATGGATGAAAAGGAGCTGTACTAAGGAGGGTCACAGTCAGCAACGGAGACTGGGGTCAAGTAGGGTCAGGGCCCTCCTGTCTGTGAAGAAGCCACCTTCACCCCGGCCACCTCCATTGCTTTCGACTTACCCTAATATTAAGCCATATCAGAAGGAGCAAAGCCAAGCAACAGACTGAAAAATCAATTATAACATGCTCTCGTGATTTGTAAAAGAAAGCAACGAAGGCTTTAGTTACATTGGATACTGATGAACTGGGATTTGGTGTCTAACATTCAGAATGCTTTCAACAAAGGCTTAGATTCTATTGTCAGGTCGTTTTCTTTCCACGAGCATGGACATCAAGCCTTTTTTGGAAGGTACTCACTCTTTTTGTAATTACCCAAGGCTAGTTGCTTTAAATTCGATGTGTCTGTCTTTTTGCCCGTCTGCTCAATAAATTAATTAAAATGACTTATAAAGTAAATGAGTAAATGACAGGTTCTATTGGCAATTGATGTTTGAACTGAAGCTGCATGTCCACAAGTCATTGAGCTATGAAGCATTTAGTGGGAAGAGCAAAAGGCAGTAAGTCAAAGCAAATTGTGTGACACTCATTTTATTTTCTTCTCTTAACCGTAAGTTAAGGAGATCAGCGGTATTTCCATGCAGCATGTGATGGTCAAAATCAGGGGAGACGATAGAGTACCGCAGTGTACCCATAGATTTCCTCTATTCTTACAATAAACATTAAATCCACATTGGATTGCTATCGATCTCCCTCGGCTGAGGTATTTACAGAGCCTTTCCCAGGGAGGGGGGGGAGTGTGGGTATTGTGTCTCCTCAGGCTGCCTCCAGGTTCGACTGAAGAGACCCGTTTGTAGGCTGGCCCTTGGGACTTGCACTAGAATTTAAAAAATCTTTTATTATTATTATTATTATTATTATTATTCTATTTTTATCATAAAACAATAAAATTAATACATTTTCCACATTTCATATGCCGTCTGTTCTATTTTCAATTTATATGATTTGTAAATCATTGCGTTCTGTTTTTATTTACAATTTACATAATGTTTTATTTTTTTTGGAAACTGAGCTGTATTTAACCAGAGAGCACAGAGTCCTAAATTTTGAAGGCTTAATAGATCCCGGGTTTTGGGTGCGAAAGGAAGACTCCACAGCTTAGCACAGGCTGAAGGTCCTGACCTGGTGATTTCACATGCCGAAAGATTCGAAACAGATTGTCCTGGGAAAAACTTAGAATGGCATGACAGAACTTTATGCCACAGGAAAGTTTGTGATTGTTGTCTTAAGGCCCACCGGGTAACCATGTTGCCCTCCAGCTCTATGTTGCACTCTGGGAGTTTTACTTACACAAAAACGTTCTGATGGCAGAACAAAAAATGACTGCTTCAAAGAGACAACCAATCCGGTTGGAGAGGGGGTGGGTTCAAGCAAGTAACGCAGGACCGACCAATCAGATGTCTTACCTCGTCTGCCTCGTCTAGTTGTTGGACTCACCTGCTCTATAACCTGATTGGTTGTCTCTCTGAAGTAATCATTTTATTGCTCTGCTCTCAGAAAAGTGTTGTGCAAGTAAAACTGCCACAAGCCTATTCTGCGTTAAATGGGGCACAAGTCATAGGTAAAAATGCATCTGATGACTTAACAAAAAAGACTGTAATTGCAATGTGAGTGGCACAAATCTGCCATACAGCCATAATACCAAAATAGACAAAGCTTGCCTCACAAGAGAACCATGATTATGATAGGTGAGTACCAGGAAATGTCATGCTGATCAAACTTGCCCAATTAAAAGCCTTTCACAGTTAAACGTCTTATGCCGAGGTACTGATTTCAGAGCCGTCTTAAGCATCACACCGTCAATGTCCTTGAGACGTCAATGCCTGGGTTTCGTGACAGTGGTGTCACGATGTCATTTCAACAGCAGGGACCCATGCTGCAAATAAAAGTATTTGCTATGACTGAGCGACACGAGTACAGCGTTTGTGCTTGGAAACGGGCTCCTTGACGTGCCATTTAAATGGCTCGGCTGCTGTTTAATCTGCACAGCTGCTGCTGGATTATGGGTTAAACAAAACCATGCAGACAGATGGCAATCGGAGGGAATTTGAATGTGGACAATATTAAACATTAAGGGTTAAACTCTGCTGCTATATGAGCCAGTTTAGTTACGGTGTAATCAGGGCAAAACCAGAGAAGTAAAGAGATTTAGGTTTTCTTCTAGGTGTGTGTGTTTGCTTATTTTGCTTATGTATTCTTCATATAGTTTCATATATTGACAATAAACCCTCTAATTCCTGAAAGAACCCGGGAAGCATGCATCTTGGAAACATCTAGAGAACACAACCAATCAGGGGGGGCACAGATGACGGTCACCTGATGACTTGACAGCCTTGCTGCTCTGTGGCCACACGACGGCGGCACCGCATGTAAACCGTCGCGAAGGTGCTGCGAACCAGCTAACAGCAGGGAAAATGAAAGGGGCCCGTGAAGGAATTAGACTGCAGCCACCAGATCCTGTCCCTCTTCCCGAGTGTCCTGTCAGCGTGCCAGCTGCAGTCGTTTAGATATTAATCAGATGTTATTAGACAGATTTATTGATTCCAATTTACAAAATCTATGGAAGTGCTGCTGATTATAACGACAGAGGAGTTCTGCATTAGTCACCTTCAACTTACTGTTGCCATCTTGTTTCTCTTTCATTCATAATGTGCTTCTCTGTGATGATTTCTCATTATTAGAATATGTTTGTTTTAGGTTTGGTGGTTGCAATGTCACTTAGCGGGCAGAGAGCCATCCAGGGTAACACGGTGGCAGTTTCCCTGTCTCTTCCGTCCCAGGGAGCCTGGATGCGTCTGGACGGCTCATGGCACCAGAGGCCCAGTGAATGTGCTTACTCATCCATGAAATAGAAATCATGACTCTCTTAGGGTATCGAAGGATGGCACACATGTCCTTCCATCTGCCATTCATGGGCATATTGGAATCCATAAAAAATGACAATTTCTCTCAAGGTTTAACTTCTGATAATTCTATCATCCTAGTCATATTTCTTTAAACACTGGCTGAATTCATTTTTTTTATGGACAATGATTTATTATCTTATATTATGGGTCTGGACTGAGGCAGTGGCACAGTGACCCAAAGTAGAAGAAGTCGTCAAGGTTTATATACATGGTGTTGGTCATGTGACTTCCAGAGGTCATGTGATGGAGAGGGTCATGTGACTAGCAGGGGAGTACAGAGGTTGAAGGCTGCAGGAATCGAGGTTGTAGTGGCACTGGCCAACTGGCAGGAGTCCAGGGCAATGTGGGACTGGCAGATAACCGGAAGAACCCTGGCCTGTGCAGTGTGGAAGGATAGCGGTGTGGTCAAGTGGGGAGCTCATTCGGATTACAAACCAGGAAATGTTATATAGAGCATGGAGGGTAACCGTGGCAACAGGGAGAGGGTGTCACTTGTCTGACATGCTGCATGAATCATACTTAAATTAGCCATACTCAAGCAAAGAAATGAAATCACATAAGGGCCTTGGAAAGTGTATCCCTATGACATTATTTACAGCAAAAAATAACAAATTGAAATTGTCGGGAAGAGTGTGTTCAGCCGCTTTCAGTATTGCTGTTCTATAAGAGAAATATAAAACAGATATAAATAGGCAAACTGTATCCATTTTAGAATACTTCTAATGATATACAGTAATATAAGCATTTTTTTTTTACATTTGACCTGTGGACATTTCCCTTGGGAATATATTTTACAATGACTGTTCTTATACCTATAATTTAAATTGTAGGCAATTTTTCATGTAAGCAAAAGTTTTACCAGGTATTGTTTTACAGATCTTTTGCCAAAAGAGCAAAAGAGATGGAAATGATAAATTAAGTTTCTGCAGTTGTTAGACAAATTGCAGCCTTCCTCTTTGTTTCTGAACCATACCTGACAGAACCTACCTAACAAAGGCAGTGTTGTACATCCCTTTTCTGACCTGCTGAATAAAGACAGAATTAAAAATTCCCCTATACTAGTGATTCATTTTTTATTTAATATGCCTCTATAACTATCAGACTGATGCCATGTTGTACAAGACATAATTTTACTAACAAGCCATTGCAATAATTACCCATGATTTCCTCAGTAGTGTGTGTGTGTGTGTGTGTGTGTGTGTGTGTGTGTGTGTGTGTGTGTGTATGTGTTTTGAGGAACTGTTCGCCTTGATTTTAATCAAAACAAGCAGACAAACAGTCGCTTGTGAGAACTGGCAGAAATGCATGCAGCCTCAGAAAGACAAGAGCCCCTGGCTTCCAAATGAGGATTTTTCCAGTGCCTTCCATATTAAAACACACACACACACACACACATACACACAATGCACTTGGTTTTTTTTATATCCGCATTCTCACAGCACGAAAAATCCTGATTATCTTTGTCATTCTGCGAGTGAAAAAAAATAGGAATATTTTAAAAAGATCTCTCCATCTGTCTCGCTCCCCCTCACTCCAAATGATCCTTTTTCATTTCACGTGGGAGTTGCTTTCTGGAATCCAGTGGCCATAAATCTCAAATTCCACTTCTCCCCAAGCTTTGGATACATGGCTCTTGCAGCTTTACATCGGCGATCCGCCGTTCATGCGTTCCTTGGGAGCATCCCAAAGGCTCCTCGCTGTCGGCTCCCCCTCAGTGGCTATGAGCTAATCAGCAGTGGTCACCTGTAGGTCCAATTATAACCACTGAGAAAATTAGAAGTATTTCCTCGACGCTTACAGTATGCATGTAGTACAGGTACAACAAAAATCACCAGTTACATTACTTATCATTATTTAGTATTTTTTTCAAAGTAACAAACAAGTGAATGTCAAAAAGCAGGATCAGCTAAGGTCCTGGGAGCAGCCTTCACTCATCTGCTATGCAGCTTACGGCCTGCAAAAAGTGCCAGGTACACACCGGGGGTCGGGAACCCCTAGGTTGTGGGATGCAAACCCACATCCTGCTGGGCATGGGGACAGACCCCCCCCCCCGCTGAGTGCCACATTAACTTTCCATTAACCACCCATTAACTTCACAAATGAGAACTGGCACAAAATTAGTCAGTTAATACACTAAAGATGATATATGTAGCAGAAAATGTCTCTTAGTGAGCATACTTTAAATATACCGCTTAAGTAATATGTGTGACAGTTTCTCTTAAAGTCATTAAACTGACTGTCCTTCAGTTTGAGGGACACCCAGAAAGAATCTGGTGACCGTAACTCCAGTTTATTAATTAGATGCTATAAATATTTAATTTATTGTAATTATGATAAAGTAATATGTAGCACCAATGTCTATGAAAAAGAAAAGAAAAAATCTGCTTCTCAAGTTCATTTAAATATACAGAGAAAAAATACACGATACGCACAGTGCGCCCAACTAGAGGAATAATGAGATGTATAGTCGATTTGAGAAACTTTCTCTCAGGGTGCCTAACTCTCAAATCAGAATTTAAAAGCCAGATTTACACAAAAAAGTTTCACTCAAAGTGCACTTTAACATTGGGATTCCACCCTTACCAGTTAAATACAGTTGCATTGAAAAAACATTGGCACATAATTTTTGCGTTTTTACATAAGTTGACGGCCCCTGCACTTTAAGATATTCTCACACACTCAACGTTTTCTCCTTTCTCACAATATTTTTTTGGCCCCACAAAATCATACCCATTTCCAGCTCATTTATGTAAAGAATCGGTCTCTGCCCAAGGCACAGCATCCCGTATATCATTAATTCCTCTTTTTGTCTTGAGGATTTGTCCTGAAGGCAAAGAAAACTGGCTGTAATTAAAGGGTGTTAAGAAATCATACCTACTTCCCAATCCCAATGACTTCAGGAAATCTTGAGACGAAAAAGAAAAGTAGTTATATATTCACATGGAGACGCACACACACACACACGGACATACAAACACACACGCATACAGAAACACATACACACAGAAACAGAAATCCATGTTTCCTTCACAATCTTTTGACATATTCGATCGCTTTATTCCCCCGAGCCGAACTTGTTCCTCTGACTAAAGGGTTGTCTACCACAGTTGTTCTTCTCCAGCTTCACTCATGCCACTGCAGATAGCCCTCTGTCTGCATATAGCCCTCCATCTGTAGATAGCCCTCCGTCTGCAGATAGCCCTCCGTCTGCATATAGCCCTCCGTCTGCATATAGCCCTCCATCTGCAGATAGCCCTCTGTCTGCATATAGCCCTCCATCTGCAGATAGCCCTCCGTCTGCATGTAGCCCTCTGTCTGCAGATAGCCCTCTGTCTGGATGTAGCCCTCCATCGGCAGATAGCCCTCCGTCTGCATATAGCCCTCTGTCGGCAAATAGCCCTCCGTCTGCAGATAGCCCTCCGTCTGCAGATAGCCCTCCGTCTGCAGATAGCCCTCCATGCTGAGCACTGCTCTATTTCATATGATAATTTACATTCATATAGAAGCATTTCTGTAGTTTTGCTTCTCCTTTCACATGCTTAATATAATTTTAATTTAGTGCCCCTAATCTGAGTAATACTCAGCTACTGTTCCTTATTCTTCCATCATTATCAGAATCATCATAATCATCATTGTTGTTGTTGTAGCAAATAATTTCCTTATTATTTTGTAAAGTTAAAACATCAATAAATGTTTCTAGATACATATTACCTGCATGGTATAATTCATTGTCGCTTCTACCCAGATTCTGGTCCAGCTTCCTGGAGTATCAAGCCACTGCCTGTATCCCCTCCTGAAACCTACCTTGCTGATCTTACTTCTGCTGAGGCGACAACCAAAATGTAAAAATTCTATACTGATGTCCCCCACCCACTGATTCATTCAGGCCCCTGAACTAGCTTGTTAATGCATATAGAAAGCATTCTGTCCTAAGACCATTGCCTTGAGGGTGGATAGTCGATACATTTCTGTGCAAAAATGGGGGAAAGGGGATCCATATACTTTGAGACATGTGGAAGTCCTGTGGTGAGTTATTTTAGATATTTGTCCCCTTAACTGTTCTACATTGCTTTCAGATATGTGTTTACTTGCCAAAGAACCTTTTACCTCCATTTCATCCATGTGAATAAAGACTCCGGTTGCACTGATGTTTAGAAGCAACAAGCTGCCCAAAAGATTCATCAGTAACACCTTGGGGACACTGAGCCTCGTCTGAATGTTGTGCACCAGTGATTTCCGGCCTTCGGTGCGTCGTTTTGAGTGCATATTGATTTCGGGCCAGCCAATGAGAAGCCTTTGATCTCCCCCAAGAGAGAGCAAGGAGGCGTGTCATGCAAACGGACGGCGACGAGCTGAAAATGCGGCGCTCAGAGAGCCTTGAAAAAATATGTAATATCCCAGCACCCTTCTGTGTCCTTTTATATGTAAAAGCACAGCACTGCTGCAGACGCTCCTCGGCCGCATCAGTGCGACTTGCTGTGTCTAATTCAGCAAAATATCCACAATGACAACATGAAAAATAAAGAGAGCTTCTGTGTGTAAGAACTGTAAACAGTCGCAGCAGCAGTTTCCCCAAAGGCAAAGCATTCTTCAGTGGTGATTCCTCCATATTTGTATCCTCCCAGCTACTCTGAGGTTTCCCAGCTGGCGCATACCCCCCCCCCCCCCCCCTCGCCTGCACCCACCCCCCCCCCCCCCCCCCCCCCCTCCCCCCCCCCCCCCCCACCCCCCCCCCCCCCCCCA
>JAABNY020000101.1:41639-52963 GCA_015164015.2 Brevimyrus niger | reverse complement strand
ATGTATTGTTCGCCGGCCGGTCGCGGGGCGCCCGCGGGTGCTCCGGGCGGGGGGGGGGGGGGGGGGGGGGGGGGGGTGGGTCCCCTCGGCGGCAATCTGACCAGTCATCGCCACTGAAAGCTGATCGTTTGTAAAACTCCATTTCTGTCCGGGGAATTAAAATGAATTTTCCGCCCCTAAACAGGCAAAGGTAAAGCAGCTCTAGGGCTGCAAAACTGAAACTGCTGACTTTGAGGTAACTTAGCAAACCTCTGGCAGCTGTAACTTTATCCCCCCCCCCCCCCACACACACACACATGCATCGAGAAAGTGCAAAAAAAACACACATGTCCTCCATTTTAGTTTGTTTGCAACCATAACTGCACCTGTCTGTCACCTCAGACCTACCCTCCAACCTCCACCAATCATTCTCACAGATGGTCTTCTTAGGCCCAATCAGATTTGGTTATTATGGTTTTGTTAGCAACAGGGGGTGTGGCTTTGTCACGCAGTTAATGCAGTAACCTCTGTTATACCATCATGATCAGGTGCCATTCTTTTTTTCCCCTTCGTTTCTAGAGGACTGGTTGTCTTGGATCACCTGGTCAACCCTGGCCTCACCTCTAACAAGACACCTCAGGTGGTCAAACAAGTGAAACTTGAGAAAAACCTTTGACTGTCCACCCTCTGTGCCATTGCTCACTGCCCTAATGTGCCGATCCGACGGGTCATTAATGTCGGCAGCTCAATTAAGCATGTCTCTGCCCCCACCTACCCCCCCACCTTAACCTGTCCTTAGCGGCCGCCATTCTTCTCAGTCCTCTAATGAAATTACTTTACATTTAAGATCTGGCCACCCGAAGCGTCACCCCCCCTCTCCGGTGTCAGGCTCCTTTGTCCCTGTGTCAATCCTTCACGCCTGTTCTTTCACCTTCTATACCTTCGCATTAGCCTATCCGAGCCAATTAAAAAGGACATGTATATGTCAGAAGAAACACATTGTTATGGACCATTAGATGTTTGATATTTAAAGGCAGTGAAGATGTGATCAGAAGTAGTATTGGAAATATGAAGTCTGTCCTTGTGCCTTTTAAGGCTATTGTGGATTTAATTGTCATGATCACTTAACTGAGACAGATGTTCTAGGTCAGTTTCATGTCTAATCCCGACTCCCAGATTTATTTTTCTACTGAACGCATAATAGGATTTGGAAAAAAATGTCAGAAATCATATTAGTAATACTGATTGATTATGAATCATTCTAATTAAGTTTCAGAGCACACAAATTCACTGATTGATATTTCTTTTCTTGTCCTTTCATAAATCCTGCAGCGTTCCACTGCGTCGTCACTGAATCATTCTTAAACAGCATTTGCCTTTTTCAATTAAGGTCCCAACATTGCCATGGATGCAGCTCAGGATCCAGAGATGGTTCCGTGCGGCTGGCGCGGACTCAGAGAGCAGCTGTTCTCAAAGCCTGCTGCTTATACTCTGCACACAACTCGGCGACTTAGACCCGAGGCAAGAGGGCGCCATATTTTCCAGAGGGGAAATTATGAGTAAATGATTCATAAATGGTTCAGAATCATTAATCTCCTTGGAAGAAAAAAAATTTACACACCTGGAGGAAAACACTTGCTTTTCAAGCACCGCGAAGGACATCCTAATCATCAGGCCAAAAAGTCACACTAAAATTATAGGAAAATAAACTATGCTGTGCAGAGACATATTTATATATCAGTCTATGTTTTTTTTTTTTCGTTTTGAAGAACAACCAGGTTAATAAATGTAGTCCAGTAGGCTAGTTATCTGAATGTTTTTCAACAAAGCTGATGTCTGTCATGGTCAAAGTTATTGATGATCATGTCAGAACAGCCTCTCTTAACACCAAATGGAGCGGCAAAATAACAATATATTACGTTAATAAATAAATAAGCGGACAGAAAAAAAACAACTAAATAAAAACCTTGCCTTTGACGGCTTCTTTTGATAGACAACTCAGTCCAACACACTTATTCACAAGCTGAAGCAGACTGACAAGTCTTGTTACAAAACGAATTATTGTTTCGTAAGCTCAGAAGCAGGAGAAAAAAGCCTGAATTATTCAAATCCCTGAAATGTTTCCGCTCATGTGTAATTGAAATATTTATACAAGAAACTGTTTCTATACCAATAAAATATAAAAAGTTAAAAATCTCTCGGTACTGAATTCATAAACTGCACCCTTTGAATAAGAATTTCTTCTTTTTTTTTCTCAATTGGAATTTGCTATCAAATTATTTTCAGAGAAAACACAAGGTACCAAGATTCTTTGACCACTTAATTACATTGTCTGGGGATAAGACTTACAAGGTTGCGCTTGGTCCGAAATGCCCCAAAACATTATTTATTCCCTTTTATTGATGCAGGTTCCATTTCCAACTTTATTGAAAGCCAAGTAAAATAACACTTAGCACCACGGTAATCGCCTGTTTACTTGTCCGTCGCATACCAGTTATTCCAGTGGTTAATCACCCACGAAGCGCGCTGGGTTCTTGCATTCCCGGAACAATGTTTGTTTAGTTTTAAGTGTCACAATCATTGCATTATTTGTGGGTCACTCACAGCTAGAACTCGGTGACTCTCATTTCCTTTCAATTAATTATCTATTACTGCTGTCAGCACCTAAAAACAAGATACCTTGTAAGACAGTTGCTGTAAGTCACCTCATCCAGAAATCGCCGTTGCTGCTAGGTAACTGTGATTTATAAATACTTCCAATCATCCATAAACAAAAAAGACAATTGCTAACAAACTGTTTAAACTTCATAGCCTGCATGAGGTGCCTTAACTGTAGAGGCATGGCTGAGGGTTTGTGTACCGTCACGCAAGTCTCAGTTTCGCCATAATCATACAGACAGACCTTTGTGTGGCAAAAAGCAGAGAAATTAAATTAAAATAATAATTAAAACACGTGAACCGGATGACGAATGTGAGATCCTGAACGGACTGGAGCTTCCAGATGTTTATATTACTTAGGCTATTGAAACGTCTAAGCAGATATTTTTGCATTTACACGTTTACTCTTTTACTCCATGTGTAGGGGCTCCAATAAAGCAGAAATATTATTTACTGCAAATTCCTGCCCCCCCCCGGCTCAGGGCCTCAGGTGACATTTTGCCTTGGCGGGCCAGAATTTCCAGGCACCTCCTCTGATGAGACCATCAAATTATTTAGTGCAACTCAAGTCAAACATGTCCGTCTTTGATCTCAACAGTCCAAAGACTGAACAATTGCTGGTCCAGTCAGTGACTTAGGGTCCCCCACTGAAACAGCTCATGCTTTCCTAGTCTCCTAGATTTTTTTAAAACAGCATCGCTTGTGGTCAGGATCCGGTTGTCGTGTCTTCTATTTTAGAAGTAACAAGCGTGAAGTCGACTGTGTTGTAACGCTCGCCATATTCCTTTATTGACATAACGTCCCCCGTCACATGAAACCCCGCCCCTGCCATATCATTGGTCGTTAGCCAAACACATTCAAGATCAGCACTCGAGATGATCTATTCTCCTTACATATATTTTTCAGGTACACCACACCAATGGCCACTGTATTGTCACTTGATGATTGGAAGCTGCGATTGCCGTCAGAATTCCCTCTCAAGTCATGAAATTGTCCTGCAGTTAATCTTTTGTAATTAATTATATTTGCGAGCAAATTGCTGCCCCTCTAACCTCCAATTGCATGGCTACTCTGCTCTTTCTATGGAATTAGAGATGCTTTGTTAGGTTCCCTGTGACACAAACAGCAAATTATAAAGGCATAATCCATTTCAAGGCTTTGATTGCTCAGAGACGAGTTTCTATAGAGCGTCTCTGAACTGCTGAATGGTGCATAGCAAAAAGAAACAGACATGGAAACAGAATAGGACCGAGCTCCTAAATAATGTTAAATGTGCCGTGTCATGACAGCTCTCAGTAATAAACATTTATTGCTCAGCTCAAATGTCACCCAGCATCGCTGTTAATGCCAATAAAGAGCCACAAAACACAAAGAATTTCATTTCTAGCTATAAAACAACTCAAGTTATATAACATGTTTTTATTTTACTTTTTTTTCCTCAGGTTTAGCAAATAATTCCCAGTGGTCAGATTTGCCTCAGCAATATCAAGTTACAGAAACCTGAAGATGTTTGAGTTTAGGGCAAGGGGTAGGGAGGGGTGTGGTCATCTCAGGAGAGGGTTAGGGATTAAGTAATTCAATCTGGAAATATAAATATTTGCTTTCTGTTATTCCCGTCTCTATTAATTCTGCCAATAGCCTGACACCCGGCCTATTTGCCATGACTGTGATTGCTGTCCCAAAGGCTGTTTTGTATTTCTCATGCAGTCTTTATTAACTCTGCTTCTACTTACTAAGCCCAACAAAAAATAATATATGAGCCCAATTTCCTATCCCCACGCCACATGATTTAGTTCACTGAATTCTTTCTGATACCAGCAAAAAGAGACTCTGCTTAGTCTTTTAGTTCCTCAGTTACTTGCACACTTCTTTCTGTCCTTTGCCTTTTGTCCCCTGAGAATGTTTGCCTCTGTGTTAAACTCCTCATTTAGGTGCAACAGTTTATTACTATAAAAAGTACAATAACTATGCAACCTGTAAACATCAATCTATCCGTCTCTTTTCTGAAACCACTTGTCCGATACAGAGTTGCAGCAGGTCCAGAGTCTATCCTTGGGGTTACAGACACCGCGGAGCTACACAGTAGCCTGTAAACTGCTTTTTGTAAATAGGTTTTGAAATGTAAGATAATATACCATTCTACAGCGATCAGTTTTCCAACACAAAGACTCCAACGCAAATAACCTTGAGGACAAGGATAGTGTAGGCCTCATTCAACCTGCATTAACACAAATGACCAGCACAAATGATTTAAGACAGGGCCAGTGTTAAGGCAGTCCAAGGTGAGATAGAAATGTGAACTGTTACCCTGACAAGAGAGAAATAGAAAAGCGGAGCGAGATTGAGATACTGTAGAGAGAAATGAATAATTTGTATTCTTCAACTCTTTTGTGTTTATAACATTGCGTCGAAAGTAAAAAGCGTCTTCCTGTTGACCAATCAACAGTTTCTGCATGGCTTCCCTGAGTGGTTCTGCTGATAACCAGATCCTCCTGATTTCAGCCATTGTCTCACTCAAGAGATGAGTCCTTGCTAGGCTCTCTTATCTTCTCCGCCGCCCAAACGAGAATGATGCCTTTGATCCGGCTGAAGTGGGGAGGGGGCGCCAGACCGTGGCTGACCCAAGCGCTGCGGGAATTTTATGAACCCCCACCACCCTGCTCCGGCCCGTCCCACCACAGCCGCACGTGTCCTGCAGGAGGTGTGGAAGCGGTCAGGGTGAAATCCTGCGGCGAATACCAGAAGCGTGAAATGGCCCCAGCTGGTGGAGATGCCCGTGTGAGTGAGAGGACCTCGAGATCTCCTCAAAACTGGCAGGGGCCAAGAAAGAGGGCAGGAGTGAAGGAGGAACTTTTATGGCACGAGAGACGGGAGCTTCATGCAGCATCTGACGGAGGCAAATACCAGCAAGTCAAGGGCTAATGCAGCAGTATAAACTAGTTCTGCGAATCCTGAATTAGTTCATTTGATCCGGTGACCTGCTGTATATTACTAGTGGCTAGGAAAATGACACTCCCCCCCCCCCATGGGTGATTACACTCACATGCACATTCGTACACAAAAAAATATTTGGGAAATTAAGCCAATAACCAAGCATATGTTTCCAAAGTAAAACTAATTACCCTGGTCAACAGTATCGTTTAAAATATAGGCATCCGTACTCCCACACGTTAAGCATCTTTTTAAAAAAATTGCTTTCATTTAATACGCACATCCCTGCTTAATGAAATGTTTAAATTAATCTTCATCCAGAAACACCCATTTCCACTGTACTGCCATCACAAACAATCGTTTCAATCAATCAAATCCTGGCATGGATATCGGTAAGAGGAATTAGCTTTTTTCCCCCATGTCTGTGGTCCCAGGCTTTAGTCATTACCGTGAAGCAAACTCCAGCCTGACCCCCAACTCCCAATATAATCTCAGACCTGATTATATGTCGGTCATGACTATAAATATGGTAAATCTTAAAAATATTCATTACACTGTAGTCCTCAACATTTTCCATGTGTTTCATCGGGTGACTTTTAACCTGGTGACTGTTAAGCCGATGCCTGGGATGCGACGCTAACAGAGATGATTAACAGTTTTCGAGAGGTGCGCCCTTTT
Source organism: Brevimyrus niger (assembly GCA_015164015.2). NCBI lineage: Eukaryota > Metazoa > Chordata > Actinopteri > Osteoglossiformes > Mormyridae > Brevimyrus > Brevimyrus niger. The sequence continues at coordinate 46,717 of JAABNY020000101.1, read as the reverse complement.
CTGAAGTACGCTCATTACAGAAACACGAGTAAAATAAATGATATGACATGTTTAAACTACAAGTAGGCTGCACGGCTTCGCTCTACATTACGTGCGGCACAAACTCACCAACAAAAGCCCGAGCATCACGGCGGCGGTGGAGGCCCGTCTGTCGGCTTTGCGGTTTTCTCTGTTGTTAGAGATTTCACTCTCATCGCGTCCCCCAAATGTCAGCTCCCGTCGACTCAAGAACGGAATCACATCAATCAGCCTTTTCAGAATCTCGCTTTTCCTCCGCGCTGCGTTATTGTGTTTGGCTAACTGCAGATGCATCACCTTCGTCTATCAGTCTGTCTACCCTCACTAGGGTGGCCGACGGGAGGCCAACCCCCCCCCCCCCCTGCTCCCCCAAGTGCATAACCCATAACCACAGAATCTGCAGTCATAAAATATGGACAAAAATCACGTCACGTATTGGATAAAAGAGGAACACAGTGTTTCGTTTTTCAATTCGTGGCATTACCACAGTATACAGTACAGGCAAGGTGGTATCCCTAACACTTAATTGCATGACTTCACTCACGTGTTTCTTCTGCACAATAAAAGTTAGAACAAAAGCGATCAATGCTCCTAATCACAATATATACACGGGATTAGCTACAATCGACAGCAGTTAACAAGAGCGTTATTTACAAAGCGAGTTTATCTTGCCCGACGGCTGAACTCATGTTCTGAACAATGTGCATCAATCATCTCCGGATCATGAACACTCAAGAGCACGACTGTAGAAGTTTGACGAAAACTGCAGAGGCACCACTTCGCTGGGTGGGTTTGAAATGCCATATTCCATAACCAGCCAATCGATTACTAAATCGATGATGAAATACATTAAAGTCTATTAGCTTAGCGAGGAAGATCGCGTTCAGCTTCGCTGCAGATCCTTTTAGCACTCTAAGGGTGGTGCTGTTTTGCAGACTCTTTTGGGTTTGCATGGAAATGCTCTTTGTGATAATATATTGGCATGAAAAAGATATATTATGTCATATGAATGTCATATTTTTATGTGTGGCACCGCTTCACCCAGGGCTGCTCAGCCCTATAGGTGTCATAGTTTAACCCTGTGGGAATGATTCTAGAAGCTAATAGAACTAATTGAGACAAGAAAACTTACCGGGCACGCAGGCAGGGCAGGATGACCTTAGGAGACAGACAGAGGGAGCAGACGTACCCCAACACCCCCTACGGTGCCAGTGTCTGAGGGGCAGCTGCCTTTGCGAGCCAATTTCACGTTGGCAGGGAGGGGAGCCGATGGGGGAGATGCTTGCCAGGGCCCCTCCCCCATATCGGTTAGATCCGGTACTGGCTTCTCCAGTGATCTTAAAGAAACCTCCACTAGTTTAGAAGTTTGAGCTGGTTCTATCAGCAGGAAATCGTGTTGCTCGCAGGCCTTCGGTTGCGGCCGAAGAAGAAATTGGGTAATCTCTACGGAGACAGGTAAAAAGAAAAGAATTAAGAAAATCGCCAAAGACCGACTGTTGCCGACACACTAAAAGCTAATCTGTATGGTGTCATTATTCAGTCCTGCACTGGGTTGAAGCACAGCTCTAATGAACTGTGAAATTGCATTACATAAAGCAGAGAATGGGCTCCTCTCGCCCCTGGACCTTGCAGTAAAACAATGAAATCAAGAAAAGGACAAGGAGGGTAAGAACTACTTATATAACATGGACCTGCACAGCCGAGTAAGAGCCTGTTACGGCGGTGACATTTATTAGGTCCTGCGATCGATACCGGGGCGGCGAGGTCGCTCTGCAGACGGCGGCTTCCCCCCACGTGGCTGTGGGTTTGAGTCCATCTCTAAGCCTGCCTGGGAGCCATTCCCCTCATCTTCATGCAACCACAACCCATAAAGAAGTTCTACTATATTAATGTCTCATAATTGCCTTTGGAACGTGAAAGCATGTGGCCCAGTGTCAGAAGCTGAAGAGAATTTACTACAGCTACATAAAGCAGGGTCTTCTTTCTGTAATGGTAATGGTAATTATAATTGGAAGTAGTAATAATTGTAATTCACAGCAACTACCCATCCAGGCGTGTCTCCTGACTCCTGCTCTGTGTTACCTGGGATTGGCTTCTCGTTTAGATTAATGATACATTGTATAATAAGCTATGGAAGATTAATGGATGGATGGAATATCTAATAACTAAAATTTGGAATAGTTTGCACGGTAAGTAATTATATGTATATTAATATTTTACTTATCTAGCAGCCAATCAAAAGGGTAAAGACATAATGATTAACCACCAAATAGCATTGCCATGGCAACAAACATTGCTGGCTCCAAACACAATATAACTGAAACTGCATGTTAATTGTGGGCACTGAGTTAAAGTTTCCAGTTTGCGGCAGAATAACAGTAAGGATTCTGCAGCGCTGGCAGTCTGTTGGGGTTTTATTCTCATTAAACACCCATGGGGTCCAAAATCGGAGAATGAGCACAAGTTGTTACTGTACTCAACAGTCTGGCAGGGGTGTGGGGACTGATGATGTTTTGCGGTTAATGAGGTCCTAAGCTTCCCCCCAGCTTGGCAGCTCAGAACAAGGCCCTTGACTGGGAGCCCATAGAGAGCCATCAGGGGAGTGCTGACATGTACGTGTTTAGGGGGGTTGAAACCCAGGCAGGCGACTCATTTTTGTGTGTCAATGGAGGGGATTAGGTAGCAGGCCAGCCAGAAGGGAGCTGAAGTCTTCCCAGTCTGAGGCAGCCGGGGGTCCAAACCAGAAGGTACAGGGAGAGGGGTACAAGACCCTTTCTGTGAGGAACATGCCTGTGCAGGAAGCTGCAGTCAATCAGTGATACAGAGCAGGATTCTGAGGGTCACCCAGAAGATCTCGACACGGCGGCTCCACGGCCTGGAAGAGGGGCAGATAGCAAAGGCCAATGTTGCTTTTTGGACTGGTTTGCAGGACATGGAGCTGTGCGTTTTTGTATCAGTTGTAAAGACTTGCACAAGAGGTAATGGCAAATCCAGTGGCATTTTCAAAAGCCTGGGAGCTGGCACGCTAAGACCCAGGAGTTTATAATCACAGCCTATGCCCAGAACATGGCCTCATTCCTCCACTGAAATCTGTGTAATGCCATCAAATATCTCTTTCCGGGATGTTCTGTTTGTGTCTTTCTGTGCACTGTATGACAGTTTTTGTATGTCTGGGCTTTATGTACCCTGTTGCTGTATGCGGCAGAATTTACCCTGGGATCAATACATCTCATCTCATCTTATCTTATTACCGTAACAGATTAGCTGGGGAAATTGTGGCAAAGCAAACATATGGATGGAACAATGATGGATGGACGATGGGTAGAAAATGAAGAATGGGATAGAAGAAGAGAAGGGATCATATAAAGAAGTAAATGCAGAAAGTATGACTTTCCGGCAGAGACGAGGCCCTTTGCACAGTCTAATGAAATCATAAAGGGAGACTTCCCCTCGCTGTGAAAGTCTCCACGTCCCTCTGTATGTCTGGCACAAATAAATGCTATCATCTTCAAAAGAACGACTTTTGCCTGACAAGCCAACGGAATTTTCAGACTTAATTCTCAGCCAGAAACGACTTTGCATTAATTTTTCACGTTAACCAGATTTTATCCTTCTAATCTTATTTCGACATTGATTTAGACTCCATGCAGGGGTTATATACACTGTAACAGAAACATGGTTGGAAAAGTCAACTGGCCTGTTTCTTTTTCATTACCCCCACCCCAGATTTAATAGTTCTTGGGGGAGGGGGGGAACTGCCTTTCGGAAAATAAGCATGTCGGAATTAGTGTGAAAGAAAAGCTGGAGGCATCAAGCTAAGGTTTTTTTGTTGTTTTCTGGACCGACACAGATACAGAAAAACAAAGAATTCAATACACTTTCACATTCCCAATTCCTTTATGCAAATCCCCCAGGTATCGCTATTGGATTGTTTTCTTAAAAATAGTCCCATTTTTCCTGCCTTAGAAGCTGATTGCACTACATTTAATGCAAGCAACGAATAAGGAAGGCATGTTTCAGGAGAAGATGAAAAACACAGGTTTCCTTACAATTCAGTTTCAGAGAAAACAAAGGACCGAGTATCAAAACTGCCAGCAATTACTAACAATGAAAGTTACAGGGTGGACTGAAGAGACTTCAGATCTTTATCTCAGTGGTACGTGAGATCAGCGATTTGCGATACTTTGCCAGCAAAACTCGGTTGTTGTGACAAGGACTCCAAAGCCCCCAGGTAGCGTAGCCGAGGTGATTTGCTTTGGATGACGTCGCCGTTAAAAGCTCACCGCCGCAGCTGGGAGCCACGTGTCTCGCGGCCGAACGGACCGACACTCCTGGGATGGAGCTTCTCACACAAAATCGATGAGGCCTCACATCTCCACAGCCACCTAAAATAAACCGATGGTTTGTACAAGCATGAGGAGAAGCACGTCGGAATGTTTGTTTTGTTTTTTTTTTATTTCACATATCCCATCTTGCTATCCTTTTTAGGAGGTGAGAGTGAAGCTTGGAGTTAGAGCACTGGGTCAGTCTTGGGTCCATTACCCGTGAAATATTGTTCAGGGGATCTCCACCTTGCTCATGGGTGGAGTGGATTCACACTAGTGACCTTCCTATCCTAGGCACGAAGACCTAGTATTAGCCCAGTTTGACCCCAGTTTGCATGCTCCTCACATGCTCTCCAAGGTCTCCTCAAAGCCGCCTGATGTTTGTCTGCACTTCGTCTGAATGACAATAAATTCACCTATTCCTGCCGTGACTTTACCTCCAGGTCTCGGCGACCGACCCCGTGATATAGCATCATCCCGTCTGTTTTGTACGTCACATGCTAGGATAGTGTTTGGGTCACCCTGGAGAGGATAAGGGCTTAATGGAAATGGATGGAACGACAGAGGGAAGGAGAACGCAGTGTGGCAGTCATGCGACAAAGCCCTACTCTATTAACGATGCGCCGACGCAAACTCCAGTCAAATGCCGACATCGTGATTGACCGTGTCGCCAGATGCGATAAAGTCACAACACTGGAATAGAAGACGGCTTGATGTGGGTGGCCCGGCGGCCGG
>JAABNY020000101.1:15645-33530 GCA_015164015.2 Brevimyrus niger | reverse complement strand
GACCCCCCCCCCCTGCCCCCACTCCCTCCACCCCTTTCTGTGAAGTTAGCGGGGCCCCCGCTACCTGCAATGCTGAGGTGTTGAATCGGGATGACAGGCTGTAATGAGAGCGTCTGCGGAGGCCGGAGCCTCGGCGAAGCCGCCCCCGCTCCGCACTTGCGTTAGCGGGGCCCCGAATCCTAGAGGTAGCATTATACGAGCGCTGCTACGCTACGCTACGCTAACAGAACTCCAGCATTGTGTTAAATTGAGGTTGTTATTTCCAGATTTGACGTGCTTTTCTCCGTATCGGCCCCCTTCTCCAGGCCATGGTTAAGGTGAATGAAAACCACATGGTTCCCTACCCGGGCCTCTTGGGGCCCCCAGCCATCAGGTTTGAGGCCCCTTGTGCTTATGCCCTGTACACATGGGAGGCCCAGGGAGATGGGAACGGTCCCGACGATGATGATTTCTCCGCGGTTCCCTTTCCTTCTCATTTAGGGAACAGCATGACGGATTTCAAACAGGCAGGCCAGAATGTTCCATCTGCGGCGTCGCTACTCTTGAGACAAGCCACCTCAGCCCGGCTCACCCGTCTGGAAAAGAATCTAAAATATCCCCTGTGCTCTGCTTTGCAGGACACTCCCAAATGGATGGTACAACATGGTACGTTTTCCAGAACTTATGATGCACACGAATAGCAAGCTCTCATGTTCGTATTTACACAGCTCAAATGGTGAAAATAATTCCCCATTATCTGCATTTAATTCTGTATTCTGATGTCTTTATTTAATTTGTTCTGCATGGGGGTGGGGGGGGGAGTCTGTTTCGCACCCAGTAAACGCTCATTGGAGTTATCGCTCTGCGGTGCGCTGAATTAACGCGCAGGTAAGCGGATAATGACACCCCTGTCGGCTCTGTAAGCCGACGTTGACGTTACAGCTCAGCACAGATGGAAAATCCCTGCCATTCATGCAGAGAGCAAGACAAACCGAGTATGGCACACGGCACACCCCCAAATGATGAGGGAAGCAGCCCCCAATCACAGCGGGCTAAAGGCCTCCCTCTCGGCGAACACGGGACCTGGGACCACCCCCAAGCCAGTGAAGCCACAAGCCCCAATGGTACCTAACCCTCACTCCACAACACCATCGCGGCGAGGGAGACAGAGGCGAGCTGGGATTGGAGAAGCCGAGAGTAATGAGGAAGTGGAGGCAACTCCATTTGCCAGCTGGAGTGGAGAAAGAAATCTCAGCGGAAGCCCAGCGTGCGACTCGAGTGACAGAAATCAGTGGTTAGCCTCAAGTGAGTGTCAATTCATCAGAGCGGCGTGGCGGTTTGGGAGCTGATCAGCAGAAGCAGCGCCCTGCGCTCTGGGAAACAGGGGAGGAAGAAGAATCTGCCCTCCAGCGTCGTGACCCCCCCCCGTTTATGGGACTTCAGGAAGGACGGCTGTTTTGGCACAAAGAAGTCCCGTCTGCCACTCACCTTTCCCGTCATCTCAAACTGCGGAAGTCTCCGGGCTCCTTGTGTCAACCTGACAGTGGGAGCGGAGGAGCTGTCTTTTATTTCAACACACCAGAGGCACCATACCAATCCCACCCCCTCGATGAAGTCAACAAGATAGCAATGGGGTGGTGGTGTAGGGGGTGGTTTCCATACACAGCTGGAACAGAGGATGGATGGATGGATGGATGGATGGATGGATGGATGGATGGATGGATGGATGGATGGATGCTTTAATAATCCTGAAGGAAATTCCCGAGGCAGTAAGATATAGGGGTTACACACAGGCTGATCTGATTTGTGTGGGGTATCCCACAAACCCTCCGTCACAATCTCCGGCAGGAACGCAAATCGAATCTGTTATCTTTTCAATACCACAGAGGAGAGAATTAAAAAAAAAATGCACAATCAAACTGAACTGTCATCGCTTAGACGTTTACTTCTTCATCGAATTTCGGCACGACAGTGAAAGGCAGCGACCTCGCGGAAACTCAGAAAAATGGGCCGCATAATTTATTGCCCTCGGCTCGGCGCCCCCAAATAATGATGAACTCCCCCCCCCCTCTTTATTGAACGGTTCAGATTTATCGTTACAGTATAAAGAAAACAAATAGAAGAAAGAGATGAAAACTTTCGCCAGCGAGACTTTCAGACGCTTTCGTTTGTCATCTGTTGTCAGTGAGATGTTGCGTTTAAGACTCAGCGCCTTTGGGAAATTCCCCTAATGCCCAGAGGCAGGGATGAAGGCCTCAGATGGCAGCATTCATGTTAAACTGGCAGGAACTGTGGTAATTTAGTGTGTTGAGGCGTCGGAACTTGCTGAAGCTCTATGAGTTAGTTTGATGTGTTGGCTTTATTGGCTTTTTCACGTAGAGTTTCACAAAGAAGGCCGTCAGATCTGAAGGACACTGGATGAGACGTTTTCCATCCCATCCCAGGGCCAAACCGCAGCTTTGAGAAGGAAATACAAGCTTGGTCATTCAGCCAGAGCTAAACATTCAAAGTCTACATATTCTTTTTAGAACACTAAACTCAAAAGATTATAATCCTTCAAATATGTAAATCATAGCTTCACACTTGCCTTAAAAAACACACACATATAAAACGCTAGCTTATGGCTACATAACAAACCAATCAGGCCAATGACCTAAATATGTCTTTTGCTGGCAATCAGATATTCCACACAACAGTAAATTTACCTTAAATCCCCACAAGCGTAGAATACATTAATGGAGTCTGGAGGCTTCTAGAACCTTCTTCCCAGATAAGCAAACATGTCACAACAACAGAACAGAGATAAGAGAAACATCAGTTTATTAACAAATCCAAGCACAGTAGACAGTGTCAGGCAGTAGGGTCACATCCACGCGACGCCAGGTTTTCTGCCCATCAGACCTTCCATCAATGATGGCAGGACTTTGGATTCTCCCTGCGAGGTAAGCAGCTGAGTAGCACTCCAGTGTTGAGCATAAACAGATGAGGCATCATGACAAGGCTGTATAATTAGTCAGGGTCAGATGATCAACTCAAAGGGTCCAAGACGCCGGGCAGAGGAACCAGATAATGACCCAGTCAGAACCCAAATCAGTCAGGCATGATTCTTAATTTACATATACAGTTTTAACAGTCAAGCAGCTCCTAGAGAATCTGAGGGTTTAGAGCCCTGCTCAGAGGACCAATGTTTAAATTACGCTGCCAACACTGGGACTTGAACCGGCAACCTTCCTGTTACAGGTATAACATCCTAAGCCACTGACATCCGTGTTCCTGAAAAGTGCACAGCTTACTATGCTGTACTACACGATGTATTCATCTAGCATGTAAAAATAAATAAGGGATTTTTGTTATAAGGGAATTGAGCCTGAATGCCTCTATAGTATTTCTGTTAAACAATCAGAATGCAATCCCACGTTTACTCGGCACCCTACTGTGAATTTTTCCTAGTGCATCTGTTCCTGGTCAACACAAAAATAACCTGATGTGTCTGACAGCAAACACAGATCAGCAGACACGTGCCGCAAAGCAAACGAATACCGTCGTATGGCAAATGAGTGTGAAAATATACAGCGTCTGTGCACAAGAGAGAATAATTCCAGGTAGGAGTCTCACACTCGCTGTTCTTTGTCCGTTGATGAAATAATAACACTAAAATTATTATCTTATTTCTTGTCTCTTTAGGCTGACCATTTTGATGGTTTTATATCCCTAGTGCATCTCAACACCTATCATAAAGAATTCTCACACTATTATACATTTTTATACGTGTTGTATTGATTGTATATATTACAGTGTTCTCTCTATATTACATTATGCATAAAGTAAGACCGTAGATTAAGAAACCTGTAAAACGTTAAGTAAATTCTCCCAGCATGCCTCTGTGAGTTTTTGTGCCACCGATGTGCATGGCAGAGGAAGCCAAGGGCCGGGAATGACAGGCACACGGGCTGCGCCAAGGGCGGGTTTAATCTCTTTGTGAAGCGCTGATGTGCCCTGAGACGCGGCATTGTGATGCCATCCTCCCCTGTCATCGCGCCCTTAATTGTGATGGCCAGGTGCAAACAGCATGTAATCTTGTTTGTCAGTTGCAGCTTTTTACTTTCAAATTCGTCCGTTGACAAGCAATTTTGGAACGGGGACAGATTTGGGAGACCGCACGGGGGTTGGGGGGGGGGGTGGCGGTGCAGAGCCGCAGGGATGGGTGTTACAAAGAGAGTGTGCACGCGTACGTGAACGACTGTGTCGCCCCCTTTACCTGCCCGCCCGCTCCTCTCCTCGCCCCCTTTACCTGCCCGCCCGCTCCTCCCCTAGCGGCCGGATACCTTAAGCACAGGGAACCGCTGTTACCATGCGGGGCCCAACGCGGACCGCTGTGTTGGGACGGTTCGGATGAGGCACCAGATTATGAGGGCCCTCATTTTTCACGCCTGAAAGATAAAGCCAACAATACAGCAGCGAGACAAACAAACCGGGGGTCTTTGCCGTGAGCATCTTCAAAGCGCCTTCCTGGGTTCCTTTATTCCTGAATGGTTCGGGGGCAGCCCGCAGTGCTCACCGGCACTTCGTAAGGCTGCTATAATCTTTCTGTCTTTGTGTCTCGGCCCCAGAGAGGGAAACAATGCCGGGGAGGCGGCGATGAGGCTGTAAGGCTGTACCGTGGGCGCCGGGGGTGTACACAGAGCCCCGGAGCCCATCCTCAGTCCGCCTTACATTGTTCCATGAATGACTGGCCCCATCTCTCCAGAAAACACCGGGCCCCCCACCCCCCCCCACCCGCAATGTCCATTCCCACAGCTGTGCCTGGCGGCCTGACACAGAATTGTTAAAGCAAAACAGAAAGCACCCCCCCCCCACACACATTCTGGGGAGGCTCACAGCTACTACATCAACAGTGTGTTGGGGGGGGTGTTGTGTCGCTTTCTGTTTTGGAAGCAGGAGATTAGGCATTGTACCTGCGTGTGATCCCTCATGGCAGGCGCCTCAGCGTCCGCACTGTGGAAAACTGCACAGCGGCGGCAGACATGAAACGCCCAAGTCAACAACAGTGGGAGTATACATCCATCCGTGGGGTAGCGGGAACAAAGGCAGACTGAAAAGAAAAAAAGATCCACGATCACGGCAGAAAGCCTGAGCGGATGGAGTCGGGTTTCTTATGCGCAGAATGACAGCCAGAAAGCAGCGGAGTGGGAGAAGTAAACTGTGTCACAGACCTACAGACCGCGCGCATCTCCTCACGGGAGGTAGGCCCCGCCCCGCCTATCCCCACAGAGCAGCGGCTCACCGGAGAGGAACCAAAATTAATTTTTCTACAGAGGAGGGGGAAAAAATAGGAGAGAGAGAGAGAGAGAGAGAGAGAGACAATTCAAATGTAATTGTAACAATGAGCAGAAAAGCATGTGTTCCCATTCACTTCACACAGACATTAGCTGTGACAATGCAGGGGTGGGGGCATGAAGTGAAGAAGGCTTTATTTCATTTAGAAGCACTCGCCTAAATTCCCCCATCAAAAAAAAAAAAAAGAACCGCAGCGACATAATGAGTTTTTTAATTAAGTCCGCCGCTTTATCATGTTTTACAAAGGAGACTGCCGCCCTGTAATAATGCCCTTTTAATGAATTGTTTTGGAAACTCTTCAGAGTGTTTGCTGATAAACTTTTAATCTGTAATAGGTAGAGGAGCGAATGTTCTTCTGCGCAGCAGAAAATGGCATTTTTTGCTGATGAAACACGGCCTCCCCCCATCCCCCCCCGAAACCCCACCCAGTCACCCCTTCCCCACAAGCCCCATCTCCACGCACTGACATTGGGATGAAATCTCGCCGCCACCCCTCCCTGTCTTCTATTTCTGTGCACAGCTCACCCCCCGCTCTTCCTGAGGGTGGGTGATGCTCGGCCAGGGGGGGGGAGGGCATCGTGCTGGGGAAGACGCTGAGGAGAAGCGCAATGTGTCGAGCAGGAGATCCCACCCGGGCGATTGGCCTCTCGCAGACACCTGAGGCTGCTTTCCAGCAGGGTGGGGGCCAAAGACTGTGACATTTTCACTCTTTCACTAGTGACGTCATGCCAGAGGGCACGATTTGGCCTATTTTTGCCATTTTACCAGATTCAATACAATCCCGTCAGGCGGCACTGCTGGCTTACTATGTTGTTGCCCCCTCAGTAGGTGTCACCCAAGGCAGGAAAAGCCCCAGGTAGGGCGTCCGTCCATTGCAGTGTCCGTCCTCACATTGCGATCCCTGATATTGACTTCATACTTCAAAGCTTTGGTGTGAACTACACTCTGCTCACATACTTGCCCATAAACCATCACTGCTGTACATGACAAGGCCTCACATACTAATGTGGGAAGTGGGGCTCAACAGAGCAGCATTCGGATTGGGGCCCCGTAATACTGAGTAACCATTATAGACAGGCTGGTAGTATCCTACATTTCTATTACGTCGTCCTCTGTAGCTTTAGGGTACTGTTTTGAAACTATGGCTTATATTACTATAATCCATTCCTCCACCCATTCCTCTTCTAGCTGCTTATGTCAGTCATATATCATGTATATCTATAAAACATATCCATTTTGCCTTTCAGCATAGCTGTTAGTGTTTTAGATATTACTTGATATTAGTTTGGATTTACAAAGTACTTTTTGTATTACGTTGAGCTCTGTAAATAACCGAGGGTATTGAATACTTCATCAAAGTGGAAAGAACAATGTGGAAGTGGGTATTGTTGTAGCTCTGACCCCCAGCGCAGTGAGTTTTTTTTTTTTTTTTTTTTATTCTACATTTTTTTCTTGGGTCAGTGTGGATTCCTTATAAAAATGCATGATTTTGGTGAATCATTGACCATAAATTTCCTATCCGGTGCGAATGTGTGTACTGTGTGTGTCCTACAACGGCATGTCACTCACAGACAGGGTGCCACCTAATCCCATTCAGAAGGGACACTATGAGCTACAACAGGGTTTGTAAACCACCATTTCAACCATTTCAATTGGAAGCACTCATTTTTCAATAAAGCACTGATTCTTGCTGTGTGCTGATTAGTCAGGCTCCTATTATCATGCATGCATCACTAATGTTAATGTGAAACAGCTGGAAGGGCCTTTCAATCAAGGAAAGAAACCAGCAAAGTACAAGACGAACCAAACAAATTAGTGGATTGTGGGAGCCTTTCGATTTTCAAGTAGTTTGTAAAAGCCAAAGTAGCTCACAGTGTCCATCCTGACATGGATTAGGGGGTCACCCCACCCACAGCGTCCTCTGCCTTGAACGCCATGCTCCTGGACAACAGCTTCAGAGTAAAAATCCACTGATACTGGATCAGCAGCTATAAAATTTGAATGTATGTAAATAAAAGAGGAGATCAGAAATTAGAGCTCAGAAAGCAGTTTTGCCACAATCCAAGGCTGCCAATCGAGGTACGTATCCAAAGGAGCCATGCCAGCGTCACCTATATGCCAGTAGCCTTGGCTTAGCTACCCCATCCGTTTGTGTTTCGGGTCCCTCTGCACTCATACTGTATGTTTTAAATGGCTCATTAAACTCGCAACATGTCGCCCAGCACACAGCCCCAGTTCACTGAAGGCCTTAAAGACACAAGACCAGGCCTGGGGAGAAGAAGAGGTTCCTCTGATTTTGACAGTCAACACAGAAGCTAGACAACCGTTCCCCTGGATTTCCTCTGCTTCCCTCACTGGGGTTTTGAAGCACTTCGGATTCTGAGGCGAGAGTCGCTCTTGATCTGCTGTCCTTTTTATTTCTTGACAGCGGGTCACAGGAGGGTGGCTGCAACACTACCCTGTTTGCTCTAGACTCCTGCAGGAGCCTTTCAGCCCAATCCAGCACAGAGAAGCAGGTCCGCACACCACACAGAACCTGTGTGTGGTCCAGCCCACCCTCCTCTTTGTCTGGCAAGCCACCGTACCGCTCTTGAACACATCCGAGAGCCTCTGGAGGGAGAGGCACGCTGCTCCTTGGAGAAGGGAAGGCACATAAGCCCCTGACTGTAGGAATGCTTATAATGAGAACAGTAGTAAAAAAAAAAAGCCCAGTGAACATGCTGGAGGGGTTTCGGTGAAGGTGGGGAATGGGTGAGGAAATGAACATGGGATGTATCTGTGGGAACGAAAGCAGCAAAGGACAGGGACTGATGGATGGGAAGGGAGCTTTCAAACCTGGCACAGGGAAACCAAGAAAATTGAGAAAAGTCCCACTGCAAGCAGGACGAGGGGGGAAAGTCAGCCGAGCCGTCGAGCGACCGGCACGCGTGGTTCTGCATGGCTCCCGTTCGGCCTGAAAAACGGTCCGTCTGTCAGAGACGCCGAATGTGTCTCATTCCCACCCTGGGGATGGTGGGATCACTGTGCCTGCCGTGGTGCGGACTTCACTCCACTTCTGAAAGATATTTCCACCAGTCCTTGACAAGTATTTTTCAGGCAGAATCCTGATTGATTTGTCTCTTGGTTAATAGCCAACAGACAACAGCAAAAATACATTATCTCCAACTGTGTGTATGTGCGAGACAAGTAATATCACACATTTGGACCTAAGTAGATGTTCTAGCTCTGATAGGCTGGATGAATAACAGATTTCAAATTCCCAGAATAATTAGCACTAACATTTAAATCTCAAGATAGGAGAGTTTGCATTTAAAAAGTTGCTTAAAGCACAGCTGTCTTGAACGAAAACTAAAGTCTTCATATAAACCTACATTCCTAATAAAGCAGGTCTCATTTGCACATTTCAAAGAACACTTTCCCGCAAAGCATGTTGTTTTCCCGGCCCTTAAACTTCCTGTGACTCAAAAGATACTCTATTTTCAGCCGAGAGATTTTGACTGTTGGTGTGGGAGAGCAAATCAATTAAAGCTCTCGCCGGCATCCGCAATCAATAAAACTGTGAAAGTGGGATTCTCTTTACATCGTTGTCAAAATGCCTCCTCAAGCATCGCAACTGGGAGCTGCATGACTGCTCCTGCGACTTATGCATGGGTGTAGCTTGGGGAAGTACACCGTAAAGAGAGGAGGGAGGAGAAGGATGCAGGTTGTCTAAAAACCAACGCCGATCTATAGTAATGATGATGTCAATATTCCATCCCTCTGCTCTCTCTGTGTCTTATTTCATTCCCCCATCTTGCATAAGAGTCTGATAAACAGGTTCACATATTAGCCTGACCTGCACATTTGACCAGATTACCTCTCTGCTGTCTTGGAAAGAAGTATCTTCCTGAAACTAAACCCAGATAAGTAAACTGTACCTAGTAAACAGAAGGAAAGACACATAAGATTAATGCTTATCCCTAACACAGTAATGCCCCTTTTTGTTGATTCAGCAATTTTGCTGTATTGTGTACTTTCTGTTTTTGAAGAAGGGTACAGGAGATCAACAGGTGGATCGGTGCGGCTTCAGCAGTGATGCGGGAGCTGCCTTGGTCCGTCATGCTGAAGAAAGAGCTGAGCCAAAAGGTGAAGCTCTCAATTTACCAGTCAATCTACGTTCCAACCCGCAACTATGGTCATGAGCAGTGGGTAGGGACCAAACGAACAAGGTCAAATGGGTTTCCTCTGCAAGGTGGCTGGGCTCTCTCTTAGAGATAGGGTGAGGAGCTTGGTCATTCGGGAGGGACTCAGAGTAGTGCCGCTGGTCCTCCACATTGGGAGGAGTCAGATGAGGTGGCTCGGGCATCTGATTAGGATGCCTCCTGGACGTCTCCCTGGTGAGGTGTTCCAGGCATGTCCCACTGGGAAGAGGCCCTGGGGAAGACTCAGGACACGCTGGAGGGACTATGTCTCTTGGCTGGCCTGGGAAAGCCTCGGGATTCCCCCAGAGGAGATAGACGAAGTGGCCAGGAGAAGGGAAGTCTGGGTTTCCCTGCTTAGACTGCTACCCCTGCAACCCAGACCAGAAAAGAGGTAGGAGATAGATGGATGGATGTTTTGCAGACAGTTAAATGGGTGTTTGATGGGTGTTTTGATGTCCTAATATCAAGAATTGTTATCACAGTATAAAATGGACATACAGTGATGGGTCACTGATTCTTGGGAATTTGGATAAAACAGGTTTTAATTATAAAAATAAAAAGTTACTTAAATTACAAAATCTGAAGGTAATATCATTATAGACCAAGGTCTTGGCTGTTAAGCAATGAACCGGTGCAACCTTCTCATTTTGTATTTTTTCCGATTTTTTTTTCAGTTTTTGCTTTGTTTTTGTCAACATAAAGTCAAAGCTGAGTATAATGATTGGGGGGGGTGGGGGATTTGGGGGGAATGTGGTGAATGTTGGATGAGGTAAGCCAAATGAACGTGGCATAAAAGTGAATTGAGAGAGAGAGAGAGGAACACCCCCCCCTCCCCTAGGGTTGGATGACATGAAAGAAATATAGGGGAAATTACCTGAATAAAAAATGCAAAAGAGGTTAATGAAACATCGCTGGTCATATTGGTATTTATTGTGATCAACAATCATATTCTATCCACCTAACAGCAGATGAAATTATTCTTGTACCTTAATTACATGTAATGAATCAATGAATACCTTTTCGCTTGCATTTCCAGAATTGATCGATATGCGATATGCATTTGTCTAATATCACCAGTGCTGGCAGTGAAACTTGCCAGTGCATATTAGCAAAATAATAATCATAAGCGAAATAAGCTTCTGATTCCTACATGTCTTTGCTTTCCAGCCCCGATTGACCAAATAACTTAATCATTGACATTTACTCACAATGCTTTTCAGCGGAACACCCCCCGCCCACACTCCACAAAACCACAATCAGAGGTTTGTTAGTAGCTAACTAAGGTCTTGTTCCAGACAGTGTATACTTAGGCCTCTAATGTGCAGTTATTTGTTCTGTTTCGTTTCTCTCCAGGTATCGGAACATGAACAGATGAAAGAGAAAAATCTCACAACTAATTGCGTCTGCTTGAAGTGTGGAGATATTCCTTACAGCCAAAGTATCTCCTGTTGCTGCCAAAACTATTTTTGCTAGTGGGCTCATTTCAATACTTCTAGACATTTTAGAAGTTATGAAGCATTTTTGTTATTATTAAATTATGAGGAAGACGTGCGAATGAATGAAATCGCAGTGAGTTGACTGGCAGTCCACCAGAAAGAGCTTCGTATTACACCCACTTAAATGTTTAAGCTAAATAAAAACTGCCACGTTTGTACACTATTCAGAGGCTTCAGCTATCCGGAAAGCTTTTCTCTGACAGCATAATTGCTGGGCCAGGTGTTGAAGTGGACGCTATTTTTTGGCCCGACTTGCAGCATGGTGAAAAACAGCCACGCTAGCATTTAGTAAGAGCGTGCAAATCATTCGGCTGGGACCGGTGTTTGGTGTCGTATTTTTCTGGCTGCATTTGTGAGGAGGGTGTGGTGGATTGTTTGGAGTTGTTTTTGCTTGACCTACTGGATAGCTGTACTGGGAATACTGGATCTACAGGTGAGTCCCTGGTCCAGTATGATAATTGCATGCTATATATTATCAATAATGGTCAATGAAATTTCTTGAGGTAGCAAATAAATAGCTCATTAAACTGCAAATGATATCGCTGACAGTGACCTCTTCCTCTCTGAAACACATCTGTGTTTTCCAGGTCATTCATCTTTGATCAGAAAAAATTCACCTCTGGAGTCGGGCTTTGTGAATGCTGATTAGGGCCTTGGCCGGACTGGAATGACAAGAGCGTTGGATAAGTTAGGATTTAAATGATGTAACCAGTCGAGTCACTTTTCCTTCTCCTTATCGCCCAACAACGTAGACATTACAGTAAGTGCCCTGATCATCCATGTGGGAACCCAGCAGGGAAGGGGAACACGACATATTTTCCACGTCATACGAAACCCTATTTCACGGGCGGCTAGCCTGATTGAAAGTGATAGGGAGCTGAGAATTTGATAAAGCGACACGGTCTAAAACTCCCGTCACGATGACGTCCCGTCCATGATGCTAATTAATTTCAATCCGGAGCGTGAGCCGACATGGCTACCCCGGGCCGGTGATCCGACGTCTGTGGCTTCAACGGCTTCACGTACTCAGACTTCTGTTCACTGAGGAGAACCTAAGACTCCCCCAGAATCATTTTCTTAAAGGAGTGAGCGAGAACTAGATGACTATGCCCGTGATTATGAGATTCGCCTTTACCATTGTAATCGCAGGTCACCGGTCTCTTATTGCTTTGTCAGGAACAAAGGTTGTTTGAGGCACATTCATGTGAAATTTTTACAGCATTCCTTTCATAGCCTGAAATCATCCCATTTTGCAAAACACCTATTACCACAATATGTAAACATTACAATGAGAATGTGTCCGAAGGGACGAAATAAATGCATAATTCATCACAAAACAGACACAGGAAGAAAATAAAGCTTCAGATCGCACTTTATACATGACTTACAGCCTTTATCTGTGTGCAAAAGTTGAGTCCTTTTTCCCTCTGATTAGACTTATTATGCCATGCAATGTGTTTGTTTTACTTTTGGCATGTTATTATTTTTTTAAAACAATAATTAAATGTGAGAGAATGTTTTTTGCCGGGATAAATCCAGTTGTCATTCTGCAGAGGGAGCGTGGCGAGGTTTGAGCACCACCTAGTGAACGATGAGGTGAAGGGCATCTCCAAACAGGATTAGCCTTTGTAAACACAAGACAGGTAAACAGATTTTTTCACAAAGAAGCAAAACAAACTGTTCTTTACAAATCCTCGGGAAGATCTCTCGGCTTTGCCCCAAGGTCAGGTTTGTGCACCTTGATTTTGAAGGTTGCGAATTCAAAAACCTGCCGGGCATTTTTGAAACAGCCATCAACAATGTCACCCAGCACATTCCAAGGAAACAGAATGTCTCTTTCAACATCCATCTCCCACATCTGTTCTCAGTATGAATAAACTAACAAGCTGAACTTAGGGCCCGCATTTCCACACACAGTTGTCCAGATGCTTAGATCATTCTAAAAACTTGGTTTGCCAACAAAGGAACAAAACATTTCTATCTCTGAAGTTAATTTGAACGTAAGAGACTGTCTGTATGCTTGTTACTCAATGACAAATTGCATTGAAATTTGCAAAGAAGGAATTTTAGGCAGTAACCGTTGGCATACAAATATTCACGTTATAGGGAGATGTATTTGACAGCCTCTGACTGAGGAACGCCAATCAGCATTCTGTCCTGTGGGGAAGCTTCTTTGCGGCAGTGAGAGTCAGAGCTGAATAGCACACTTCTTCGTTTACTCAGCTCTCCTCCTCGAAATGGGGGAGTTGCCCATTTTAAATACTAGTGGACAGCGCCCCCTGGCTGTCCCGCATTTAAATGTGGGGCAGGACTGCAGACTGATAGCTGCCTTCCGCGATGAATACAGTCCTCAGTGTTGGTACATGGCAGAAAAGATAAAGTATTATTGAAAGGCAGGGCGTTCATGTCGCACTTAAACCGCAGTGGCATGCAGGGTGGCATCACGGGCAGCACTGCGGCCCCACATGGGCACAGGGTTTCATTTCGGGTGGTTTTCCAGGAGATAATCCAACTTTCTGAAGGCATTCTCAAATCTGGTGGATGGGTGTCAGATACCCTTAGTGGATGAGCATGTGCCCTGCCACGGAGTATCCTGCCCTGTCTGTCCCCTGTGCCAACCCCCCCCCCCGCAACCCCCCCAAACAGGTTGCAGTTTTTTGTGATCCTTTGAAAAGGGGACAGATGGATAAATGGAGCCGCAATGAAAACTTTCGCTAAGTTCCTCCACCATGGGAGTCACAGTGTAGTGTTGCAGTTTATCGGGTGGGGGTGGAGGTGCGGGAAAGTGTTTGGCAGGGAGGGTGGGGGTCCGCTCATGGTTTGGGGAACGCGATTCCTCAAAGCCATCATCCGCGCTACTCCGGGAATCTCGAAGGCGGACCGGATCTCTTGGAATTCAAAGAGTGAAACACGCGCCGTTGGGGCGGATCACGCTCAGGGGACGGTGACAAAGGCAGGTAGCACAAAGACGCTCCCGCGCCCATGCCCATCGGCGAGTGCGTTAAAGACGAAACAATCCAGGCGAACAACAGCAATGGCTGTTTTTTTTCTAGTTATTTTTTTTTCTGGTGAAGTCATGCTCGGGAAACTGATGGCTTCCTTCACCTCAAAGCACCTCGTCACTTCCCAGTCAGGAGTGACCCTAGCCCACCTATTCTTTCTCTCATTATCGATATGATTTTCTGAGCCTTTCGGGCTCTGCTCTTGGGTCTGTATTCCATAAGGAGCGTGTTTTTGATGCCTTGAGTACCGCGGCGATTGTATCCCCTCTCCCTGGCTGCTTAATGAACGCCGTTAGGCGGGCGAATGTGTCCCTGGCTGACCTCCCCCCACACCACCCACATCCTATCCTGCTTCGGCGTGACTGTCGAGAGAGGTCCTCCATTGTCCTGGGCTCAACTAGGCCGAATGCCAGGTTCCTTCATTACCATTTTTGTGTATTGACTTAGCGATTTACAAGCTAATAGTTTATAGGTCGAGTAACAGTGCTATAAAAAAAATTATACAACATAATACGACAGCACCTAAGACCCATAACCAGGGATTCTCACCCTGTCGACACACGGACAAACAAACATGCTCCTGCCAAGACTCGTCTGCATCCGTGCCAAAATGTTTTGATCGGCAAAATAAAACGTTTCTAAATTCCATGTATGTGTTAAGAGAGAAATGTGTTTTGATCAAAATGTCCATCATAGTTCACCCTGGTGTTGAGCCCTGGCAATAACAAGCATGTATATGAATGCAAAGTATTAATCTGTTGCAGGATTTGCAAGGATCTGGATAGAGATGCAATGTGCCCAGAAAGGCTTGACGTCCTCAACGTTGAGGTTCCCTCGATCCAAGGGTCAGTAGATGATGACGCTGTCATGTTTCCTAGAGTGCTGGGAGGTTCCCAGTGGAGACGGGGTGCAGGCAGGTACGAGAGCGACCCCATTCCCGGACCGATCTTGTTGCCGGTGGTGGTCAGTCATCCAGGCAGGGATGTCAGCCAGGGGTGCAGTAACACCAGCAGGGGCCAAAAAAAGGCCAAGAGAGACACTGGGGCCGGAAGCACATTTAATCTGCAAATGACCTCACCTCAGCCAGCAGTCGGCGAATAAACTTCCAATTTATTTTAACAAGAGAGGGGACAGGCTTATTTAGGCTACGTAAACCAGGTCCATTAAACCTGCATGTTAACTGGCCTCACGTGTCATCAACTGAACGTCAAATTTAGACCAGAGAGAGGAAGAGCTAATTAAAATAAGACAAACCAGCCTATTTGCTGCTCTCTGAGAAAGAGATTTGTGTTCATTTCTGTACTTATTATTTTCCGCTTGTACCTCTGCTTTTCCCCATTCCTCTCTCTTTTTTTGGCATATATTTAGCTTGTGAGTCGGAACAATCCAGAACCCGACAGCCTTGCTCTCCCTGCGGTTGGCCGCATCTCCAGTCATTGCCATGGTTCTCCCACTGCGAAGCAGAGCTACCTCGGATGCCATGCCGCTTGTGTTCTCCACTCATCGATGCCTGCAGTCACTTTGTCGTTGAAGCATTACAGGATTCCGAGTCCCACAATGCAGCGTGAGCAGGTCATCATGAGCAACCACCAATGGACGATTTCCATGCTGCCCTCTGCCTGGGTTCATCACGCGGCTGCTTCGACGTGGATTCCGAATCATCGCAGTCACATTTCCTAGCAACATGCTTGCTTTAGGGGGTGACCGACCACGCCGCCGCCCCATATCATAATAATAAAAATGAAATATGGATTATTTTATTATCAAAGTGGGCGCATAGAAAAGAAATGGTGCAGTGTGGCCACCCCCATAAATATAACTGGCCCCTGATGACCAGCCAAATCGAAATTTTCTGCGGACTCCACCATCCAGGATCCAGCATTTTTATGTGGATTACCTTTAAGCAATTTTAACTGGATGAAGAGGCATGAATGAGCCCATATGTGAGACGTCTGAAAGGTGTCGGAGTGAGTCATGTGAGCGAGGCATGATACAGGCACACAACGGCAACCGCTGACACGCCATGTGTGCCTGTTATTGATGCATTTGGCCTTATTTTTCTCCGGATTTTTATTTATTTATTTTACATGACTTCTCTACCTCATTTGATGAGGTCTTGACATAGTGGAAAGACTGCCAGTGCATTCAAGATATTACCTGCCAATCACCTGTGTGTGCCGGTCTAGAGCTCAAGGCATGGCCTTTCTTCTTTGTCCAGCACAGCATAACTTTGACAGCATAACTACAAAGTGTGGAACAATCAGTCGCCTTGCTAACTCTTAGCGAGACGGAGCCTTTGGCGTGTCTGTCCTTCACAGTATACTCAGTGCCGTTTGCTCTGTGGTGACTCACCCTGCCCACCTGTCGAGTGCCCTCTTGGTCCCAATTAAAGTAGCTAATGGGCATCCCTCCTTTAGTCACCTCTGTCTGTGCTCTTGGTGTGAAATGAGCTCATTTAGCTGGCTGGAAAAGAGCCTGAAATGTGGACCAAGGCGAGTGCCTCCCCATTCACAAAGTCCAGCGAGGAATACCTGCATCCGTAGGGACAATCACCTCCATACTCTTGTGTTTCTCACCGAAACTCGGGAGAATAGTGGATGAAGTGAAGAGCACAGTGTTGGGTGAGGCCAACATGCACTTTGTGTGTTGATTATCACTCGGGTGCTAGTGGGCAGAATCGTGGCAAGGGTAGTCGGTGGGGGAAAATAATGCAGGAAATGTAAAGCAAAAAAAATCATTAGATGCGTCACAACAAAGACAAACATCGATCAAAGCATCGCATGAAGCATGAAAGGGAACAGACGTCGCAATCCTAACCCTCTCGAAGGCTGAAGAGGACTGAATAAAGCAAGCCAGATGATCGGGATTATTGAGACTGCTGATGGATAGGCGCTGAGCACGCTGGGGACATGAACGTCGTGAAGAGCTTGGGGGGGGGGGGGTTGGGGGTTTGGTCAGCAGTTAAAATATGCATGACGGTCCAGAGGAAAGGTCAAACAGGAGTATCATCCTGGAATATGGAGACACTCCATAACAGCGGGGGATTAAGAGGCCCCAAGAGCCCGGCCTGCTTATTCATGAAGCATTTCTGAAATGCCATCTGGAGCGACTTCTTTAACCTAAACCCTGACACCCCAACCACGATGGAGAGCTTACACACAAACTCCAGGAGGACCATTTCAGGGACTGCCGAGGTCCAGAGAAGTGTTTATGAGCAGCTTATAGGTAACAAAATGTTATATTTATAAATGAGCACTTGAGGTAAGCTATACGTGGATGGGTTTTGAGTAGGTGTACCTCGAGGGAACTTTAAAGCACCCATTGTTTCGGGTCCTAAGGAGCCGCTTTCCAGTAAACCCAGTAAAATCTGAGCCTCCGCCGAATCCCTCCGGAATTGAGCTAAGCCTCTCTTTCAACGCCGCGGAGCTTCAAAGCCATCAGCAAACGAGCCGCGGTAAAATGGAAAACAAGCCTCGGAGTACCGGCAGAGCCGAAGTCTGGCGACGGGATCGGCGGCGTTCACCCTCGAGGCCGTACGTGAAACTCATTCTGAGAACCCGCCCTCACCCTGCCGCCCCACCGAGAAGCCTGCTCCATTGGTGAGCCTGCATAGTCTCACAAAGGCCCACGGTGGTGCGGGGGGGGGGGGGACGGGTGGCATGACCGATGCGATTTTTGGATTTCGGCTCCAGCCCCTCGCACCGGCGTGGAGGATCTTCTGCCCACGGCTTGTTAGCTCTGAAGAAGGACGGCAAAAAGAAAGGCCTAAGAAAAGCAACTGGTCCCAGTTTTCCCGCTAATCAGCTTCCTAATTGTCCTCGTTTCCTTGCTTGTATGTTCCGGCGGGTGCAAACCTGGGTGGGTGGGGGAATGGGGGGGGGGGGTGGTTG